>OY720444.1:49571326-49940883 GCA_963082915.1 Dolichopus griseipennis | reverse complement strand
GGGTTAAATAATGCTTATATTTAAATTAGATAACACCAGGTTGAGCAATTCTAGGCCTTTTAAAGTGTTTTTAATTGAAGTCGATGTTACTAAAAAAATTAAAACAAAAGTTACACTTTGTAAATTGTGCCGCAATAAATTACGGAAAATCGACAAAAGTGTTTTTTTTTAAGATTTTTATGGATTTCTTAAATTTGTTTAGATTGATCATCACCCCAGTGTGGGTTATAAACTTCAAGTCTATTGATAGAGTACAGCAACACATATACAAAATTTTCAGGCAATCGGTCACACCTTTTTTATTTTACAAAGAAGATTGAAAATTGCTTCAACTTTAAACCCAGAACACTCCCCGAATCCATAAACCTTTATATACAAATTTTCATGATATTTGGCTGGTCAAGTTTGAAGCCTGTACGCTAGAAAAACAAAAAAGCGTTCGCTTTTATATATATAGTTTTAAATATAAATTTAAATTTTGGTCACATATATTCATATATTTATATTAGTTATAAGGAAAATTGAAAGTTACTCACAAAATGTATACCATATTTGTGAAATGCATACATCTTTTATTAATAGTGGAACTAAAAATTTTAATCAAACACAACTATAGTTAAATAATAATTTTGCTCTAATTAATGAAAAACTAAATGAACTTTTAAAGAACCTAGATTTTATAAAGACTTTGAAAACATTCTTCACATGTTTGATTGCTAATATTCTACATAGATATTTCTGCTGAGCAACTTATAACAATGTAGACAGAATTTTTAAACATTTTGCAAGACTCACAACTGGAATAAAATACTGTACTCCAAGGGGTAAACAACCTAGTACAAAAAAGTACAAGTTTTGGCCTTCATTAGTTTAGAACAGGTATTTTGTCCAAAAATGTTATACCTTTGTGTTAATTAGAATTTCTAAACCGTTCAAAGTTACCCTTTTCTGTTCTAATTTTTTTGCAGATCCGTTTTCAACAACTTTTTTTGTTGTTGTTTTCTAATTTTGACTTTTGTTCATAAGATTTTACTGGTTTTACTGGTGCAAACAAATCTACCGCGAACTAATCTACAACTGCACCATTCGATGGTATTGAGTCAACTGAATTCACCTTTTTATAGATTGATTCATTCCTGAAATCACCACGGTTCTTGAACACTCTCTGTCTATTAGAAGGAATAATAAAATTCTTACAAAGACTGAGAAATGGGATCAGTTTTATTTTGTTTAACCGCACAGGTTCAATAATCTTTGACGCACAGTTATTTTGTTAAACCTACTTTGTTTTGATGCTATTATTTTGTGATTTTTGGTTTTTCACATTTTATTTTCGCTTTTTTTCTCGTTAATACATTTAATATTTTTTTTAAATAATTGTAAACTTAAATTTAATTCAATTATATCGAAACTAGTAGAACATTTATATCTTTATAACTCAACATAGGGTTGCTAGTAGGATAATTATGAAAATATTAAGCACACATTCTACCGCGACCTAATGAAAAACCACACCCTTCGATAGTATTGAGTCAACCGAATTCACCTTATTGCGGATCGATACATTTCTCAACCCACTACGGTTGTTGAGTGTTGACCACTCTCTCTCTGCTAGAGGTTAGAAAAAAATACTTACAATGTAAAGACTGATAAATGAAATCAGTTTTTTTTCTCATGCAATGTCATTTAACACATTTTTACAAAAATTAAAAAAATTTAAACAAAAAAAAACCAATAATAATCTGGAAATTTAATAAATTAGATAAACAATTTTTTTATCAACTTAGAAAATTGAAAATGTAGAAATCAAAAGTACAAAAAAACATTCATCACTTTTTGTGTTCTTGGTAGTCCTACAGTGCTTAAGGTTTAACTGTGTCTTTCTGTTCTGTCCTGAAAACTAATAAACAAACATTATGTGTCGATATAGTTAATGTAACTTGTGAATTTTATTTGATAAAAATGTAAATTATTCTTCGTCGGTGTAATTTCCATATTGCTATTGTCAATTAAATAAAATTTTCGGATGATTTTAAACAAAAATTTTTATTGAATTTTTAAACAACTATTGAAAATATTATCATAAATGTAAGTACTTTACTAATTCTAATTGATTCAACTTATATACCTTATATTTTTACAAATTCTTGCTTTTTTGTCAACATTTACTTCAACTTCCGAGTCTTCGAAAAGTAATTCCACCGAACTCATTTCAATTATTTTTAATATACTTTTTAAAAAAATTTTTTTTAAAAAAAACTGAAATGTCATGCTTCCAATAAATATTAGGAACTGTTATTTGCCTTGGCATTTACCCTGCTTTCTCAAATGCACTTACAACCAGTGTTGCCATTTTGACAGTATTCCGGTCAAATTTGACTGGAAAAAATATTCTTTGACAGGAAAAAAACTCGAAATATTTTGACTGGATTTTTGACTGATTTATTTTTCTATTTGACCGCTTTTGACATAATTTCGTTTCGGAAAAATTTAAAATATTTTAAAAATATTCGTTGACGCTGAACATTTTAATTCACCAAAAGGGTTATAAATTTTTTAGAAATGGAGCGAAGCTTAATTTGCCCCATTTAGTTCCCTTAATAGATGGATCCCCATCAAACATTTAAATATAGGTCTTAACGACAAAAATATAAATGAGTTAGGCATTATATTCTCAGAAAAAGATTTAATTGAAAGGTTGGTTGTATTCGATAAAATAGCCATTAGAAGGCTATACTATAATAGTGCACTGGACGAAATTAGTGGTTTTTCTGATTATGGTTCCGGCAGAACAAAAGACATCGCAAAATACATACATATGTATATTTTATAATGTGTATTTACATACTTAAAGGGTTTTTTATGCCGAATGGAATATGAATTTTGAAAGCTTATTTATATACTTTTCCATAATATATTTTACCCAGCTTTTTCCCTTTTAGAATTCTAAATTAAATAATAAAATAATAAAACAAATTTTCAATAAGATTAACAAAAATTTTTAATTATATTTTTTTAGTAGGTAGTTAAAAACCTAAAAATTATAAAAGAATTTTATATACCTATTTTAAACTAACGAAATTTTAAAATACATAGGTACATTAGAAGACAATTTATGGAAAAATGTAAAATAAAAAAAACTAAAAATTAAAATAAAAGTAAACTAAAATACGGTAAAGTTGATTTTAGGTAATAAAAAAACTTGTCTAACTTTTTTGTTCTACGTGAATACTCTATGGTGATAGTTACTTTATGGAATACACAAAGAAATCATGTACATGTTTCATTATACATATTTTAATTTAGGTCTTTCTTAAAATTTTTATTTTGACCAATTTTTTTACAGTATTTTACTCTAAAAACTTTTGACTGGATTTTTTAACTGAATTTTTTAAAAAGTTTTCCAGTCAAACTGTCAAATTTGACCGGATTGAAAATTTTGAAGTGGCAACACTGCTTACAACTTAATATGAAAACGTTAATATTTCTATTTGAGTTTGAAGAGTGTCTTAAATTTATTGGCGAAATATATATGAGCTCCTTTTTGATGTTCTGCTCCTTTTTCTTTTTTTAGCGGAATTTTATGTTGAATTATAATATATACCTTGCTATAGATATGGTTTGATTAATATTAATTATACATAAAATTCAATATTATATCGTATTCATAACTATAGTTTTTTTTTATATTTAATTTTTTTTTCTTTTAGGACTTGTTCAATATAATCTATAGCTATTTAAATTTTTTTTCGTCTTTAATTTTTTTTGTTATATTTTTTTTTTCACTGCATATAATTTTTTTCTACATGATTAGGTAAAATAAATATGATGAGCATCCAGTACCGACATATTCATTCACTTTTTCAATACTATTTTCTAAAGCAGCAAGTAGTAAAATTGAATTTACTAAATTTATCAAAATTTGTGCATCAACTAGAAGAAGAAATTGATTTATTATCGAAGTATATCTAGACCTGTTCTTAAAATAATTTCCATAACTGTAAATGACCAAAAATACTAATTATTATTTAATATAAAATTTAAATAAACATAAATGCTGACAAAACATTTTTTGTTAGGTCAAAAATTCTAAGTGTTAACAACTGTTCACAAATATTTGTATAATAGCAAGTTCATTGCATTATATGATACAAATATAATATTTTAGTGATCAAATTATATTTTTTTATTTGTAATGTTAATATAGTGAATGATAATAATTCACATAATTTTTGGTTGATATTTTTGGTCAATGATCTTTATGTTTTAATGAACTAGGTCAGTAAATATTGTAATGCATTCTTTTGACCCAAATAAAATTCTTTGTATCTAAGCAATAAATTTTAATAATTTATTGCTCTAGATAAATTTTTATGGACTTTAAAAAATTCAAATTAGTATATAAAGATTGATATTTTCAAATAAAAATCAGAGTTATTCATACTCCAAATAAAATAATATCTCTTTTATTTTCTTTATTCCTGCAGTCTATTTGCTTGGAATAAATGATTAAATATATATAATATATTATAATATCTAATATTGTTTCTGGAACAATCACGTATATTCATCAGCATAATTGTCTTCCAAAATTAAATATGTATAAGTAATTAATAAAAAGCAGGTAGGCATTCTGTGCCTGTTGACCAACAAATTCTTCTTCCTGCTAAAATAAGAGAAGAAATTTTTACATCATTAAATTTATTACATTAATATCAATCTTGACGTTATTACGCAAACTACTTTTTGAATCTTCTGCGAAATCCAAATTAATTAAAATATGTAAAACAGGCATTGTTCGAACAAATAAAAAACTATTGTGGAAACTATTATTAAGTTCGCGCGACACATTATATTTCATATTTATTTAAATATGTTTCATATTTTTACGTCTATTTATGTTTAACCTATAATTTTTAATTAACATGAAATTAATTTAATTTCGATTTAATATCACACTTAACACGCTAACACTATTTCAATGATCGATATTTTAAGCAAAAAAAGTTAATTGTGCTAACACTAGTAATTGACATATAACGATAACAACTAGGTTGATCAGTAACATGTTATCGATTTCTTTAAACTTATTGAATTTATTTATTAAAGTTAATATCACTTTATTATTTATTAATAAAGTCAAGAAGTTGAGTGATAAAAAAATTATTAATTGTTAATATATTGTAAATTAATTATTAAGCTTATTCAAATTATTTATAGATAGATAATTTAAAATAAAATTGTTAATATATATTTAATTGTTAAGATAGGTATATGATAATAAAGATAAAATTATTAGTTTTAAAATTTACTATTATTAATCACTCCAGAACTATTTTAAAAAGTGTGAAAACATATAAAGTTTTATTTGTTTATATATTTTTATATATTTATGTATTTAATTGTGCAAAAGTTTAAAAATTTTTATATTATTAAATTTAGTTATTTTAGTTATTTATTATATAATTTAATTGACTACATCAAGTTTGTAATTGAAGTAGAACTAAAGAATGAAAATAGAGATTGCTTTTAATTGATTTTTGTATAATCTATTTTGTGTTAATTATAATTATATGTTAAAAAAAATTTTCATCAATTTTAAAATTAAAGTTTTTGAAGTTTGAATTCATATTCAAATTATACAAGTAGAATATTGTATAATGTTATGATAAAAATCTGTTCTATTGGTTATTTATTGTTGTTCTTGGATTTTATAATAAAAAATTTTTGTTAAACATTAATTTGCGTTTTATATAAATAAAATTTTATTAAAATTTTATATAAATATGATAAGAATTTTTTATTCACTTTTATATAATTAAAGTTCATTAAAGTTAATAATTTACTAGTATCGCCCTTTGCTCGTAAAACATAAAAAATCCATTTTGTGTAATTTATATTAGACCAATACGAAACAAATTTTTTTTTTCCTATACATACATACATAATAAAATGTATGGCAACAATGTTGTCAACAATTTTCGCGTTTGAAATTTGCTTAAAAAAAAAATGTATAATTTTTTCAATTATAAAAACGTTTTTAATTTTTGAATTTTATTCCTGTAGCTTAACGCGCTATAAAGAGAGTATAATTTTGTACACTTATTACACAAAAAAAGCGATTTACATTCTAAATATAAATAGTGTTCTAATATATAATGTTCTGAATATTTGATGATTTTTCTAAACAAATACGTATACCTACATATTTACTGAAGTCAAGTAGCCAAAGTTCGAGTTAATGATGTCCTACATTTAGAAAACTGTACCTTTTTCTAAACATTTTCGTACGATTTGAACTATGTTGTATGTATTCTGTATCCTAATTAAAAAGCTTATTCATATAGCAACGAAATTTAACATACCTATCACAATTCATAAGTAAATAAGTTAAGTACTTAGTATTATATTATATTGAAGCTGCCAAAATAGTTAAGTTCACAGAAGTCGAGATTTTTTTTAAAATCACAATTTTAAGATTTATAACATATCTACAAAGATATTAAAAAAAAATAACTAATCAATTAAAAAATTGATAAATTTGTCCTCCCTTTATTCCATTTTTAAATTTAGTAGCTACATAGGCAAATAAGCACTACATTTCAATAATAAAATCGGAAATTTTTACTACAAATGTATGTATGTACATATACAAAAAATGGTTCTGAATTCTTTACTTTACTTTATATTATACCTATTTGTCTAGGAGTAAACTACACTTTTTACAGCTACACCACACCGCCTCTTAGATAATTAAATATTTATTTTATCTAAATTAAAGCATACGGCGTACAATTTTTATACGGCAGTACGTCAATATGTCTATCTATATATTATCAGTAAATTATTACGCGAGTTACATATTCCAGTAACAATGTTAATCAACTAGTATAATGCTGACACTTCACTTTTAACTTTTAAATAAATATTATAAATAAAATTCAATTATAAATTTTCTTTTATAAATTAATAATTTTGTTAACTTTGCAATTTAGATTTTATTGAACTTTAATTGAACTTATGTAAACTTTAATTTCAACACTAATTACCTTTAATTTAAAAAATGCTAAATCAGCAATTATGTATAATTTCATACCTGTAAATTTTGTATAAAAAGACTAATTAAAAATCAAATAAATCAATTATAATTATAACCACCAAATAAACAAGTTAAAATACTAAAATAAATTGTTTTTTTATTTCGAGTAGAATCGAAACATGTATTTGGCGCAGTCGGTAGGATAGGCACAAGTCTATCTAACGAAATTCGTATACTATTAATAAAAAAAAAACTCGACGGTTTATCGAGATATATAATAAAGTCAACGGTTAATTGACTATAAAATTTTTTTTTTTTTCAATCTTATACTGTGATCAAGCCATAATTATACCTAAGGTGAGGCTGCCTTAGGCACAGAAAAAATAAGTTGAAAAATTTAATAGTGTGAATTTTGTGTCAGTGAATTGTGTGGTGTGTTCCTGAAAACTAAAAGTCAAGGGAATATTGACAAAAAAAAGTATCTGGAAATTACCAAAGGAATATTGGTTAAAACATCATATCGCAAGCTGCTGAAGATACGACTTAAGGTTTCAACCTAATTGTGCTTATTCTGAACTATGTGTTGGATTCAGCTCACCATTTTTTGCATGTAAGTCATTTTATATATATATTTTATTACATTTGCAAGTAAATGTTTAAGAATAATAGGCTTAGACCCTATCCCTTTTCTAACAAAATTTTTAATAAATTACCTAAATTAAATTTTGAGCTTAGGAAAAACAATTTATCGAATATTAGCGAAGAAAGTTCATCTAATTCAGATTTAAGTAATTCTAGCGATAATTTCGATTTAAATAATTCTAAAATTCATTGCTGTGAAATTGCTGAATCAAGTGAATTAAGCCCTATTTCTAATTTAACCGAGTTAGTTGATATAAATATAATGAGTAATCCAAATCTTCCGGGCCCAGCTAGCCCACAACAACCTAATTTCGCAGAACCTCAACCACCAAGGGTAACAACCATCGATATTTTTAATTCCCTTCGCGTACCAGATACAATCAAAGATCTTCCTCATTATGACGGAAATCCTAGATTGTTGTTTGAATTTATTAATAATGTAGAGGAAATACTCGCCATTATTGAATGTACTCGCAATACTCCTTATGGTAAAATATTACTACGTACAATTAGGAATAAAATCGTTGGTCCTGCCAATGAAATATTAAATATGTATGGGACACCATTAGATTGGTCCCAAATAAAAGAAAATCTCATACTTCATTACTCAGATAAACGTAATGAAACTTCATTAATTAGAGACCTACACGGTCTAAATCAAGGAAATAAGTCAGTCGAAATGTTTTATAGTGAGATAATTGAAATTCTCGCTACAATGACCAACCACATTCAGATTCATGAAAATGATAACAATGTAATTATTTCTAAACGAAATCTTTACACTCAAATGTGTTTAACTGTGTTTTTAACTGGTTTAAAAGAACCACTCGGTTCAACTATAAGGTCTATGAAACCTGACTCCTTACCAAAAGCCTTTCATTTTGTATTGAAGAACAAAACATTTCATATTCAAGACATAATCCCGCTATCCCTAAACAATCATTTAATTTAAGACCAAGAATTTCTTCCGTACCCAATCGGATACAAAATCCAAACATTCCAAAATTTTCAAATTACCCTCAATCAACAAATCCAGTATCACGCAATACAAATTATCAAAATAATTTTTCTCAACCTAGATTTTATCGTCCACAATCCCAATATCCAAATAATTATCAAGATAGACCAAATCAAGTCCAAAATAACGTGAATAATAGATTAAATAATCCAAACTTTACTAAACCCGAACCAATGGAATTAAGTACTAACAGGACTATTCAAGTGAGACATAATCAACCTACTAAATTCAATAGACCGCCTCAACCTAATTTCTTTCGTACCCCAAATCAACCGAATTTCACAAATAAAGAATTATTTAATGTTTCAATAGAACCAAACTATTCTGATAATACGTATCAAGAATTAGACCAATATTTTATTATCAATATGATAATTTTGATGAATATTCTTATCCTCAAGAGATTAATACTAATGAAATAACTAATGGATCTGAGGTAGATGATGAAAATTTTTTTGTAGAAGCCTCGGAGAATCAATCGACTATCTAGATATTAACAAACATGGTACTATTTTGCCACATATAAATATAAAATCACCTTTCGGATGAGATCTCAAATTTTTAATAGATACAGGAGCTTCTGATTCCTTTCTTAATCCTGAATTTGCACACCCTGAAGATCTTGAGACTATTAATCCCATTCATATAACAACAGTTTTAAATAAACATTCTCTAAATAAAAGAGTAACCCTTCCTAACTTTGTAGAATTTAATCAAAATGGTAATTGTAAATTTCTGATTTTCAAATTTCACAAATATTTTGATGGTCTTTTAGGTTATGATTCCTTAGAATCTTTAGGAGCCATCATAGATACAAATAAAAAAGCACTAATAACAAAAAATTCCGTTATACCTCTCTATTTTAAGCCAAATTTGCAATCTCAAAAAATTACCATAGAACCTAATGATAAAGTAATAGTTAAATTACCAGTAGATGTAAGAAACGGAGATATTCTTATTTCTAAAACTGAAATTAAACCTGGTTTATTTATTCCTGAAGGAATTTATACTGCAAAAGAATGGTATAGTCATATCGAAGTGACAAACTATTCACCTACTACTCAAATTTTATTTTTGGATCAACCACTTAAAGCTAATCAATATAAAGAAGATGAATTTATTGAAATAAACAATTTTAATATACAATGTTCAAACTCTGAAATTAATAATTTTAACCAAAATTCAAATGCTGATGCTCTTAGTAGAATCGTTATACCAGAAAACCAATCTAGAAATAAAACAGATATCAATGTTTCAGAAACTAACAATGCTACTGTAGCTAGTTCAAATAGAGATGATGTAATTTCTACTATTCATTCAACTAATGAAAATTTGGACGATCATATATATATATCCGAACGTCCTCTAAATGAGTTCAATCTTCAACTTATCCTAGAAAAAACAGATAGGAAACCTCAAACTTCTTTAGAGATAGTTTTCCGTAATAAACAACGAAGAACTTTTTGCCAACCTAACTTTACAATAGAAAACGTTACCAACCTTTTCAAAGAATATTTATCACCCAATAGAGTTACTGCAGTTTATTCTGATGATGAAACTTTTAAAATTGTTCAGAGTGTATACTCACAATTTTTCTCGAATAGTAAAACATTCAAAATAATTAGATGTACAAATTTATTAATAGACGTAAAAGACGAAGACGAACAAGACCAAATAATTAGTGAATATCACTTAAAAAATAATCACAGAGGGATAAATGAAAGTTTGAATCACCTCAAACGCCAATATTTCTTTCCATTTATGAAAAACAAGATAATTCGTGCTATAAATAATTGTAAAACGTGTATAAAACTAAAATATGACAGACAACCTTTAAAATTAAAATTCGAAAAACCGGAAATACCACTACAACCTTTAAGTATTTTACATATTGACATATATACAATTAACAACAATCTTAATTTAACCATAATCGATAAATTTTCCAAATTCGCAGCCGCATATCCATTAGAAACACGAAATAGTTTAAACGTCATTAAATCAATAAAACATTTTATTAGCCTACACGGCATACCTTTAAAATTAGTATGTGATCAAGGTACAGAATTTACCTCTAACATATTTAAAGATTTCTGTAACCAATACAATTTTGAATTACATTTCACCTCTTTTCAACAATCCTCTAGCAATTCCCCTGTAGAACGCTTACATTCAACCTTGACAGAAATTTATAGGATCATTTTACATAAACATAAAGAAAATCAAATTGAACCTGATCACGGAGATATTTTAAATGAAACAATTATAACATATAATAATGCAATACATTCTGCTACGAAACTTACTCCATTTGAGTTATACTATGGTAGAACTTCTAAATTCAATAATAATATCCGCTTTAATAATGAACATGAATATCTAAGTAAATTAAATGAATTCCAAAAAAATCTATACCCTTCAGTTAAAATCCAATTAGAAAATATTGCTAACAAAAATATTAGCAAACTTAACGAAAATAGAATAGAGCCTATAGATTTGCAAGAAAATGAAACAGTTTATAGAAAAGAATGTAGAAGAAATAAAATTACACCTAGGTTTTCTAAACAAAAAATTAAGAAAAACAATAAAATTACAATAATCACCAATAAAGATCAAAAATTACATAAATCTAAACTAAAGAAAAAACTAAAATTACAGATCAAATCTTCTGACAATAGCCCAAAGGATCGAGATTCATGATCTATCCAATAGTAAAGCAATTCTCCCTATGAACCTTGGTACCGCAAAAGTCATAAAAACCCACAAGAATTTTCTGCATATAATCAAGCTACAAGATTATGAACAAAATATAATTAATATCGAAATTTCAATTGAAACTTTAACTCCAATAACCAGTTTAAAAGAATCTCTTACCATAACTAATATGAAACTACAGGAACTTAAAAATAAACTTCACTCTCTTATGCCAAAATTTAGGAAAAAAAGAGGACTTATAAACGGTTTAGGCACCCTAATTAAACAAATAACAGGCAATATGGACGCAAACGAAAAATGAAAACAATTTAAATGGCGAAATTCACCACCAAAATTTAGTTAACAAAAAAATGATCGAACGTTTTCAAAATATAACAGATCACATAAATTATCAACAAGAAACTATCGTGAATTACTTCAATCTTTTTACAGATCAACTTCGAAATAGTATACGTACTGAAGGAAGTAAATTTCAATACTTACAATTTTTAAATCAAATTAATTATAACATTGATTTACTAAGTAGTCATTTAACAAATATCGGAGAAGCAATTGTTCTTGCTAAACTCAACTTAATTTCAAAACAAATCCTAAACCCCTTGGAAATTCAAGAAATTCACGAAATTTTCAGTAATCAAAACATTACTATTAATTCAGATGAAGTTATATATGAATTTTTATCACTCCAAGCTTATTATAATGATAGCAATATAATATTTAATGTACAAATTCCAATTATTTCCAAAGAAATATTTACCTTATTCCGCATAATTCCCCTTCCAGTAAATATAAATAAAACAATTTCTTGTAAACCTTATTTACTTGAAAATGATAATAATATATTGTACTTAGATGATAAATGCACAAAGATAGAACATACATATTACTGCAAAGATACATTCCACCAAGAAAAAATTTCATCTTCAAAGTGTATTGGTAAATTATTACAAAATCAACCAGCAAATTGCGAACTACACCTGAGAGATGTAAATATCGAAATATTTCAACCAGAGCCTAACTATATTATATTAATTAACATTCCCAATACAACCATAAATACAACGTGTGGGTCAAATCATCAAAAAGTAAAAGGAACTCTACTAATACATTACCAAAATTGCGATATCAAAATAAACGAAGTAGTATATTCTTCAATGCAACGAAACCATTGGGAAGAAATCAATATATATCCCACTACACAATTCACTCAAGTTAACGTCACATATTCACACAACTCTACGTCATTCAAAAGATTGGAAAATTACCAATTTACAAACCGAGAACCAACCAATGATTTAACAATTTATGCAAAACAAGCCGACCTTTACATTATAATTTCAATAGCAAGCGCCACAACAGTCATAACTATAATTTTTCTTCTATACATCGTAATCCATCAAAAATCATATTACAAAACCATTTATCCAGTCAACACATTTATCGCTCCTGTCACAGAACCGTCGAAACTCCAGTTCACATGGCCGTCGCTCTCTTCTAAGGGGGGAGAAGTTACATATTCCAGTAACAATGTTAATCAACTAGTATAATGCTGACACTTCATTTTTAACTTTTAAATAAATATTAAAAATAAAATTCAATTATAAATTTTCTTTTATAAATTAATAATTTTGTTAACTTTGCAATTTAGATTTTATTGAACTTTAATTGAACTTATGTAAACTTTAATTTCAACACTAATTACCTTTAATTTAAAAAATGCTAAATCAGCAATTATGTATAATTTCATACCTGTAAACTTTGTATAAAAAGACTAATTAAAAATCAAATAAATCAATTATAATTATAACCATCAAATAAACAAGTTAAAATACTAAAATAAATTGTTTTTTTTATTTCGAGTAGAATCGAATCACGTATTTCGCGAAATAAGTTTGTTAAGTTATTACTTTATAAAAAAAACAAATCTTTTATTTAAAATTATTTAATTTATTTGTTACTTGTACTGTTGTATAAGAATTAATATTTTTAATTACAACATGTTCTGATTTATATATTAAAAAAGATGCAATGTCAGCTATTACACAATTTAATTAGTTCAATACAAATCATGGGAAAGTTATTATTAATTATTTCCCAATATAATAATTTAGCTGACGTTGCGTCTGGGCTTATAAAGGTTAATGAATTTAACAGGTAAAATTAGGTTAGTAAATATATTTCTTATAATTATGTTAGTTAATCTGTTGATTACGTAACTCGTCCCCCCTTAGTTGAAGCGATGGCCAAATAAACTGAACTGCTGAAGTTTCGTTGGCAGGAGCGGATACTGGGTATGTAGTTATACGGTATTTTTTAAATGATAAAATTCGAAATATTATTATCCAAATTATGCTGATGATTGTAATTATTGCGGCTATTATATATGAAAATTGTGATATGTTAAAGTTGAAATCTTCTTTGTAGTTCATTAATAAGTTGTTTGGTTTTTTATTAATAAATTGGTATTTTCCCAATTTTTGAAGTTGTGTTGTGCTATGAAATCGTCAATGTCTTCTAATGATAGTAAAGAATTTTCTATATTTTCGATATTTATCTTATAGTTATTAAGGTATGCGGCATCTTCGGCATCCATATTATATTCTATATTTTCGATATTTATCTTATAGTTATTAAGATTTATTATGTGAATAAAGTTCTTAGTTTTTTGAATTAATTTAGCAGTTCCAAGATGTAAAGGTAAGATACCATTATTATTTGACAGGTCATTTATCTCCATTTTCTGGGATACTACGAGCTGAGTTAGTCTGAAATTTAGATTTTGGTTTTTTAATTTTAGATTTATGTAGTTTATTTTTATTTGTAAGAAGTGTTACGTGTTGGTTTTGCTTTACTATTTCTTTCTTAAATCTAGGAGTTAATTTGTTACGTTTATTTTCTTTTCTAAATATAATTGTACCTTCGTCAAAGTCTTTTGGTTCATTTCTATTTTGGTTACGTTTTTCTATATTTTCAGTAATTTGTGTTTCTAGTCTATCTTTTATTTCAGGAAATATTTGATTTTGAAATTCTTGTAAATTTTCTAAATATTCGTGAACATTTCTATGTTGAGAATTATTGTTAAATTTATAGGTTCTACCATAAAATACTTCAAATGGAGTTAATTTTGTAGCGGAGTGTATAGCGTTATTATAAGTTATTAAAGTTTCAGATAGAATTTCGTCATGGTCTTTAGTTTTTTGTTTTGTATAAATAATTCTATATATTTCAGTAAGTGTCGAATGAAAACGTTCCACGGGGGAGTTGCTGTTGCTATTACTAAAAGACGTTACATGGTGATCAATGTCATATTGTTTGCAAAAATCTTTAAATATTATTGCAGTAAATTCCGTTCCGGGATCTGAAACGATTTTTCTAGGTGTACCATATGTACTGATGTAGTTTTTAAGTGATTTGATTATTAATAAACTATTTCTTATAGGTAAGGTAAAGGCGGAAGCGAATTTAGAAAATTTGTCTATGATAGTTAAAATTTGTTGATTGTTAATACAATAAATGTCTATGTGTACGATATCAAGAGGTTTTTGTGGAATTTCAGAAACAGTTAATTTTACTTTTGGTGGAGATCGGTTGTATTTAAGAGTTTGACAGATATCACAATAATTAATAATTTTGTTAATTTTGGTTTTCATAAAAGGAAAATAGTAACTTCTTTTAAGGTGAAAAAAGGTTTCATTAATACCTCTATGATTATTGTTTTCGTGGTAGTCTTTAATTATTTTGTCTTGTTCGTCATTGTCTTTGATGTCCTCAAGTAATTCTACACATCTTATTAATTTAAAAATTTTAGATTGGGAAAAATGTTTACTAAAAACTTCTTGAATTAATTTAAATATATCATCATCTTTTGTATATATTGCATTTAATTTATTTGGTGATATAAATTTTTTGAATAGTTCTATCACACTTTGTTCCGAATAATTTTGCATTTTTATTGTTCTTCTTTGTTTGTTTTTGAAAAGCATTTCTAAATTAGTACAAGGTGTTTCATTAGTTTTTTCGAAAATTAGTTGAAGAGAAAATTCATTAAGAGGTCTTTCTGATATGTATATACCATCACCCATATTTTCTGGTGCTGAATGGATAGTTGCAGCATCAGTATTATTTTCAGAATCATTAATGTTTATTTCTGCAATTTTTGAAGGTAAGTTTTCAATTTTTATTCTACTTAGAGCGTCTGCATTTTGATTTAAAGTTCCTTTTTTATATACGATCTCGTAATCGTATTCTTCAAGTTTTAACCGCCATCGAACTAATCGTGAGTTAGGGTCTTTTAAACTCATAATCCAGGTAAGTGGTTTGTGATCAGTAACGATTTTAAATTTTCTCCCAAAAAGATAAGGCCTAAAATATTTGGTAGCCCAAACTATGGCTAATAACTCTTTTTCTATAGTAGAATAATTCACTTCAGAATCTGTAAGTGTTCTACTAGCATAGCATATAGGTTTATCACTCCCTATTGGGCCTTGAGAGAGAACGGCGCCTATTGCGTAGTTACTGGCGTCAGTCGTTAACACAAAAGGTTTATTAAAATCTGGATATTGCAATAATGGATCGTTTGTTAATAGATCCTTACATAATTTAAACGTTTTTACGTATCGCTCATCTAAAATTATTTGTTTTCCCTTTTTTAAACATTCAGTTAAGGGTTTAGTCAGTTTTGCAAAATTATTAATGAATTTTCTATAGTAACCTAAAAGACCTAAGAAAGATTTTATTTCTTTTTGCGTTTTTGGTATTGGAAATTCCCTTATAGCCCCAGTTTTTTCGGGGTTAGGTTTAACTCCTTCAGTTGTCACGATATGTCCAAGAAAAGCTACTTCTTTACACAAAAATTCTGATTTATCTGGTTGTATCTTTAAATTAGCTTCTTTTAAACGTTGAAAGACTTTTCTTAAATTTTCAATATGCTCTTGTAACGAAGTTGAGTAGACTATTATGTCATCCAAGTAAACTAAGCAAATTGATCCTTGTAATTCCTTAAGTACGTTGTCCATCACTCTCTGAAAGGTGGCGGGTGCGTTTTTTAACCCAAACGGCATTCGTACATATTCAAAGTGTCCTCCTTCGACTGTAAATGCTGTTTTTGGAATGTCACTCTTAGCCATCTCTATTTGGTGGAATCCACTGGCAAGGTCCAACGTTGTGAAGTACATACATTTACCGAGTTTGTCCAAGATTTCTGTAATATTTGGAAGAGGATAACGGTCGCTAATTGTCTTCTCATTAAGCTTCCTGTAGTCTATGACCAGTCTCCATTTTTGTTGGCCAGATGCATCTAATTTTTTTGGAACGATCCACACTGGTGAGCTCCACGGAGAAAAACTTGGTCGTATTATTTGTTGATCTAGCATATCGTTGATTTGTTTCCTTACTTCCTCTTTATGTACGTAAGGGTATCTATACGACTTTGTATAGATTGGAATTTCATCGGAAGTCTTTATATCATGTTTTATTTCATTAGTAAATGACAATTTATTATTATTTGTAAAGAATATCTCTTCATATTCTTTGCAAAGTTTTATCAAGGCTTTATTCTCTTCTTGATTTAGATGATTAGTTCTTAGAAGTTTATTTATATTAGATTTATTTGATTCATTAATTTCATCATATTTTATATTAAAATTATTAAATTCTACATAGTTATTTTCAGAATGATTTTTTACTTTTAGTGGTTGTTCGAGAAAAAGAATTTATTCATTATTTGATTTATTTATTATTTCAACAGAACTATACCAATTATGAGTATAATATACTCCTTCAGATATTTCTAAATTTGGTTTAATATTTGTTCTTTCAATAAATATGTCTCCATTTTCAATATCTACCGGTATTTTAACAATATATTTTGAATTAGGTGGTATGATATATTTTTCAGACATATAATTTGGTTTAAAACTTAAAGGTATTATTACACCATTTTTTAGTATTAAAATTTTTTTATTAAGATCTACTAAAATTCCAAGGGAATACAGGGAGTCTAATCCTAGTAATCCATCGAAATAATTATGAAATTTGAAGATTAAAAATCTTAAGTAGCCAGGTTTCTTAAATTCGTGAAAATTTGGTAAAATAACTTCTTTATTCAATTGGTGTTTATTCAAAACTGTATTAATTATTATAGGTTTAATTTGTCTTAAATCGTTGGGATGTATGAATTATGGATTTATAAAAGAAGACGAAGACCCTGTATCAATTAAAAATTTAAGTGGTCTTCCAAAAGGAGAAGAAATATTAATGTAAGGTAGATTGGAAACGTGTTTATTGATATCTATGTATCCAATTGGTTCTGTGAGGCTGTTTGGAAAAAATTTTCATCGAAATTATGATGATTCTGATTTTTATTTTGGTAATCATAGAAGTCATCGAGATTTTGTCTATACGGTTGAGTTTCTGTAATATTATATAATTCTCTATTGTTCTGTGGTCTATTGAAATTATTTCTATTAGAAAAATTCTGCCTCATTTGGACAGTATTACCTGTAGAAACGTCCATTGGCTCAGGTTTAGGTTGGAAATTTGATTGAAATTGTCTTGGTTGATAATTATTTCTAAATTGATTGTTATTTTGATATTGTCTTTGTTCATTATTTCTAAATTGATTGTTATTTTGATATTGTCTAAATTGATTATTATTTTGATATTGTCTAAATTGATTATTATTTTGATATTGTTTTTGGAATTGATTAGGCTGTTGTTGTAAACGTTTAAAGTTGTTGTTTGGTCTGTTACGAGAAAGATTTTCGTTTCTATTTGATCTATCTTGATTATATGTTGAAAAATTTCTATTTGATTCAAAATTTGAATATGATATATTGTGCTCTTTCATGCAATAGGAGAATGCTTCTGCTAATGAAGTAGGTTGCATTGCTCTTATTGTTGAACCAAGAGGTTCTTTTAAACCCGAAAGGAATGTATTTAAGCTCATTTCTTCATAAAGAGATTTTTTAGCATTTATTACATTTTGGTCTCTTTCGTGAATATTGACGTGATTCGTCATACTTGCGAATAACTCAATTACTTCACTATAAAATTGTTCGACAGTTTTATTATTCTGTTTTAATTTATGTAGGTCTTTAATTAAGGAGGTTTCATTCCTTTTGTCCGCGTAATGCAATATAAGGTTTTGCTTAATGTTATCCCAAATAGGTGGAGTGCCATACATATTTAGGATCTCATTAGCTGGACCGACAATCTTATTTCGTATTGCTCGAACTAATAGTTGGCCATAACTTGTGCCACTTGTAACTGAAATTAGCGTTAAAATTTCATTGACATTGTCCAAAAAGTCATATAGTAACCTTGGGTTACCATCGAATTGAGGTAAATCTTTAATGGCGTCTGGTATTCTTAAATTGTTAAAAATGTCTGTGGATGTAATTGCCCGAGGAGTACCAGGGGTAACAGGAATACCATTTTGTTCGTTAGCCATATTAAACAAAGAAATCGAACTATTGCCGGAAGTTTCGTTTAATGAATTACTTATTTCACACAAATGTTCTGGAGAATTTAACAAATTGTTCTCACAGATCGGTTCAAGATTATATCTAACGTTTGAAAAATTTCTAATAATATTTTTTAAATTTTCCAATCTTGGATAAGGTTCTTTTTTTATTTTGATTGGAGAGTTTTTATTAGGCATTAACCGATTTTATTTTTTTAACAAAATTTTCTTATAATACTAAAATAAAATATATTGAACACAAAAATTTGGTAAAAAAAAATTTTTTTTTTTTTTTTTTTAGGATAATTTTTAGGATATGTAAATTTTAATGAAAATATTTTTTAAAGGAAAAATTTTAATTCAAATTTTAATTTTCTTGATAATAATAATAAAAGATTTATTTACTTACAGTATTAAATTAACAAGTTTCATCATCTAGGTGCTTAAGAGTTGAAACTCACAAGTTTGTCCCAATTTGTATGTCGCTGCTCCTTGTTAACTGGATCTGGATTCAATTTGTGCCAATATTCCTTTGACTTTGTTTCTGGATCACACTTTTCAATAGCACACACTTTTTTATTATTAGTTAAAGTTTATTTTTAATTTTATTTCAAAATTTCGATAATCCTTCGAGTTTCGATTAATAAAATTATATTCGCGATAAACCGTCGCTTTATAAACTTTTTAATAACACTAGGGACAGGACTTTGCACCTATCCTACCGACTGCGCCAAATAAGTTTGTTAATTTATTACTTTATAAAAAAAACAAATCTTTTATTTAAAATTATTTAATTTATTTGTTACTTGTACTGTTGTATAAGAATTAATATTTTTAATTACAATATGTTCTGATTTATATATTAAAAAAGATGCAATGTCAGCTATTACACAATTTAATTAGTTCAATACAAATCATGGGAAAGTTATTATTAATTATTTCCCAATATAATAATTTAGCTGACGTTGCGTCTGGGCTTATAAAGGTTAATGAATTTAACAGGTAAAATTAGGTTAGTAAATATATTTCTTATAATTATGTTAGTTAATCTGTTGATTACGTAACTCGCGCGTACACACAAAAATATTTATTTGAATGTTTTAATTTAGGACAAAAAATTTTATTAATTTCATATAATAGGTATATTTTGAATTTTTTTCAATATAAGATATTTTTTAAAACATAATTTTAGAAATATAAGAAACAACAAAAACCATTTGTCAATTTTTTAAATTTTAAAAATCCGATTACAGTACATCGCGTATTTTGGTTGCTCTCATATAAATTCATGTACCTATTTATTTGTAAATTTTTTAACAGAAATTATACACCAACTTTTATTTCACAGTTGAAGATTATTTTTAGCACATTTTCAAAAAATTTTGTAAAAATGTGCCTATATAGCTTCACTCTGTCCGTCCGTCCGTCGGTATGTTTACAAAAACTTTTACACCGTTTCAAATAGAGAAAAGAAATTTTAACCATGGGTAGTTTTTGCAAAAAAAATAATTTCGTGGAAGAATTTTTTTCTGTAGCCCCACCTGTTACGGGGCTCCAGCCCCCCAAAGTTGGAAAAAGCCCTATATTTAAATTGTTATAACAAGAGTTCTGTTACATATATTTTCAATCTGAAAACGGAAAATGATAGCTGGTTTCATAAACTTTATAAATTTTTAGAAGGCAAATGTTTAGGGTTGCCATACGGTACTAAAATTTAACATTACGCAAAACTCAATTTTCGCAAAATTTTTGGCCACACATATCTTCTGAACGGTTCAAGCTAGGGTCTTAGATACTCAGAAATTAGTAGGAGTCGGTTAACAAAATTTTTTTGTCAAGCCCCCTATTTAGGAGATATAAGGGCTCGAAAATTGAAATTTTGCTATTTTTAAACACCTGTAACTTAAATACCTGTCCAAATTTTTTTTTAGTGATAGACAAAATTCAAAGCCCTATAATTATATTTCAACATGTGTCAAAGGTTTTTCTTAATTTTGAAGGGTGACGAAGTTACAGCCCCTGAAAATTCCAAAAAAGCCCTATATTTAAATTGATATAACAAGGGTTCTGTTAGGTTTATTTTCAATCGAAAAACGGTATTACAGAGCTGCTTTTATAGACTTTACAAAAATATGTCGCTTAAATGTATAGGGTTGCCATACGGTACTAAAATTCACCATTATATAAAACTCAATTTTTGCAAAATTTTTGGCCCCACATATCTTCTAAACGGTTCAAGCTAGGATCTTGAAATTTTAGGAAAAAAATAGTAGGAGTCAGTTAACAAAATTTTTTTGTCAAGCCCCCTGTTTAGGAGCTATAAAGGCCCGAAAATTGAAATTATGCTATATTTAAGCACCTGTAACTTGAATACCTGTCCAATTTTTTTTATATTAATATACAAAATTTAAAGGTCCAACATTATATTTTAACATATGTTAAAGGTTTTTCTGATTTTTTTGAAGTTAGATTCTTGAGAAATTTGACAACCATCCCTATTGAAGGACTATAACAACTTTTAAATAAAAAATTTACTGTTAGCAGTAAATTTTATAAGTCAGTAGTAACTATTTCCAAGTAAATATTTCCAAAGTTAAACTCAGTATGTAATACAATATAATTTTGAAATTATGCTTTTTTAAAAACCCTTGGTTTTTTTTCATCACTTGTTTAGTTTTTTTTGCGAACATATTATAGGTATTTTCAATTATTTTGAATGTATGTTTTTTTTTTTAAAAAAAAATATTATTTTAAAATATTTTATTTTTGGAACAATAACAACATAAGAAAAAACAATAAGATTTTTATATTCTTCGTAAATGTTTAAATTTTAAAAATTCGAGGTACAGTAAGTTGTTCTCACGTAATATCATATACTTACCTACTAATTTAAAACTTTTTGTTAGCAATTATACACCATAAGCGTTGATTTTGGATAGGCCCTAAGGAACAAATCATTTAAATTACAAATTATTTTTTTATGAAAAATTTTCGTTATAATTTTTTTGCAAACATATTTTATAACAACTTTTGTTATACAGCTCTCAAAAGTAATGGCAACTACAGAATATATTTCAAAAGTCGGTTATTTTATTGTTATAAAAAACTTAACAAAAAGCATCATTACGAAGTAGCAAAATAATTTTTTAAAGCAAAAAAAAAAAAATACATACAGTAGAGCTCGCTTCTAACGACCATGAAGAGACAGAAAATATTCATCGTAATAAAAGAATGTCGTTTTAAAAGAATGGTGTGAATATTGAAAAATTAGTATAAGACTTGAACATTGTAGAATGTGCTAATTATAGAATGCACACTTTAAACTCATTTGCTAGAATTTTATTTGATGTGTCAGCCTCAAGCCTATGTATACTGCTTTTTCTTCTAATGAAATTTTTATTGTATTTTTAATGCGTTATTAGGATTTTTTTTTATCAAAAATAAATATAAATTTACTAAATTAATCATCAAGCAACATTATTAGATATAATAAGTTTAAATACATTTTTAGGTAAAATTTAATTAATTGGCAAAAAGTGTAACGTTTATTATAATTAAAATTGAACAGAGTTCGTTATAAATGAAAACTACTGTATAAACCAAATGTATTGCTTTCATTTCGAACAGAACTAATTTTTTTTCACTGGAATTTTAGAGAGATAAAGAAAAAAAAAACAAAAACAAAAAAAAAAGTTTTAAAAAAGTTTCAATCTCCTTGTTCATTGAATATTTGAACTAAACAAAAAAAAGAAAGACATAAGTCGGCGCATATGTATAATAGTTTGATTGAGCTGCTAGTTACAACCGAAAATGAATTACTTTCACCCAGAAAGTTGGCGCATAATATTAGAGTCATAAGCCTTAACTTTTAACAGCGTGATTGTTAAATTCAAATTGACGTTAAATTAAAGACGGGTTTTCACCTGAAAAAACCCAATATTCTAAAAAAAAATATCATTGTCCTATGAAAACAAAAAAAACCTTTCTTTTGGTTGTTGTTTCATTAAAATTGGTCTTATAGTTTACCCGGAAAAAGGATGTTTATATTTTGTATGGGAAAAAATAAGCCGATTAAATATTATGATGTAAAACAAAACATGTATGGAGCTTTATTTATTTATCAACTAAAGAAATGCATGTATGAATATTGTATACAGTTACATTATTATCACTGATACACCAAATTATTATTATATTATTCACTAAAAAGTTTTTATTGTTGTTGTTTTTTTTCTATAAAAAAATATATAAAGATAAATGATAATATTATAATTTACTTATTTTATCAATTCATTATTAATTATGAATTATAGTGAAATAAATATTTAGAATATAACCCCAATGCACTAAAGAAAGCTGTTAACAAGAGCGAAATATAATGTTCGAACTTGAATATTAACGTTTAATTTTGGAAAAATATACACTGGTGAATAAGTTACTGACATATAAAAAAAAGAAAGTTTTAATTGTTTAGCCCTAATAGCCTTCAATGGGGAAGATTCACCAAATTTTTACTAATCAAATTTGTTTTTTGATGATTCTCGATTCAAATTTCTTTTTGTAAATTCTTTAGGATTTGAAAAGATATGTGTGTATTTTTAATGTAATATTTATATGCATAAATATAACCAAAACACAAAACTTTATTAAAATGTTAATTTAAATGTTGCGAAATTACAAATTTCTTTTCGTTAATTCTTTAGTGTTTGAAAACATAGGAAAAAAAACAAATTTTTTTCATTAATTCTTTACTGTTTGGGAAGATAGGAAAACCAGTAATGAAAAAATCCAAAGCCTTTTAAAAAAGTACATCTTCAAAATTAAATACTGTTTCTCGCTCAGTATTTTATCATTTTCTAAAAAAATATATATAAAATTAAATGATAATATTATAATTTAGTTATTTTATCAATTCATTATTAATTATGACTTATAGTGAAATCAATACTTAGAATATAATCCCAATGCACTAAAGAAAAGATGTTAACAAGTGCGAAATATAATGTTCGAGCTTGAATGTTAATGTTTAATTTTGGAAAAATATACACTAGTGAATAAGTTACTGACATATAAAAAAAGGAAAGTTTTAATTTTTTAGACCTAATAGCCTTCAATGGAGAAGATTCATCAAATTTTTAGTAAGCAAATTTGTTTTATGATGATTCTCGACGATCTGCTCCTCAGCTGCCCACATCCATCTCAATTTTTTTTAATTCTGCCAAATTTGGAATTTTAATTAAAAGAAAAAATGGTTAAAACTAACAGACACTTTCTTCAATTTAAAGAACCACTAACATATGTTGAAATATAATGTTGAAGCTTTGGGTTTTGTGTTTACTAAAAAAAAACATTGGACAGGTATTTAAAAATAACAAAATTATAATTTTCGAACCCTAAACATGGAGCGGGAGAAAACAATTTTGTTAACTGACACCTATTAATTTCTAAGGATCTTACTTCTCCTAATCTAATCTAATTTCAAATTTCTAACTTGCATTTAAAGCTCCAACATTATATTTCAACGTGTACCAAAGGGTTTTCTTAATTTTGAAGAGTGGCGAAGCTACAGCCCTGCAAATTCCAAAAAAATCCCTATATTTAAATTGGTATAACAAGAGTTCTATAGGGTATATTTTCAGTTTTAAAACTGTAAAAGAGAGTGCTTTTATAGGCTTTACAAAAATATATCGTTTTGAAGATCAAATAAACATTTAGAACATATGTGGAGCCAAAAAATTTGCAAAAATTGAGTTTTGCATAACCGTTATATTTAGTACCGTATTTTTGTTCAGAAACCCTAACGGGTGGAGCTACAGAAAGAAGTTCTTCCATGAAATTATTTTCTTCTGCAATACCTACCCGTAGTTAAAATTTCTTTTCTCTATTTCAAACAATATAAAAGTTTTTGTAAACATACGGACGGTCGGACGGACGGACATAGTGAAACTATATAGACATTTTTACAAAATCTTTTGAAAATGTGTTAAAAAAACAAATTGTTTTCCTTAATTCTTTAATGTTTGAAAATATTTACTTACATAAACCTAACCAAAAAAAAAACATTATTAAAATGTTAATATATATGTTGAGGTATAAAAATTTCTTTTCTTTACTGTTTTAGTGTTTGAAAAAATAGGAAAAAAAAATCAAAATATTTAAAAGTGATATTTAACATTAATGTATTTCAAATACAATATTTACATACATAAACAGAACCAAAAAAAAAACATTATTAAAATGTTAATTTAAATGTTCACGTATAACAATTTTCTTTTCCTTCTAATCTAATCTAAATATAATTAAAGGTAAACTGCTGCTGGTTAGTATACCCTATGTTATGTTAATTTTAATTTATACATGTAACATACTATTTCTTTTCGTTAATTATTTAGTGTTTGAAAAGATAGGCGACAAAAATCAAAAATTTTTTAAACCAATATGAATATTTTCAAAACCAATCGCATCGATGAAAATTACACAAGTAAGTTTTATAATAGAACAAGCATCTTATTTCGGGGAGCTACCATACAACTTTTTTAAATCAACTAATATGAATTTATTCAAAACTAATAACACTGGGAGGATTAAAATTACACACGGTTATTTATATAATAGGATAAGCGCCTTTGTAAATGTTAAGGCTTCATGTTCGAGGAGCTGCCATACAATGTTTTTAATTCGTTGACTGTGAAGCTGCAGCGGTTAAATTAAAACTGGACAAGTTACTTGGCAAAAATGGACATTACTCTTACCACTTTTAGGGTTGGCCAGTTTTTTTTTTTTATAGTTATTTTAACAAAAATTATGGGGTAGGTGTGTGTCAAATTGTTTTTTTATTATTTGATTTTTTATTTCTATATTGTTAGCTCTATTAGTTCTACATTTTTTTATACCCTACACCTTAAAATTTGGGGCACAGGTGTTTTTTCTTATTTGCTTCGTGTCAAAAAGCAATAGTACTTGCTGCATGTAAGTAAACTTTAGTTTTATATTCAAATGAATTATAAGGCAAGCTCTAAATTTTTCACTGTATTTTAGAAATACATTTATTGCATATTTTACATTTATTAGCTTTTCTAATAGGTACATATACCAGGAATTTCAATTAATTTCAATTTTGAAAAATTTGGATTATTAAATTTTGTGATAAAAGTCTAATCAAAGTATAATGTTTTTAATTTACATTAACAACCATCAAGTTATATAAATCTTTATATATATATATTATTACAAATTAACATTTGTTTCAAAAAACTTTGAGTTTAATCCAAATTAGTGACACAGGTAACAGCAGCATTATGATTGTAATACTTATTTATAACAGAAGTGCTCAAAATTCCTTATCATAAACAGAAAAGATGATAATTAACCAATTCTAAACCTAATATTTCAATCTGAAATTAATCTTTTCCGTACCTGTAACCTGAATCACGTCATATTTCAAAGAAACTAAATAGGATTGCTTTAAATCTATAAATTAAATATAAATATGATTTTTCAAATTAAAAGAATTTAAATATTAAAAATTGAATTATAAACATTAAAAGATTCCTCCGAATAATCAAGGGGACTAAATTATTCAACAGTAAATGCATTACAGCAAAAATAAATAATCCTGAAGAGAAGCTATTGCTGATGTATGTTAAATGTTGTTGAATTGGAAAAAAGTTTTAAATATGTATTTTGGTAATTGAATTTTATGAATACATTTATTTCAAGTTTTTTTTTTGTTTTTAATAAAAAATTTTGGAATATATAGTGCAACGCTGAACCTTACTTATTTATAATTAAAGATACAACTCTATAAAAAAAATTAACAACAAACAAATAAAAAAAATCTTAATACAAAAATAATAATTTTATTTTTGGCGCTTTATTTCTTTATTCTCTTAAAGCTGAATGTTGGTTAAAAACCACTATAATATTATTTTTTAATTATTACAGTCTATAGGCAGCCGCTTTTAAATCAGACAAAAATAATCTGCTTAAATATACATATTTGTCTATACGATTTTTCATGTGCAAAAACTGCATTTGTATTATTTGTGTCTTCATTCTGTTTTTCTTAAACTAACGTCCTGTGGATACATCCTGAAAACTAATACAAATGTGTTCAGTTGTTACTTACCACGTCACAAAAATGCGCATGAGCATATCATATTAAGTAGTAGTATCATAGTTAAAAACTATTCATAAATTTTACAGTCTTAACTATGTACTGATAAACTAGTTTGAATTTTGAAATTAGTTTGAAATGAAAATTATTTTTCTAATTTTTTTTTTCTGAAATATTTGCCTCGGATTTAGCAGTTACCCACAAACAGTTTGTTTTCAATCTCAATAATGATATTATTATTCCATTTTATAATGTCCTAAAACCATACCTAACTAAACCGATATGTAATTACATTTTATTGGAAAAAAATATTTCCAATGGAAGTTTTTACAAGAGGATTCTTTTTTAAAAACTCTCCTTTACAACAGCTTTACTTTTACACAGGTATTTTTTTGCATACCAAATAATGAGAATGCCTTAGTGTATGTCATTTTTATTAAATATTCTTTTTATACCCTACACCTATAGAATAGGTAAAAGGGTATATTAACTTTGGTATGGTGTCTGTAACCACCTAAAGCAAGCGAGCTAGATATGGAAAAGTACATATATTTGTGATCAGCGTGACCGCCTTAGTCGATATAGCCATGTCCGTCCGTCCGTCTGTCCGTCCGTCCGTCTGTCCGTCCGTCCGTCCGTCCGTAGGCACGATAACTCAAAAAATAATGGAGCTATCTTGATGAAATTTTAACTGTAGGTTACTAGGACTGAAAGTACGGCGGGAATTGCATATGGGCGAAATCGGCCCATTGGTTCGGATTCTGGACCTTTTAATAGATCGAAGGGCTAACGAACATATATAAAAAATCACGATAACTCAACAACTAATGACGCTATCTTCATCAAATTTGCGCCGTAGGTTACTAGTAATGAAACTACTTCGAGAACTGCGTAAGTTCGGGATTGGACCATGGGTTCGGAACCTAGAGCTTTTTGATCGAATTTAGGCCAAACAAGCCTAATTCCGAAACCAATGAAGACAGAACCTCCAAATTTGGTACCAGGGTGTCCCTTCCTATTTCCTTAGTGTCCTTGAAATTTGGGCCCCATTGGAGTAGTGGGTCGGGGACCAGCCACACATTTCCGAAGACCTTAAATCATATCTTTAAAATTAATAAAGATAGCAATTTGAAGAAATATAGAAGCTTTAAATTTGGCACAAGGATGTTCTTTACTATTTCTTGTATGCCCGCCTAATTTGGAATCTATTGGAGTGGTGGTTCAGTACCCCTTTTAGACTTCCAAAAGTTAAAAAGCTTATAATCGAAATTACTAAAAATAATAACTTAAAATTAATATATAACGTTCCACTTGTGTACAAGGGTTAACTAGTATTGAAAGTATGACGGGACTGCATATGGGCGAAATCGTACCATGGTTTCGTGTTCTGGAACCCTTGACAAGTTCAAGGACTAAAAAACATATATCTTAAAAACACCATAACTCAAAAAATAATGCCGGTATTTTGATGAAATTTAAACTCTAGGTTACTAGTAATGAAAGTACCATGTGAATTGGTTCTGGTCGAGTTTAATTTCAAAGCCAAAGAATATATTTCCTATGTCCTATGTGTCTCCGAAATCTAGACTTAATTGTAGTGGTTCAGCTATGTTCAAAGATACTTGCTGCATTTATATAAAATTTATTTGAATATTTAAATGAATTATATGAAAAGGTCTAAATTTGTAATTGTATTTTAGAAATACATTTATTGCATTTTGCGTTTATAAGCTTTTCTATTAGGTATATAAACTAACCATTTAAAATAATTGCAATTTTTAATAATCTGGATTATTAAATATATTATGCTTTGATTATCTTTTTATCACAAAATTTAATAATTAGAATTTTTTCATTTTGTAATTGAATTGGAATAAATATATTTTCATTAATTTCAAGTTTTTTTATTTTTTAATATTTTTAAAGAGATAAATTAGTAAGAATTTGTAATATTTTTTAATAGATAGTGTAATTAGAAAATGTTTTTAGTATTATAAAGTTAATTTGGTTAGCTATGTCTTACGATCAAATTAATAACAGCTTTTATGGTGTTAAAATGACTTATGGATATGTCCTTAAATTTGAAATAGGTGTAGGGTATTTCTAAGTCGGTTGCACCGACTGACTGTTTCTTTACTTGTTTTTAGCTGCCATTATAATAAATTTTTTAAACGGAAACATAATTTTTAAACGCGAACAAAAAAAAACGAGGAAGAGTGTAGTAGAGTAGACTGTGTCAACTCTGGGATACCCGTATGACCGTAATTTAAACATTAAATCATTCGGTTAATTACTTTTGGCAAAATTTCAAACATATAGCTCTATTAGGTGTAGTGTAATGCTCATATAAAAGAAGGAATTGTATGGCGGCTAGTCGAACCCTCTGCAGTAGACCAACCAAACTTTGCAATAACTTTGGCCATTACACTTAACTATTTTAGGGAAAAATTCAGACACCCAGCTTCATTAGGTGTAGGGTAATGCTCATATAAAAGAAGGTGTTGTATGGTAGCTACTTGAATCCTCTGCAATAGACCAATCAAATTTTGCAGTAACTTTGGCCATTACACTAAATTATTTTTGGAAAAATTTCAGACACGCAATTTCCATAGGTATAGAGTAATGCTCATATTAAATTAGAAGGCGTATGACAACTACTCGAACCCACTGCAGTAGACTAACCTAGTTTTGCAGAAACTTTGACCATAAAACTAGAATACTTTTGTCAAAGTTTCAGAGACCCAGCTTTTCTTTTTTTTTTTTTCCGGCACCTCTACGTGCTAACTGTTCACTGTGATAGGCAAAACAGCCTGACTATATATGTGCATGTCGGAACAGGGGAGATATATTCATATATTAGAACTAATCAAATGAATTCCACATACAATTTAAACATTAGATAGTACTACGCCTTATAACATGTATAAATGTCTTAGATTTTCAATAAATACAGTTCTATTTTTGTTTATATTGTAATAATTTTGTGCTTGAGCTATATAGTATTCTATATCAGTCTTCTTTAGCTGCTTATCCACTACTGGATGTCTGCGATCACATTTCTGAAGCTCTCTCTATCTTGTGCTGCGTGCATTAATTCTCCCGCCGTTTGGAGGCCCGTCCATTGTCTGATGTTTCTAAGCCACGACATTTGCTTTCTGCCGACACGTCTTCTGCCTTCAATTTTACCTTGCAAAATCAGTTGTAGAATATAATATTTGTCATTGCGCATTATATATAAAATTAAATGATAATATTATAATTTAGTTATTTTATCAATTCATTATTAATTATGACTTTAGTGAAATCAATACTTAGAATATAATCCCAATGCACTAAAGAAAAGATGTTAACAAGTGCGAAATATAATGTTCGAGCTTGAATGTTAATGTTTAATTTTGGAAAAATATACACTAGTGAATAAGTTACTGACATATAAAAAAAGGAAAGTTTTAATTTTTTAGACCTAATAGCCTTCAATGGAGAAGATTCATCAAATTTTTAGTAAGCAAATTTGTTTTATGATGATTCTCGACGATCTGCTCCTCAGCTGCCCACATCCATCTCAATTTTTTTTAATTCTGCCAAATTTGGAATTTTAATTAAAAGAAAAAATGGTTAAAACTAACAGACACTTTCTTCAATTTAAAGAACCACTAACATATGTTGAAATATAATGTTGAAGCTTTGGGTTTTGTGTTTACTAAAAAAAAACATTGGACAGGTATTTAAAAATAACAAAATTATAATTTTCGAACCCTAAACATGGAGCGGGAGAAAACAATTTTGTTAACTGACACCTATTAATTTCTAAGGATCTTACTTCTCCTAATCTAATCTAATTTCAAATTTCTAACTTGCATTTAAAGCTCCAACATTATATTTCAACGTGTACCAAAGGGTTTTCTTAATTTTGAAGAGTGGCGAAGCTACAGCCCTGCAAATTCCAAAAAAATCCCTATATTTAAATTGGTATAACAAGAGTTCTATAGGGTATATTTTCAGTTTTAAAACTGTAAAAGAGAGTGCTTTTATAGGCTTTACAAAAATATATCGTTTTGAAGATCAAATAAACATTTAGAACATATGTGGAGCCAAAAAATTTGCAAAAATTGAGTTTTGCATAACCGTTATATTTAGTACCGTATTTTTGTTCAGAAACCCTAACGGGTGGAGCTACAGAAAGAAGTTCTTCCATGAAATTATTTTCTTCTGCAATACCTACCCGTAGTTAAAATTTCTTTTCTCTATTTCAAACAATATAAAAGTTTTTGTAAACATACGGACGGTCGGACGGACGGACATAGTGAAACTATATAGACATTTTTACAAAATCTTTTGAAAATGTGTTAAAAAAACAAATTGTTTTCCTTAATTCTTTAATGTTTGAAAATATTTACTTACATAAACCTAACCAAAAAAAAAACATTATTAAAATGTTAATTTATATGTTGAGGTATAAAAATTTCTTTTCTAGAACAGTAACTAAAACAGTAAGTGTTTGAAAAAATAGGAAAAAAAAATCAAAATATTTAAAAGTGATATTTAACATTAATGTATTTCAAATACAATATTTACATACATAAACAGAACCAAAAAAAAAACATTATTAAAATGTTAATTTAAATGTTCACGTATAACAATTTTCTTTTCCTTCTAATCTAATCTAAATATAATTAAAGGTAAACTGCTGCTGGTTAGTATACCCTATGTTATGTTAATTTTAATTTATACATGTAACATACTATTTCTTTTCGTTAATTATTTAGTGTTTGAAAAGATAGGCGACAAAAATCAAAAATTTTTTAAACCAATATGAATATTTTCAAAACCAATCGCATCGATGAAAATTACACAAGTAAGTTTTATAATAGAACAAGCATCTTGTTTCGGGGAGCTACCATACAACTTTTTTAAATCAACTAATATGAATTTATTCAAAACTAATAACACTGGGAGGATTAAAATTACACACGGTTATTTATATAATAGGATAAGCGCCTTTGTAAATGTTAAGGCTTCATGTTCGAGGAGCTGCCATACAATGTTTTTAATTCGTTGACTGTGAAGCTGCAGCGGTTAAATTAAAACTGGACAAGTTACTTGGCAAAAATGGACATTACTCTGACCACTTTTAGGGTTGGCCAGTTTTTTTTTTTTATAGTTATTTTAACAAAAATTATGGGGTAGGTGTGTGTCAAATTGTTTTTTTATTATTTGATTTTTTATTTCTATATTGTTAGCTCTATTAGTTCTACATTTTTTTATACCCTACACCTTAAAATTTGGGGCACATGTGTTTTTTCGTATTTGCTTCTGTCAAAAAGCAATAGTACTTGCTGCATGTAAGTAAACTTTAGTTTTATATTCAAATGAATTATAAGGCAAGCTCTAAATTTTTCACTGTATTTTAGAAATACATTTATTGCATATTTTACATTTATTAGCTTTTCTAATAGGTACATATACCAGGAATTTCAATTAATTTCAATTTTGAAAAATTTGGATTATTAAATTTTGTGATAAAAGTCTAATCAAAGTATAATGTTTTTAATTTACATTAACAACCATCAAGTTATATAAATCTTTATATATATATATATTATTACAAATTAACATTTGTTTCAAAAAACTTTGAGTTTAATCCAAATTAGTGACACAGGTAACAGCAGCATTATGATTGTAATACTTATTTATAACAGAAGTGCTCAAAATTCCTTATCATAAACAGAAAAGATGATAATTAACCAATTCTAAACCTAATATTTCAATCTGAAATTAATCTTTTCCGTACCTGTAACCTGAATCACGTCATATTTCAAAGAAACTAAATAGGATTGCTTTAAATCTATAAATTAAATATAAATATGATTTTTCAAATTAAAAGAATTTAAATATTAAAAATTGAATTATAAACATTAAAAGATTCCTCCGAATAATCAAGGGGACTAAATTATTCAACAGTAAATGCATTACAGCAAAAATAAATAATCCTGAAGAGAAGCTATTGCTGATGTATGTTAAATGTTGTTGAATTGGAAAAAAGTTTTAAATATGTATTTTGGTAATTGAATTTTATGAATACATTTATTTCAAGTTTTTTTTTTTGTTTTTAATAAAAAATTTTGGAATATATAGTGCAACGCTGAACCTTACTTATTTATAATTAAAGATACAACTCTATAAAAAAAATTAACAACAAACAAATAAAAAAAATCTTAATACAAAAATAATAATTTTATTTTTGGCGCTTTATTTCTTTATTCTCTTAAAGCTGAATGTTGGTTAAAAACCACTATAATATTATTTTTTAATTATTACAGTCTATAGGCAGCCGCTTTTGAATCAGACAAAAATAATCTGCTTAAATATACATATTTGTCTATACGATTTTTCATGTGCAAAAACTGCATTTGTATTATTTGTGTCTTCATTCTGTTTTTCTTAAACTAACGTCCTGTGGATACATCCTGAAAACTAATACAAATGTGTTCAGTTGTTACTTACCACGTCACAAAAATGCGCATGAGCATATCATATTAAGTAGTAGTATCATAGTTAAAAACTATTCATAAATTTTACAGTCTTAACTATGTACTGATAAACTAGTTTGAATTTTGAAATTAGTTTGAAATGAAAATTATTTTTCTAATTTTTTTTTTCTGAAATATTTGCCTCGGATTTAGCAGTTACCCACAAACAGTTTGTTTTCAATCTCAATAATGATATTATTATTCCATTTTATAATATCCTAAAACCATACCTAACTAAACCGATATGTAATTACATTTTATTGGAAAAAAATATTTCCAATGGAAGTTTTTACAAGAGGATTCTTTTTTAAAAACTCTCCTTTACAACAGCTTTACTTTTACACAGGTATTTTTTTGCATACCAAATAATGAGAATGCCTTAGTGTATGTCATTTTTATTAAATATTCTTTTTATACCCTACACCTATAGAATAGGTAAAAGGGTATATTAACTTTGGTATGGTGTCTGTAACCACCTAAAGGAAGCGAACTAGATATGGAAAAGTACATATATTTGTGATCAGCGTGACCGCCTTAGTCGATATAACCATGTCCGTCCGTCCGTCTGTCCGTCCGTCCGTCTGTCCGTCCGTCCGTCCGTCCGTAGGCACGATAACTCAAAAAATAATGGAGCTATCTTGATGAAATTTTAACTGTAGGTTACTAGGACTGAAAGTACGGCGGGAATTGCATATGGGCGAAATCGGCCCATTGGTTCGGATTCTGGACCTTTTAATAGATCGAAGGGCTAACGAACATATATAAAAAATCACGATAACTCAACAACTAATGACGCTATCTTCATCAAATTTGCGCCGTAGGTTACTAGTAATGAAACTACTTCGAGAACTGCGTAAGTTCGGGATTGGACCATGGGTTCGGAACCTAGAGCTTTTTGATCGAATTTAGGCCAAACAAGCCTAATTCCGAAACCAATGAAGACAGAACCTCCAAATTTGGTACCAGGGTGTCCCTTCCTATTTCCTTAGTGTCCTTGAAATTTGGGCCCCATTGGAGTAGTGGGTCGGGGACCAGCCACACATTTCCGAAGACTTTAAATCATATCTTTAAAATTAATAAAGATAGCAATTTGAAGAAATATAGAAGCTTTAAATTTGGCACAAGGATGTTCTTTACTATTTCTTGTATGCCCGCCTAATTTGGAATCTATTGGAGTAGTGGTTCAGTACCCCTTTTAGACTTCCAAAAGTTAAAAAGCTTATAATCGAAATTACTAAAAATAATAACTTAAAATTAATATATAACGTTCCACTTGTGTACAAGGGTTAACTAGTATTGAAAGTATGACGGGACTGCATATGGGCGAAATCGTACCATGGTTTCGTGTTCTGGAACCCTTGACAAGTTCAAGGACTAAAAAACATATATCTTAAAAACACCATAACTCAAAAAATAATGCCGGTATTTTGATGAAATTTAAACTCTAGGTTACTAGTAATGAAAGTACCATGTGAATTGGTTCTGGTCGAGTTTAATTTCAAAGCCAAAGAATATATTTCCTATGTCCTATGTGTCTCCGAAATCTAGACTTAATTGTAGTGGTTCAGCTATGTTCAAAGATACTTGCTGCATTTATATAAAATTTATTTGAATATTTAAATGAATTATATGAAAAGGTCTAAATTTGTAATTGTATTTTGGAAATACATTTATTGCATTTTGCGTTTATAAGCTTTTCTATTAGGTATATAAACTAACCATTTAAAATAATTGCAATTTTTAAAAATTTGGATTATTAAATATATTATGCTTTGATTATCTTTTTATCACAAAATTTAATAATTAGAATTTTTTCATTTTGTAATTGAATTGGAATAAATATATTTTCATTAATTTCAAGTTTTTTTGTTTTTTAATATTTTTAAAGAGATAAATTAGTAAGAATTTGTAATATTTTTTAATAGATAGTGTAATTAGAAAATGTTTTTAGTATTATAAAGTTAATTTGGTTAGCTATGTCTTACGATCAAATTAATAACAGCTTTTATGGTGTTAAAATGACTTATGGATATGTCCTTAAATTTGAAATAGGTGTAGGGTATTTCTAAGTCGGTTGCACCGACTGACTGTTTCTTTACTTGTTTTTAGCTGCCATTATAATAAATTTTTTAAACGGAAACATAATTTTTAAACGTTAACAAAAAAAAACGAGGAAGAGTGTAGTAGAGTAGACTGTGTCAACTCTGGGATACCCGTATGACCGTAATTTCAACATTATATCATTCGGTTAATTACTTTTGGCAAAATTTCAAACATATAGCTCTATTAGGTGTAGTGTAATGCTCATATAAAAGAAGGAATTGTATGGCGGCTAGTCGAACCCTCTGCAGTAGACCAACCAAACTTTGCAATAACTTTGGCCATTACACTTAACTATTTTAGGGAAAAATTCAGACACCCAGCTTCATTAGGTGTAGGGTAATGCTCATATAAAAGAAGGTGTTGTATGGTAGCTACTTGAATCCTCTGCAATAGACCAATCAAATTTTGCAGTAACTTTGGCCATTACACTAAATTATTTTTGGAAAAATTTCAGACACGCAATTTCCATAGGTATAGAGTAATGCTCATATTAAATTAGAAGGCGTATGACAACTACTCGAACCCACTGCAGTAGACTAACCTAATTTTGCAGAAACTTTGACCATAAAACTAGAATACTTTTGTCAAAGTTTCAGAGACCCAGCTTTTCTTTTTTTTTTTCCGGCACCTCTACGTGCTAACTGTTCACTGTGATAGGCAAAACAGCCTGACTATATATGTGCATGTCGGAACAGGGGAGATATATTCATATATTAGAACTAATCAAATGAATTCCACATACAATTTAAACATGAGATAGTACTACGCCTTATAACATGTATAAATGTCTTAGATTTTCAATAAATACAGTTCTATTTTTGTTTATATTGTAATAATTTTGTGCTTGAGCTATATAGTATTCTATATCAGTCTTCTTTAGCTGCTTATCCACTACTGGATGTCTGCGATCACATTTCTGAAGCTCTCTCTATCTTGTGCTGCGTGCATTAATTCTCCCGCCGTTTGGAGGCCCGTCCATTGTCTGATGTTTCTAAGCCACGACATTTGCTTTCTGCCGACACGTCTTCTGCCTTCAATTTTACCTTGCAAAATCAGTTGTAGAATATAATATTTGTCATTGCGCATTATATGACCTAGATAAAATGTTTTCCTACGCTTGATTGTTAATAACAACTCACGGTCTCTATTTATTCTACTTAGAACCTATCTATTGCTCACTCGATCTATCCATGATATTTTCAATATTCTACGGTATATCCACATTTCAAATGCTTCAAGCTTATTGATGGTCGTTATTTTTAGAGTCCATGCTACCATACCATAGAGGAGTATGGACCACATGTAGCATTTAACAAACCGGATTTTTGTTTCGAGATTGATATCACGGTTGCATAAAACTTTTTTATATTTTACAAAACTGCTACGAGCATATTCAATTCGGCATTTTATTTCCATATCTGAGTTCCAGTTTTCATTTAACCAACATCCTAGATATTTAAAACTTGAAACTCGTTCAATTATGGTGCCATTTATGGTTAATGTTGCGTTGTTGAATGTGTTGGTTCTAGAAATAACCATAAACTTGGTTTTAGCGATATTAATCTATATCAGTGAGTTATATTATTTAATTGAAATATTTGTTTACATTTTGTATTTGTTTATATTGTTATATTTATTTATTATTAAATATATATAATTATTAATTATTAATTAATCCATTAATTTGAACCCAAAGGCGAATGGTAGCTGAGTCGAGTTGAAAACCAAATAAAAGTTATTTTTTCACTTTCAGTGGGATTCGAACCCGGGGCCTCTCGCATGAAGGTCGGCACTCTAACCACTGTGCCACCCAGCCGTAGCTTTAATAAGTGCAGAGAAAACCTCATATAAAAAAAGAAGTTGTATGACAGGTGCTTGAATTCGAGGACCAAAATTACTAAATTTAAATAGCGATGACGGCTATTACATAAAAACGAATTTGTGAAAATTTCAAAATCGTAGATCCTTTAGTTTTTTCGTTATCTTGCGGCCGGACGGACAGACGAACGTCATACATAGCTAAATTGATTTATTTTTCGATTCTAATAGTCATACAGGTATTAAAATTAGTCAATGTATAAGTTTTACAACAGTGAGAATCACAATGAGAATCACAGTCAAATCTATATCTAATATGGTAGTAAGTAGTTAAACTCTTTACGTAACTCTATTTACGTAAACCTATATACTAAACCAAGAAATATTATATTTCTCAGAAGAAATAAAAACTACCATACCTGCTGTATATGATAAAAAAAATTATCAAGGTGGAGAACACAGCATAAGTATACCTAAATTTTGTTAACATTTTCATACAAAATGGATCCTGGACATTTTCATGCGAATTTGTTTTTTCATATAAAAGATTTTTAAATTTATTCATTCTTTATCTTGAGTAGGATAAAGAATTTTTAAAATAAATATTTTTTTTTATTTTAATTGATTATCCTAGCTAATCAAGTTCTCAAATGTTTAGCATGTAATTTTAATAGAAAAAATTCGAAAAGTGTGTTTTAACAATTTGCTAAAGACAAAAAGATAAAAAATATTTTTGTGTTAAAACGTGTTATGCATATTTATTTCCTTTATTTTAGAAGAAATTTAACCAAAAATTTCAACGATATTAGAAAATAAACTACGGTGCAGGGTCATAACTCCCGGGGACAGCATATGTGCGAAGTCGAAACCTGCGTTCGTATTCTGGAACTTTTGATGAATATAAAACCTTAATAATAAGTTCGGGTACTACCTCCACGACTCCCAAAACCTTCAAACATATCTTCGAAGGCAATAAAGAAGGTAACTTGAAATAATAAATAACAAAAGTTTCAGATCCACGTATAGGAATCAAAACAATCAAACGTAATTTTCTCGACGGCGATCGAATTCTAGTCGAGAAAATTACGTTAAAAATTTAATGCAAATAGTACATACTGTTTATGGGTCATAATATTTTCGCCGGATTGCAAAATCGCGCAAACAAAGTCCTGTGAAAAGACAAACTAAATAAAAAACTAAATTATCGATGACAACGACGGGCGACGAGAATACAATTAAAAATCTTTGTTTATTTGTTAAAGATTGGTCCTAAATTTCAAGGACACTAAAGAAATAGGAAGAGGCTCCCTGATACCAAATTTGGAGGTTCTATCTTCTTTGGTATCGGAATTATGTTTTTTTGACTTAAACTCGATTAAAAAGTGCTAGGATCCGAACCCATGTTCCGATCTCAAACGTACGCACACATCACCGTAGTTTCATCGACTTGTAACCTACAGCAAAAATTTCATGAAGGTTGAGCTATCGTGATTTTTTATATATGTTCGTTAGTCCTTAGAACGGTTAAAAGGTCCAGAATCCGAACCCATTTCTCGATTTCACCCATATGCAATCTCCGCCGTACTTTAAGTACTAGTAACCTACAGTTAAAATTTCATCAAGATAGCTGCATTAGTTTTTGAGTTATCGTGCCTACGGACGGACGGACGGATTATATCGACTCAGGAGGTCACGCTGACCACAAATTTATATTTTTTTTTATATCTAGCTCACTTCCACCATACCAAAGGTAATATACCCTTTTCCTATTTCATAGGTGTAGGTATTAAAATCTTTCAAAAATTTTTAAAATAGCTTTATTCAGTATTCTTCAAGACTTATGTGTTATGACGGTCTTTAAAATATATTATATATAACACATTTATATACCTACATATTAATAGAATTAGCTTTTAATATTTTCAAAGCTCCTATTAGCACATTTTTAAAAAATATGTTAACAAAAACTTTTACACCGTTTGAAATAGAGAAAAAAAATTTTAAATACGGATAGGTATTGCAAAAAACATATATTTATGGCAGAATTTTTTCCTTTTAAGTTTATTTTTAAATTGGATACCTTAAAAGATTTTTATAATCTTTTTAAATTTTGAAAAGCAAATGTATGTATGCTATGAGGTGCTATGCCATACTAAATTAACCATTATGCGAAACTCAATTTTTGCAAATATTTTGGCCTTTCATATCTTCTGAATGGTTCAAACTAGAGACTTGAAATTTTGGGAGAAGCTATACTCTCATTAATTAGTACGAGTCGGTTAACAAAATTTGTTTGTCACGCCCCTGTTTAGGTGCTGTAAGGGGTCGAAAATTAAAATTTTGCTATTATTAAGCACCTGAAACTTCAATAATAATATACAGATTTAATGCTGCAACAATATATTTTAAATAAATTAAAGATTGAGACTTAGAATATAAGTATTGATTTCACTATTATTTACTAGCAGATTTATCCGTCGTTGCCCGGGAGCGGCAAATTGCAAAAAAGCAAGTTTCGACCATTCTTTCGAAGTACTGCTTTGGTTAAAAAGAAAGCCTCAAAAAAATATTTGTGGAGTTCCGTTAACCCGTTGCGGCCCAACAGCTTTTTATAGGTTTTTTCGTTACTTTGCTTTAAATTAGAAATTGTTTAACCGATTGACTTTAAATTTTGTATATGTGTTCCTCTTTGACAATGGAGTTCACTCTATTAACACACATGGAATTTGTTACCCCTTGCCCTCCGACAATTTTTTTAAAAAAAAATTTTGGAAAGGATATTACGTCCAATTTTGCGAAATATTGCTGGATCAAAGTTTCAAAACCAGGTTTGTTGAGTTCCGTTAACCCATTGTGGCACAGCAGCTTTTTACATATTTTTTCATTACTTTACTCTTAAGCAGAAGCGGTTTTACCACTTGAATGTAAATTTGTATGCGTACATGTGTATACTTATCATTCCTACGATTATTCAAAAAAAAACTTTTTGTAAGTAAATTACGTCCAATTTTTGAAAGTAGGTAAAACTTTTTTGAATTAGGGGATTGTTAAAAAAAATGTTTTGTCGAGTTCTTTTAACCGATTGCGAAACAAAAACTTTAAAAAACAGTTTGCAAAACAATTTTAACGATTATCTCTAATTTTTCTATACGTTTTTCTTCTGCTTCTAACAATTTTTATTGTTAATTTTTAATAACTATGAAAAGAAGTTTCAAGAGAAATTTTATAAATTTATTGAAAATGCCTAAAAAACTCGTTTTAAAAAAATTGCTTTATTGTATTTTTTTAAATAAATTTTATTTTATTTATCTCAAAAGAGCTTAAAGCTCGTACAGAGTGTAACATAATATAAAAATAATTTTTTTCAATAATAATAACAACAATACTTAATTCAATTCAATTGCAAAAATAAAACTAACATAATTTACTATATCGATAAATACTTAATAAAAAAAAAAGAAGTAATTACTAACAATTATTTAATAAAAATTATTATTTAATAAAAAAAAGAAAAAACACCTGTTCCATATTTAACTAACAGAAACAAAACAAAAAAAAAATTAAAATATTCAACTCAAAAATTCAAATTAATTTAAAATCAATAGTTAAAAAAAATCATTTATTTCTTTTTAAATGTATGCAACTGTTCAACCTCTTTTAAATGCCTCGGTAATTCATTATTGTACTTATATGCTAAATTGTAAATGGTAACTAGTCCATTAAATCTTTTTCTTGAAGAAATTATTGGAATATTTGTTGAATTTCTAGTATGGTACTGGTGATACATTGTTTTGTAATATTTGTTGTGTTGTGTTGATGTTTTCTGTAATCATCATGTGTGCTTGTTAACTAGTTTGTATTTAATTAGTTCCTTAAGTGGCAAAATTTTATGTTTCTCATGTATTACTTTGGTAGAAGTTCTTTGTTTATATGCGTATAAATTTTTTATGGTTTTGTTCTGTATCCTTTGTAACTGATTTAAGTCTTTATTAAAAGTATTGCCCCAAATTTGTATTGCATAGACAACAGTGCTGTGCAACATACTATAATATAAAGGTCTTTTCAGCTGTAAAGGCACCCTATTATTTACAAATTTAAATATACCTGCCAATTTTCTTCCTTTACTAATTTGCGAATCAATTTGCTTGCTCCAACTTAATTTATTATCTACTACTACACCGAGATATCTATATTCCTCCACCTGATCAATATTATAATAATTATATTTTATATCTAAGCTGTCAGTACTACCACCTTTAAAGATCATATATTTCGTTTTCTTTGAATTTATTGTCAGTTTGTGTTTGTTCATCCAGCCGTTTATTAGTACTAAGTCTGTGTTTATAATCTTTTCAAGTTCATCCAATGTATCTTCTTTATACACGATAACTAAGTCTTATATTAATATTTAGTTTTTTGCCTCTTATATTAATATTTAGCAGGCTACTAATGTAGCATGCAAACAGGGTTGGGCCTAAAGAACTACTCTGGATGAAGCCGTAATTTACATCATGGTGCGTGCTTCTTATTCCATCACATTCAGTAAACTGAGTTCGATTAGTCAGATAGCTTTCAAACCATTTAAATTCCCTGCCAATGATTCTCATTTCATAGAGTACTTTTAGTAATATGCTTCTATCTACAGAATCAAAGGCTTTCTGTAAGTCAAAAAATATAGCTGCTGTCTTTTTATTGTTATCTAGTCCAGACTGAATCTCTGAAATAACATCGAATAGTGCAGCTTCTGTGTTACATTTCTTCTTAAAGCCATATTGTTTATTCTGAGTTAGTTTTTCTGTGTTCAAGAATTCTATAAGCTGTACATTAACAAATGTCTCTATAATTTTGCTAATTGTCGAGGATATGGAAATTGGTCTAAAGTTATTGATATCTTGAATATCACCATTTTTGTAAATTGGTAAAACTTTATTTATTTTAACTATTTCAGGCATTTTAAAATTAGCATGTACACCATTTTTTGTGATAACTTTTTTCAATAAAAAAAAGTTTAGAAAAGATTTAAAAATCTGCTTTTCAACTTATATTTTGTTTTGTACTTACCTGAAAGTTTTACTACGCTCTTCCACGTTTGTTTATGATTTTAAGAAATGTTTTAAGAGATTAAGAGATTTTTAAGAGATTAAGAGATTTTAAGAAAGATTTTAAGAGATTGAGAATACTATGTATTTAAGCATAAAATATACGAAATTGAATTGTTTTTTGATTTTATTTAAAGAAAACTGCAATTTTACACTGAAATCTTATTTTTAAGAACAACAACTGCAAAGTAAATAAAAAACAAAGACTTACGAAAAAATGTAAAGAAGGAATATGTTACGTTATTTAAATTTAAAGATATTATTATTCGGATTCTTTATTAGCTTTATTTTTATTATTATTAATATTATCTCATTTATCTTTTGCACTATTGCACTATAAAATTAGTATTATTAATCAAGTGAGCTTTTGGAATAAAGGTTAACTTGCGTTAATACCAAAAATTAAAAAATTTTATTGAATCATTGGTAAACAGGTCAAAACCAAATTAACTCTGTGGGTTCTTATAATTAAAATGCTGATACAAAATTTTCAATAAAATTCTTTTAATCGTTTAAGCAAATAAAATTTATAGAAAACTTCAAGTCGTCGTCGTGGAAAACGGGTTAATCGAACTTAATCCTAAAACTTTTTGCAGGCTCTCTTTTGGACTGCCAAATCAACCCAAGTAAAATTGGACACAAATCGGAAACACAATTTTTTTTTGGAAAAATTTGTGTTAGCCTCCCTTTTCGACTACAAAATCACCCTGTAAAATTGGCCACAAATCGGAAACACAAAATTTTTTGGAAGTCCGCCAGGCCGAAATGGGTTAATTTATTCCAACAAAATTTCAACCCCATTTTACAACAACTAATTCCGGTTGCTAAGAGGAACATTTGTGCAAAATTTCTAGTCAATCCTGTTGACTTATAAAAATGTGACACAGCCTATGTCACCCCCGGGGCTCTCAGAATTATTCCTTTAAAATTTTGTGAGAATCAGACCAGTAGTTTTCACATGAATCCTGGACAAACAAACAAACAAACAAATTTTCAAAACAAATTAGATAATTAATCATGAATATTATAATTTATATGAAAAAACTAAATTATAATATTACAATTTATTTTTATAAATGATAAAATACTATATAATTTTGAAAATGTTCTTTTTCAAAAATTCTTGGGATTTTTTATCAGTTACAAAAAGTAACGGAAAAATTCTGAACAAATTAAAATTATTTTTAACAAATTTTTAACTAGAATTTTAAGAAAAAAATTGATTGATATGTTAAAATATTAAATATAAAAATAATATATATAGAAATATTAAAACACTTAATAGTTTAACAAGTAAAGAACATTCAGTCAGTCGGTGCAACCGACTTAGAAAAATTAATATAAAAACTTAAAATACAACGACAAATTAAGAACTTTTCATATAATTCATTTAAATATAAAAATAAATTTTACAACCTAAGTATCGTACACAATTTCTTAATTATATATTACCTATGGTAATAATTCAATAAAATACAGATATGATATAATATAAATTTAAAAAAAAAATTTCGTCGTTTATTAAAAAAATATTTTGTTTTTAATTTTTATAATATAATCCATAATATGTTTTACAGTAAAATTCTTAGCCCTTTTATAATATAAAAGTGTTAAATAAGAACGGGAACAGGAAATAGTGTATCAAATTTGAAGTTTCTATCTTTATTAATTTCGAATATATCCTTTAATGTCTTGGGAGTAAGGGGGGCGGGGGTAGGGGTACGTAAATCACTATTTTAATTCGTCCAAAATTTCACGTACACTAAACAAGTAAGAAGAAACACCTGTGCCAAATATAAGATTCTATCTTCTTTGGTTTCGAAATTATACTCGTTTGGCCTCAATTCGATCAAAAACTTCTAGATTCCGAACTCTGCCAGAACTAATTCCCATTGTACTTTCACTACTAGGAACCTAGAATTTAAGTTTCATCAAAATAGCGTCATTAGTTTTTAAGTTATGTTGTTTTTAAGATATATGTTTGTTGGCCCTTGAACTTTTTAAAGGTTTCAGATCCCGAAACCATGGTACGATTTCGCCCATATGCTGTCCCCGTCATACTTTCAATACTAGTTAACCCTTTTACACAATTGGAACGTTCAATCTAAATTTTAAGTTACTATTTTTAATAATTTCGATGATAAGCCTTTAAACCTTGGGAAGTCTAAGAGAGTTACCTGAACCACTACCTCAATTGATCATAAATTAAGGGGATACGGAGGAAATAGTAAAGAACGACCTTGTGCCAAATTTGAAGCTTCTACATTTGTTTGAAGTTACTATCTTTATTATTTTCGAAGACATGATTTAAGGTCTTCGAAACTATGTGGATGGTAACCGACCCAATTGTTTCCAATTTTTAAGGATTTAAGGATAGATAAGGACACCCTGATACCAAATTTGGAGGTTTTGGATTCGGAATGATGCTCGTTTGGCCTAAATTCGATGAAATAATTCCAGCATCCAAATCCATGGTCGGAGGTATCCTATTTGCAGTCCGCACCATTCTTTTGCTAGTTAACCCTTGTACACAATTGGAAAGTTCTATCTTAACTTTAAGCTATTTTTTTAATTAATTTCGATGATAAGAACTGTTGGATGGTCCCCGACCCACTACTCCAATTGGTCCTAAATTTCAAGGTCTCTAAGGACATAGGAAGAGGCACACCGATACCAAATTTGAAGGTTCTACCGTCATTGTTTTCGGAATTATTCTTGTTGGGCCTAAATTCAATCAAAAAGTTCTAGGATCCGAACTCATGGTTCGATTTCGAACGCACGCAATCCTCGCAATAGTCTCATTACTTGTAACTTACAGCACAAATATCATGAAGATAGCGCCATTATTTGTTGAGGTCCTGATTCTGATTTTTTATATATGTTCGTTAGCCCTTAGAACGGTTAAAAGGTCCAGAATCCGAACTTATAGGCCGATTTCGCCCTTATGCAATCCCCGCCGTACATTAAGTCCTAGTAACCTACAGTTAAAATTTCATCACGATAGCTCCACTAGTTTTTGATTTATCGTGCATATGGTCGGGCGGACGGAAGGATATGGCTATGTCAACTCAGGAGGTCACGCTGATCACAAATATATATACTTTTCCATATGTAGCTCGCTTCTTTTAGGTGGTTGCAAACACTATACCAAAGTTAATATACTCTTTTCCTATTTCATAGGTGTAGGGTATAAAAAATATATAGCCTGTATTCAATAAGAAAAAACAGTTTTAAAATATTCATAGGTTTTTCGAAAAAAACGGATGTAAAATTACCAACTTCGACCAATTGGTAGAAGTAAGTGAGTTAACATAATTAAAAAATTAGACTCTCAATAGTTTTAATATTCAATTTCCAACAAGATATAATTTTTACTAAAACAAAATGTTCATACGTTAAGAATAAAAAGGGAGGTAAAAAACCCATAACAATCTTTTTTTTTAGTAAATCAATTGAATATTTCTTTTATCTAGTTATTTATTTTCATTTGTTACAGAAATTACTCAAATTTTTTGTCTGCTCCAGTTTAAATACTAAATATAAATCTTTCATAAATAATAAATTAACGAAAAAAAAAATAAATAAGCAAAACTCATAATTAATTTTTCATTAAAATTTTTATGTTTTTCTTTTTCATTTATTTTATTGTTCATAGCAACGACGGTACCATTTTTATCTAGTTCTGCAATAGAATGTGGACCATCTTGTATGATACTTGCTATTGGATGTTCTTTAGTATTATTTATAATAATAATAAGTTTGATAGTATCACGACGTAAATACATAAAACAAGAAAAACTAAAAGTATTAAACGAAAAGAATAATGGAGAAAATCGTACACTTGACTTACCATTAGTATCTCTGGATAATGAAATGAAACTTGATATTTCGGTAAATGATTTGACATGATTTTAAATTTAAAAACATTTCAATATTCAAAGTTTCTGTGTAGATGAAATTTATAAATTGCTTATTTATTTTTTTACATTTTCAGTCCGATACCAAGTGGGAATTTCAGCGTGATTTATTGGAACTTGGTACCGTTCTAGGGGAAGGTGAATTTGGCAAAGTTGTGCGAGCATATGCTACAGACATTGCTGGTAAAGTTGGGGTTACAACTACGGTTGCTGTTAAAATGTTAAAATCTGGTGCTAACTCGGTTGAATATATTGCATTGCTATCAGAATTTCAATTATTACAAGAAGTTTCTCATCCCAATGTAATTAAATTATTAGGTGCGTGTACAAAAGGTGATTCACCGCTTTTAATAATTGAATACGCAAAACATGGTTCACTTCGAAGTTATTTAAGATTAAGCCGAAAAATTCAATGTTCTGGAGTTGATTTTACAGATGGTGTTGAACCAATTACGGTTAAAGATATTTTATCATTTGCATGGCAAATATGTAAGGGAATGGCATATTTAACAGATATTAAGGTGATTACTTTTAAAACATAATAATTAGTTTTTTAATAAAAAGAGATACAAATTTATTTAGCTTGTGCATCGCGATTTGGCTGCCAGAAATGTGTTACTTGCTGAAGGTAAGATTTGTAAAATATCTGATTTCGGATTGACAAGAGACGTTTATGAAGACGATGCGTATTTAAAACGAAGTCGAGATCGAGTTCCTGTAAAAGTAAAAATTTAGTTCAGTTTTTTGGTGAAGATTTAATATTTAATTTTATTATTCAGTGGATGGCACCTGAATCATTAGCAGATCATGTTTATACAACAAAATCAGATGTATGGGCTTTTGGAATACTAGGTTGGGAACTTATTACTCTTGGTGCATCCCCTTATCCAGGTATACCTCCGCAAAATTTATATCATTTATTAAAAAATGGATACCGAATGGAACGACCTGAAAATTGTTCAGAAGAAATGTAAGTTATTATAATCCGAATCATTGGAAATTCAAATTGTCATTTTAATTTTTTTGATAGATACACAATTTTAAAATCATGTTGGGCTGATGATACAAACTCACGACCTTCATTCAAATATTTAACATCTCAATGGGAAAATCTTTTAGGTAATAACGCAAAGTATCTAGAACTGGAAACAGTATCAGCATTTTCCAATCCATTATATTGCGATGATCCAACAATAAATACAAATACACATTCTTTAAAACAACCAACAGTTAACAGTAATAAAATAAATGATTTTGCTGAACGAGATAGTCTGGAACATTTATGGAAACCACCAAAAATTAGATATGAAATAAATGATAATAATTCCAACGACGAAAATAATACATTAAGTACATGTTTAAGTAATGATATTTCAAATCCAATACAATTAGGTTATGATATACCAAGATGTGAAACAAAACCATTAGAAAATAGCAATATATTACGTTATGAAAATGATCTACGTTTTCCATTGAATATTAAAATATGTAATGGCAGCAATTACAATAATAATGAACATAAAACAAAAGTTCCACCAAATCATTATTCAGTTCCAACTGTCAAACGTGGTCGTTCCTATATGGACATGACAAATAAAACATTCATACCAGATAATTTAAATATCGATGATTTTGAAAAGAAAATGTCTAAAAATATTTCATTCCGTTTTTCAAGTTTATTGAATTTAAATGAACAAGATACAACAATTGTATAAAATCAGATTTAAAAAAATCAAGAATCTTGTGTTATTTTAACTTAATATTTCGTTTTGTAGAGTCAAAAAAATTAATGAAAGGAAGGTGAAAACTTTTTAAAACTAAATAGATAACATGTTTTTTCATGAAACAAAAAAAAACAAATTCTGGCTGTTAAACAATAAATTTCTTTTTCTGTCCATAATATTTAAAAATATTTCTTCTAAACTTTTGTACATATAAGTAATACTTGTTATTTATATATTAGTTTTTAACCGTACAGTGTTAATCAAAATTTTATAAAAAGTAGTAAGTTTTTGATTAAAGTTTAGGGAAAAGTTAATATTAAACTTAATTGTAAGTGAATCGAAATTTTTTTTCAATACCCATTTAATATTTATTTATTTTTTCTAGTCAGAATTGAAGACTCGAGTAGATAAATGTGTTGCGATACAATTTGACAGATTCTTGTTTTTTTCCATAAATGATCCAGTATTTCACATGTAAAAATCCGAAAAATTTACGAAAAGTGAATAGTTTCCGAGATATGAAAACTGTGAAGGTGTTATGTTATATTATTCTTTTTGTGTTATTGTAGAAAAAAATATATTGGCAACTCAAAGGCTGTCAACATCTTTTTTACAAAATATTGTGTTTAATACTTTTTTTCTATTTCTTTCGGACAATAAAAGTACTATGTACATATTTTAGCTAATAACTTTGAAAATACAATCTGCAGTCTTTAATACATAAAACTTTAAAAACAAAATCTTCAGTCTGTAATGAATAAAATTCTAAGACCTTTCACTACGATTTTAACATTGTCGAAGGTTAAGAATGTAAAACAGAAAAAAAAATTTTGTAACAAAACTTAGAGCTTGATCTTTTCTTTATTTCAAACGGTGTTAAAGTTTTTGTAAACATACGGACGGACGGACAGAGTAAAGAATTTTACAAAATCTTTTGAAAATGTGCTAAAAATTTAAAAAAAGGCGAATTCATATTTCTTCTTGTAATAAAAATATGGTTACTTATTTAAAATTTTAATTTTTTTAAATTTCATCAAAAAAAAAAGTTAATTAATTTTTTCAACAAATTTAAGTCAATGGCTGTGTCCTATGGTCCGGCTATAATGCCCCACGGTCGACTTCTTTTCATGGGACGTATTTCGCAAACTCAATATCACACTATCTGTGAGTAATAATGTCTTTAAATTGGTAGGACATATCATCACAATAATTTTGTTTTGCAAACGGCAAAAGATAGCTGGTTTTACAAAATATATAAATTTTTAAAAAGCAAATGTTTAGTATTGGCAAAACTCAATTTTTGCAAGATTTTTGGCCCCACATTTCTTCTAAACGGTTCAAGCTAAGGTATTGAGGAGAAATTAGATCCTCAGAAATTGGTAAGAGTCGATAAACAACATTTTTTTGTCACGTCTCCTGTTTAGGAGCTGTAAGGACTCGAAAATTGAAATTTTTTGCTATTTATAAACACCTGTAATTTGAATACATGTTTAAATTTCTTTTAACAAATTTACAAAATTTAAAGCTGCAGCATTTTATTTCAACATATGTTAAAGGTTTTTCTTAAATTTAAAAGGGGTTCTTTAAATTGAAGAAATTTTCTCTTTGTTTTCACCATTTTGCTAAGATAATAAAATTCTAGATAAAAAATTCAAAATTGATTTCCCAGAACCTAGAAAATTGAAGGGTGGGGAAAGGAGGAGGATAGACAGATACTCGATAATCATTATAAGTTTGCGCAGCAAAAATTTGGGAATGCCTTTCCCATTGAAGGGCTATTAGGAATTAAAAATTAAAACTTTCATGTTTTTCTAAATTCGCTACTTATTCACCAACATTATATTTCGCACTTGTCAACAGGTTTTCATGCACTCAAGGGATATTATTCTAAGATTGATTTCACTATTATTTATATTTAATAAATTGATGAAATAACTAATCATATTATCATTTATTTTTATATATATTTTTATAAAAATAAATAATAAAATACTCAGTAAGAAACCCTATATAATTTTAAAAATGTGCTTTTTAAAAACGCTTGGTTTTTTTCATCACTTGTTTCAACAAAGTTTTATTATTTTAAATGAATCGCTGCAATTTCTTAAGCCGGTGTAGTTGAACTATTAAATAGTTATTAAATCTATGAAGAAATTCTCTGAAGATGTTTTTATTCAAACATAACACAATTGGATTGAATATTTTCTAAAACATATATTTTTAAATAAAATAAAAGTCTTTTTTTTTTATAAAATTTAATAAATGTTTTAAAAAACCTCTTATGAAAGCTTTTGTCCAAAATTTCTTGATATATGTTGCGGAATATATGCTTTAATTATGCCTCTAGAACTAGCGTTTGTTTACAATATATACAAAACATTCCAACTGCGAGTTAATATAATTGTATTCAAAATAATATTTTTGTAATTCGGTAATATTTATATTAATAATAATTAATATTTTAAAAATATATGTATTTAAAATAAATAATTTAGACAAAGACATTTTTAAGTCTCTGGAATAAACCTCGTAATAATTTAATAACAACAATCTAAGTGTTCTTTATATTTATTTATAACATTTATATGAAATTATTTTACAGAGTATACCGAATAATTTAATGTTAAAAAATTTAACAAAGAAATATTTATTAAGTGTATGATAAATTAATTCATCCTATAATATAAAATATTAATTTTTAAGTTTTGCGACATATGTAAATCATTAAAAATTTGCTAAAATAAATTTAACAAATTATTTAAAAATAAAAGAAAGGTATAAAACATAGCTTCGAATTTATTAAAAGTTGTATTATTTTAGCTTATAATTTCGTATGCAGGAATTTTTATTTTAAGATAGCGCGGAAACTATAATAAACCCGAGTCTGGGGTCGGTAAAATTATAACGTTGTCTTTAAGACTAATAGATTTAGATATAAATCGATATTGTATATATATATATATATATATATATATAACTTAAGGAATACCATCATCCTAATTTCGAATAGACATACAAAATATTTTAATGGAATTTCAAACAGAAAATGCAAATAATTTTATTGGGATTTTAGATCCTCAGAAATTAGTAGGAGTCGGTTAACAAAATTTTTTGCTACGTTCCTTGTTTATATATACTAAATTTATTGTAATCGTATTTAATAGTTGAGTCAGCTCTCAACCTTGAAAGGCTCATAATTTGCAATTACCAATGTTTAATACGAGATGGTTGTCATATAGATTGAGATCATATTGCAACAATTCACAAACACGAGGTGAGGTTATAGTTTTGCAGACTCTAGTATCATCAGCAAAACTAAGAAGATAGGAGTGGGATAAATTTTAGGGAGTGTCATAGGTCTAAACTACGAAAATTAAAGGAGCTAGATGGCTTCCTTTCATGAGTCTTAAGTCATTGAAATAAACTATTTAAATAAGACTGATTTGGCTCAATTACCCTATTTTGGCAGGTGTTGGAGAAAAATGTGGCAAAAAAGTTGGAAACAATCTGCGAATTATTTAATGTTCCGTTTTCGTATCGCAAAACTGATTGATACCCATCAGTCTTATGTTTACTATTAACAAAATCAAAAAAACGTTGCGGATTAGAAAAAGGTTCAAATTTAATCCTTGATAAACAATTTTTATGAAGAATAAATTAGTACTTGAATCTATTAGCGATGTCAAGAAAAGTATTATAAAGGTCAAAAGAATTTCAAATGCATTTCCTTGGCTGCTGTTGTTATTGTTGTGGATGTTGCTGTTGTTGTTGTTGCAGTAGTTGTAGTTGTTCTTGTTGGAGTCGCTGCTGTTGGTTGTTGCTGTGGATGTTGCTGTTCTGTTGTTTCTTCAAGGAGCTGTCGCTCATCGCTTTCGTTTTTTGTCTTCCTTCTTTTTACGGGGGGACGGGGAGATGCATCGACATCATCGTTTTTGAAGTTAAAGATAAAGATATGAACTTTATCTAAGAACTTTATCTTTAACTTTGATTTATTAACTCTGCTTTGATTTATCATACATATTTATTTCAAAATGTATTGACTACAATATTGCAAATTCTAATTTTAGTTCTTTTCTATTTGAGATAACTGAAGATATTTTTGCTAGTATTCTTTTACTTTTTCGATAAAAGATTTAAAGAACATGTAATTTAAAGTTAGAATTAAAAAATTTATAGATATAAATCAATTTGGTTACAATGTTGTTAAAATTTTCTATTTTATCTTATGTGTTTTTTTTTAAAAAAAACTTTCAAATTCAATACAATGTATTTCATTTCAAAAAAATATAGTAAGGATAAGTATTTTAAAATAGTACACTCCAAGTTATCAAGAAAATAAATAGCTAAAAATATAATTTTAAACAAATTTATAAATCCAGTACTCTGAAAATCTGCAACGATTTTGAATTGAAAGTGAACAAAAAAGTGTACATGTAAACGGTTCAATATATACGGTCGAAAGACAAAGTTTTTAATTGGGACTAAATAAAACTAAAATAGCGGTTAATAGAAATCCAATAGATTGGATTAAAGACGCCATCTAACAAATAATCAAGCATGTAACTAGAGAAGTAAGTCCCGAGGATATGATTGGGATAACGTTTTGTGGTGAAAGTTTTCAAGATCGTCCAGCATTTCTCAACTACAAAACTGCAAGTGACTTGAAGTTCAACGAAATTTGGGATATAATATTGAAAGTTTTTCAGAGTAATTAAGAACGTGTATACAACTCAAGATATACAACTACTAACTGTCAATGTCAGTATAGCAGCTTATACAACAGCGCAAGCACGCCTTAAACTTTACGGTTATTTGGAAAAACTTGGTAAAACAGTTCTTTATTATGACACCGACTCTGTTTTGTATGTAAACTGGGAAGGAGAATATGATCCTCCAATAGGGTAATTTATTGGAGACATGGCAGATGAATTAGAATGCTATGGTTTGGGAGTTATGTAACTGAATTTGTGAGTGGGGTCCTAAGAACTATACTTACAAAATATATAGCACGAAATATAATACTGAAAAAAAATGTATGTAAGGTTAAAAAAATTTGTTTAAATCATACAATCTTACAAAAAATTCATTTTGATATTATCAAAGAAGCGTTCATGTCATTTCCCAAAAAATTAGAAGGAACAAAGAATATGACGTGTTAGCTGTTCAAGAAAAAATATCAACCAAAATCAGAAAAAAGGAAATTCAATGAAGATGGTAGTTCTGTTCCATATGGGTATAAGAGACAAAAGATACAATAAAATATGTGTTTGTATTTGTTTGTACATATATATTTATTTAAAACAATAAAGAATATAATATTCAATAGTTAAACAATACATTTTTTTTTATCCAATTGCTATCAAATCCAAGCCTTTTTACGTATACTTTTTTTCCCTGTTTTTTAATAATTTTCTCAACAAGGTAGGTATCCGGGTATTTTACAGTTGTAAGTTCAGCTTAATAAAAGTCACTAGAAATTGGAGTGTCAGTGTAGTCTGATAATTCATATGTAACAGGATAAGTATTATTGATCTTTTCAATTTTGATTATTTCAGATGACCATTTCGGCTGATAACCTTTTTCGAAATGACCTTTATATTTACTTATTCTTACAAAATTTCCAACCTTATATTTATTTTTTTGGATAATTTTAGGTTCAGTATACCTTAGTATATTTTTTACGTTTTTATTTGTGATTTTTTCAGGAGAAAGTTTTGTTGTACTATTTTTTGTAGAATTATATTCTTTTAATAGTGTTTGGGTAATAGGTAACCAATTATAATTCCCGTTTAAACTAAATTTTTTCCACATCGACTTTTTTAATGTGCGATTGAACCGTTCAACAATTAATGCTTTTAATTCACTAAATGTATGATAGTGATTGATTGATTTTTCTTTCATATAATTTTGAAATTGTAAATTAAAACATTCCTTAACCTGATCAGAGTGAATGTTTTTTGGTTTAACTTTAGATCTACTAATAATCGATTTTAAGGCATTTAAAACATTTTCAGCATTTTTTGTTTTCATAGGTTCAGCATAGGCATATTTGGAAAAAGTATGAATGACAGTCAACATATATTTATAACCGTCATTAAACTTTGCATGTGGTATCATTTCTACTCAATCAATTTGCCACGTGTCATTTAAACCCTTTTGTTTGAATTTTTTTTTAAGAAATGTACGTCTTGCCTGTCCATGAATTTCAGGCACTATTTGAGCTCTTGACATTTTATTTTAAAAAATGTTAAAGATAATAATAATTATTACCTTTAATATTTTTTAAAATTTGTATTCTACATGAGTAAATAACTCGGCTTTTTTTTCAATTTTATTTCATTTCAATTTTGACTGCTAGTAGCAACTCAAAATTCAGTCTGATTTTACAACATATCCTTTCATGAAATTGACTGCGTAAATACACAATGCAGGAAAATGATATTACGTCCACCGTGGACGACGAAGGTTTAACAGAAACGGAGGAATTTATTCCTATTTTTTAGATAGTTGAATCGGAAGATGAAGAAAAAGAAGTGGAAGAAGAAATTGCTAAATATGAGGAACGAGTTCCATTTAATGAAATTTGGGGTATAAATAATCAGCAGGGAGATCCTGACTACTTTGAAGATATTTTTAGAAATAATTTTTAGTCTGTTTAAATAACTATATAGTTTTATCTTATTCTTTTGAGTTGTTCTTACAGACTAACTTATAATATTTTATTATTTTCTTACTTCTAATATTATTTTTACATTTCAAGGGAGGAAATGCGCTGCGTAAGCAATTTGCGTTTTATAATACAAATACAAGGCAACTCGATTAGAATCATACGATTATAATCGAGTTGCTCTGAAATTTGATAACAAAAGTACAGTTTGTTAAGGAATTTAATAATTGAAATTTTATAATTAAAGTACAGTTTCTAAAATAAAATGAATGAAAAGAAAGATAGGAAATCGCTTACGTAACACCTCCACCTCTAAGAGATTTTGGTCACTAAATTTTAATTTTAAAAAGGACTTGTTTCAAGTTCCTTTGGTTTGACATTTGCTTGATTGATAGTTATTTTAACATTTTTATTTAAATTAGTTTTTTTATAACAGTAGCTTATTATCATAATTACAATTACTATTACAAATAGAATTTTAACCGTTACTAAAGTATAAAAAATAACCTTAAATTTATATTCTAAGTACTAAATAGTTTTTAAGTTTTCAATTTGGTTTACATGAATTTGCTTAAGAGTAAAGTTATTTATAGTTTTTGTTATATTTAATTCGTTTACAATTGGTATAATGGTACATCTTTAAATTTTACAACTTATTGAGTAATTTTCAGTTGCTGGCTGCTCAAGTGTTCGGCTATTGAGTGGATATTATTCTTAAAATTTTTGTTAATAATTACTTGGTCGTTAATTTTATTAGTTACTTGTCTGGTGTTAAAGTTTAAATTTCGGAATTGCTTGAATATTTGTTCTGAGTCATCGTTATCCATTGTGCCTGTCAAAAATATCATTGTTGTCCCCAGGGTATTAATTAGTCCACGTTTATTTCTAATTTTCCCGTCAAGTTTGGGTATCAGTGAGTTCAGGGTGTGTTGTAAATTTAACAATTCTGATATTAAAATTTAGTGTTCTGTGCTTGTTTCTTTTAGATTAAGAAGATTGAAATTTCTCAGAATTTCATACTTAGTTTTACATTTAGCATCTCTATTAACGACAATGTTTGCATGCAAATTTCCATTTAAAGTTTTATTCTAATTTAAGTTTGCTTATTAAGTTTTTAGCACATTTTCAAAAAATTTTGTAAAAATGTGCCTATATAGCTTCACTCTGTCCGTCCGTCCGTCCGTATGTTTACAAAAACTATTACATCGTTTGAAATAGAGTAAAGAAATTTTAACCATGGGTAGTTTTTGCAAAAAAAAATAATTTCGTAGAAGAATTTTTTTCTGTAGCCCCACCTGTTATGGGGCTACAGTCCCCCAAAGTTGGAAAAAGCCATGTATTTAAATTGTTATAACAAGAGTTCTGTTAGATATATTTTCAATCTGAAAACGGTAAACGATAGCTGGTTTCAGTAAATTTAAGCAAATGTTTAGGGTTGCCATATGGTACTAAAATTTAACATTATACAAAACTCAATTTTTGCAAAATTTTTGGTCACACATATCTTCTGAACGGTTCAAACTAAGCTCTTGAAATTTTGGGAGAAGTTAGATACTTAGAAATTAGTAGGAGTCGGTTAACAAAATTTTTTTATCAAGCCCCCTATTTAGGAGCTACAAGGGCTCGAAAATTGAAATTTTGCTATTTTTAAACACCTGTAACTTGAATACCTGTGCAATTTTTTTTTTAGTGGGTGAAGAAGGGTGACGAAGCTAAAGCCCCTGCAAATTCCAAAAAAGCCCTATATTTAAATTGATATAACAAGAGTTCTGTTAGGTTTATTTTCAATCGAAAAACGGTAGAAGGGGGCTGCTTTTATAGGCTTCACAAAAATATGTCGCTCAAATGATATGGGTTGCCATACGGTACTAAAATTTACCATTATATAAAACTCAATTTTTGCAAAATTTTTGGTCCCATATATCTCCCAAACGGTTTAAGACAGGGTCTTGAAATTTTGGGACAAGTTATATCCGCAAAAATTAGAAGGAGTCGGTTAACAAAATTTTTTTGTCAAGTCCCATGTTTAGGAGCTATAAAAACTCGCAAATTTAAATTTTGCTATATTTAAGCACCTGTAACTTGAAAACCTGGCCAATTTTTTTTTTTTTAATATACAAAATTTAAAGGTCTAACATATGTTAAAGGTTTTTCTTAAATTTAACAGCGGTTCCTTAAATTGAAGAAAGTATCTCTCAGTTTTACCCATTTTTGCTTAGATTGTATAATTCTAAGTAAAATTCACAATTTTTGTGGAATTCACAATTTAATTCCTAGAACCTAAAAAAAAGGATGGGATGAAGTTATATCCTTGAGAAACTTGGCAACCTTCTCCATTGAAGGGCTATAACAACTTTAAAATAAAAACTTTACTGTTAGCAGTAAATTTTATAAATAAGCAGTAACTATTTCCAAGTAAATATTCCCAAAGTTAAACTCAGTATATAATACAATATAATTATGAAAATGTGCTTTTTAAAAACCCTTGGTTTTTTTCATCACTTGTTTGAATGTTTTTATTTAAAAAATCTATTGGTCTACGTAATAATATACTACGTATAATAATAAAAATAATAATAATATCTACTCATATTATATCATTCATTATGTTTGAAAAAAAAAAAAGAAAAATTAAAACCAACATTTTTTTTGAAGGTTAAGTATTAAATTACAAAAAAAATAATATAAAAAGTAAAGAAACAGTCAGTCGGTGCAACCGACTTAGAAATACCCTACACCTATTTGGTTCAAATTTAATGACATATCCATAAGTCATTTTAACGCCATAAAAGCTGTTATTAATTTGATTGTAAGACATAGCTAACCAAATTAACTTTATAATACTAAAAACATTTTCTAATTACACTATCTCTTAAAAAATATTACAAATTCTTACTAATTTATTTATTTAAAAATATCAAAAAACAAAAAAACTTGTTATAAATGAAAATATATTTATTCCAATTCAATTATAAAATGAAAAAATTCTAGTTATTAAATTTTGTGATAAAAAGCTAATCAAAGCATAATATATTTAATAACCCAAATTTTTCAAAATTGCAATTATTTTAAATGGCTAGTTAATATACCTAATAGAAAAGCTTATACGCAAAATATGCAATAAATATATTTCTAAAATTCAATTAAAAATTTACACCTTATAAATGAATTATATTTAAATATAAAAATAAATTTTACATAAATGCAGCAAGTTCAGGAAAACGAAAGGAAATATATTCTTTGGCTTCGAAATTATAATCGTTCGGCCTCAAATCGATCACAAGCTCCTAGAATCCGAAGTCATAGACCAAACTCGACCAGAACCAATTCCAATGGTAATTTCACCACTAGTAACCTAGAGTTTAAATTTCATCAAAATAGCGGCATTATTTTTTGAGTTATGGTGTTTTTAAGATATATGTTTGTTAGCCCTTGAACTTTTCAAGGGTTCCAGAACCCAAAATTATGGTACGATTTCGCGTTCTACTTTTAATACTAGTTAACCCTTAACTAGTTCCCCGTCATACTTTCAATACCAGTTAACCCTTGTACACAATTGGAACGTTTTATCTTAATTTTAAGTTACTAGTTTTATTAATTTCGATGATAAACTTTTACAAATTGGTGGTCTAAGAAAGGTACAAAATTAGAGGGACACGCAGGAAATAGTAAAGAACACCCATGTGCCAAATTTGAAGCTTCTACATTTGTTTCAAGTTACTATCTTAATTAATTTCGAAAATATGCTTTAAGGTCCTCGGAACTGAGTGGCTGGTCCACACCCACTACTCCAATTGGGCTCAAATTTCAAGGACACTAAGGAAATCGAAAGCGACACCCTGAAACAAAATTTGGATGTTCTATCTTCATTGGTTTCGGAATTATGCTAGTTTGGCCTAAATTCGATCAAAAAGTTCTAAGTTCCGAACCCATTGTCCAATCCTCACCGTACGCAATCGCCGCCGTAGTTTCATTACCGATAACCTACAGAACAAATTTCATGAAGATAACGTCATTAGTTGTTGAGTTATCGTGATTATTTATATATGTTCGTTAGCCCTGAAACCGATTAAAAGGTCCCGAACCCGAACCCTTGGGCTGATTTCGCCCTTATGTAGTCCACGCTTAACTTTAAGCACTAGTTAACCCTTGTACACAATTTGAACGTTCTATCTTAATTTTTCGTTACTATTTTTAATAATTTCGATTATAATATTTTAAAACTTAAGAGGGTCTAAGAGGGATACTGAACCACCACTCCAATTGATCCCAAATTAGAGGGACACGCAAGGGATAGTAAAGAACACACTTGTGCCAAATTTAAAGCTTCTATATTTTTTTAAGTTTTTATCTTTATTAGTTTTAAAGATATGCTTTACGGTCTTCGGAAATGTATGGCTGGTCCCCGACCCACTACTCCAATGATGCCCAAATTTCAAAGACATTAAGGAAATAGGAAGGGACACCCTGATACAAAATTTTGAGGTTCTATCCTCTTTGGTTTCGGAATTAAACTCGTTTGGCCTAAATTCGATCAAAAAGTTCTAGGTTCCGAACCCATGGTCCAATCCCGAACTTACGCAATCCCCGATGTAGTTTCATTACTAGTAACCTACACCACAAATTTGATGAAGAAAGCGTCATTAGTTGTTGAATTATTGTGATTTTTTATTTATGATCGTTAGCCCTTCGATCGATTAAAAGGTCCAGAATCCGAAACAATGGGCTGATTTCGCCCATATGCAATCCCCGCCGTACTTTCAGTCTTAGTAACCTCCAGTTAAAATTTCATCAAGATAGCTCCATTATTTTTTGAGTTATCGTGCCTACAGACGGACGGACATGGCTATATCGACTCAGGAGGTCACGCTGATCACAAATATATATACTTTTCCATATCTAGCTCGCTTCCTTTAGGTGGTTACAAACACCATACCAAATTTAATATACCCTTTTACCTATTCTATAGGTGTAGGGTATAATAAACCATTGAAGTAATTCCATATTTTCATATAATAAAATTTAAACAATAATCATTCTTCTTCTCCTTCTTCTTCTTCTATGGCGCTACCGTCTGTTGTCGAACCTTGGCTTCCTGAATCACCCTCTTCCAGTTCACGCGATCTTGGACAGCAGTTATCCATTTTTGCTTTTGCAGCATTGATACAGCGTCTGACTCGATTGCATCAACCCATCGATTTCTCGGCTTTCCTACTGGTCTTTTTCTATCTATTTTCCCATTCAATACTTTTTTTGGAATGCGGGAATCTGGCATACGTTGTAAGTGACCAGCCCACCTAAGGCGTTGCAGGTTTATGTATGTCACAACATCACTGTCGGTGTATTCATTGTATAGCTCTTCGTTGCGTCGCATTCTAAATTGGCCCTGGTCGATAATTGGCCCGATAATTTTACAAAGTATTTTTCTTTCGAAACGGGAAAGTATGTTTGCCGTAGCTTGGGTGATCGTCCACGTTTCACTGCCGTAGCATAACACCGGTCTGATAAGAGATTTGTACAGCTCAAGTTTACATTTTCTGCTGTCTTCTCGAGATCTCATTATCTTCAACACAGAGTAGTATGCGTTGTTTGCCTTGCCTATCCTTCGGGTTACCTCCGATGTTTCATCGTTTCCACTTGTTATTTCGGCCCCTAGATAGACAAAACTTTTTACTACTTCCACGTTGTCATCACCAAAAGTAATATTCTGTTTCTCTCTCTGGTTACGTCTGGATACTACTAACATTTTCGTCTTATCGATGTTTATCCTCAGACCCAGTTCTATAGCTGTTTTCTCTAACTGGATATAACATTCTCTGACACCTGCCTCTGATCTTCCTAGTAGATTTAAGTCGTCTGCGTATGCAGCTATCTGGGTGGTTTTGAATAGCAAGTGGCATTCGGGTCAGATGGGATTTTCCTGACTATATGCTCCAGGGCAAGATTGAAAAGCATGGGCGCGAGTCCATCCCCCTATTTCAGTCCCTGTTTGATGTTGAAGGGTTCTGTGAGGTCCCCTTGCATTTTTACCCTACTTCATCGTTTGGTGCATTTAGTAAGTTTTCAAAATATTCTTTCCATCTGTTCTTAATGTCATCCTCAGATGATAAAAGATTATCTTCTTCATCTCTATATATGTTTGACTGGGCTTTGTAACCATCTCTGATGATGCGGATGTCTTTATATGCTGCTCTGATACTATTGCGATTTTGCAAATTATCTTGGAACTTTCTTAGCGCATCGTTCTGCCATTTCCTCTTTTTCTTTCTACAGATTTTGTCCGCCTCTCTTCTAAGTTGCTCGAAATGTAGTTGCTTAGCACGTGTTGGTCTACTTAATTTTTCTTTTTGTGCTTCATTTCTTGCGGCTACCGCATCTCTGCATTCTCCGTCATACCATTCGTTTCGAACTTTTATTGGCTGGAAACGAATAGTTTCTTCAGAAGCTCGATGCAGTGCCGTTTTAAACTATCCCACATTTCATTTAGCTCCATGTGTTGCAACTCCTCTAGATTTAAGTTTGTCTCGATTGACGCCTTGTACTCGTTTTTAACAGATGTTATATTGAGTTTGCTTACGTCCAGCTTCGATGCATTGTGTTTCCTCAATGCTCATTTGTCTATGATTCTGCTCCTATATCTGACTTTCACAAGATTATGATCCGATCCACAGCAGGCTCCTCTATAGGCTCTTACATCCATGATGGGGGATGCCCCTCTCTTTTCAATTAAAACGTGGTCAATTTGGTTGAACGTTTTTCCGTTGGGAGATACCCATGTGATCTTATGAATGTCCTTGTGGGGGAAAAATGTGGATGATATAACCATTCTTTTGCTACTCGCGAAATCGATTAATCTTTGTCCGTTATCGTTGGTGGAACTATGTAGGCTGTGTTCTCCAATCGTGCCTTTGTATACTTCCTCTTTTTCAATTTTCGCATTCAAGTCCCCGAGCAGAATTTTAATGTCGTTCGATGGTATTTGATCGTAGACAGCCTCCAGTTTACTATAGAAATCCTCTTTGACCAGTTCCGCCTTATCCTCGGTAGGTGCATGAGCGTTTATCAAGGATACATTGTGCAATCTTGTTTTGATGCGGATTACACAGAGTCTCTCATTCACCGGTTTAAAATCTAGGATCGCCTGTTTGTACGCTTTGTTAACTAAAAATGCCACGCCGAATTCTCTCTTTCCACCATCTTTTCCACTGAAGAATACCGAGTGGCTCCTAAGATCCGAAATACCTTTGTTGTGCCATTTTGTTTCTTGAATTGCTGCTATCACTATTTTATATTTAATTAATTCAGGTAGCAGGGATTTTAACGCTCCTTATTTGTTCAGCGTTCTCACATTCCATGTTGCAAAATCAATATTCATTTTCTGTTGCTTGGGTCGGTGCCGTGTTTCCATTTGTATCCGAGGCTTTGATTTAGGTTTCGTAACAAAATTTTTTTACTGGATAGGGCTGTTAACCTTATGCCAAACCCCCATCTTTGGAGGGCCGTTGTGTTTGAAGAGTTGCTTCAGAATTTGCTATATAATGCGTTGAAGTTCTCATAACTATGTTACGAGTTCAACTGCATTATATAGCGTTTTCCTACTTCCTGAGACGCCGATGTATGTGGCCATTCAGGTTGCAACTATTCTTCCGTCCTCCTTTCTCAACCGGGCTTGGGACCGGCTACGACGGAGTTAACGATAATAATATAAAGTATATTTTTCACTATTAATATCAAATAATAATTGAAAAAATTAAAGTAACAAAGAAAAAATTAGAAAAAAGTAAAGAAAAAATCAGTCTGTGCAACCGACTTAGAAATACCCTACACCTGTTTGGTTCAAATTTAAGGACATATCCATAAGTCGTTTTAACACCATAAGAGCTGTTAATAATTTGATCGTAAGACATAGCTAACCAAATTAACTTTACAATACTAAAACATTTTCTAATTACATTATCTATAAAAAAATATTACAAATTCTTACTAATTTATCTATTTAAAAATATTAAAACAAAAAAACTTGAAACAAATGAAAATATATTTATTCCAATTCAATTACTAAATGAAAAAATTTCAATTATTAAATTTTGTGATAAAAAGCTAATATATTTAATAATTAAAATTTTTCAAAATTGCAATTATTTTAAATGGCTTGTTTATGTACCTATTAGAAAAGCTTATAAACGCAAAATATGCAATAAATGTATTTCTAAAATACATATACAAATTTAGACCTTTTCATATCATTCATTTAAATATAAAAATAAATTTTACATAAATGCAGCAAGTACCTTTGAACATAGCTGAACCACTACAATTAAGTCAAAATTTCGGGGACACATAGGAAATAGGAAATATATTCATAATATATATGTTTGTTAGCCCTTGATCTTTTCAAGGGTTTCAGAACTCGAAACCATGGTACGATTTCGCCCATATGCAGTCCGCCTCATACTTTCAATACTAGTTAACTCTTGTACACAATTGGAACGTGTTATCTTAATTTTAAGTTACTAGTTTTATTAATTTCGATGATAAGCTTTTACACATTGGTGGGTCTAAGAGAGGTACTGAACCAACCCTCCAATTGATCCAAAATTAGAGGGACACGCAGGAAATAGTAAAGAACACCCATGTGCCAAATTTGAAGCTTCTACTTTTGTTTCAAGTTATTATCTTTATTAATTTCGAAAATATGCTTTAAGGTCCTCGGAACTGAGTGCCTGGTCCCCACCCACTACTCCAATTGGGCTCAAACTTCAAGGAAACTTAGTTAATCGAAAGCGACACTCTGATACCAAATTTGGAGGTCCTATCTTCATTGGTTACGGAATTATGCTAGTTTGGCCTAAATTCGATCAAAAAGTTCTAAGTTCCGAACCCATTGTCCAAACATCACCGTGCGCAATTGCCGCCGTAGTGTCATTACCAATAACCTACAGCAAAAATTTCATGAAGATAGCGTCATTAGTTGTTGAGTTATCGTGATTTTTTACATATATTCGTTAGCCCTGACACGGATTAAAAGGTCCAGAATCCGAACCCTTGGGCTGATTTCGGTTTTATACAGTCCGCGCTGTACTTTAAGTACTAGTTAACCCTTGTACAAAATTTGAACGTTCTATCTTAATTTTAAGTTACTATTTTTAGTAATTTCGATTATAAGCTTTTTAACTTTTGGAAGTCTAAAAGGGGTACTGAACCACCACTCCAATTGATCGCAAATTAGGGGGGCACGCAAGAGATAGTGAAGAAAACCAAATTTGAAGCTTCTAAATTTTTTCAAATTGCTATCTTTATTAATTTTAAAGATATGATTTAAGGTCTTCGGAAATGTGTGGCTGGTCCCCGACCCACTACTCCAATGGGGCCCAAATTTCAAGGACACTAAGGAAATAGGAAGGGACATCCTGGTACCAAATTTGGAGGTTCTATCTTCATTGGTTTCAGAATTATGCTCGTTTGGCCTAAATTCGATCAAAAAGCTCTAGGTTCCGAACCCATGGTCCAATCCCGAACTTACGCAGTCCTCGAAGTAGTTTCATTACTAGTAACCTACAGCACAAATTTGATAAAAATAGCGTCATTAGTTGTTGAGTTATTGTGATTTTTTATATATGTTCGTTAGCCCTTCGATCGATTAAAAGGTCCAGAATCCGAACCCATGGGCCAATTTCGCCCATATGCAATCCCCGCCGTACTTTCAGTCCTAGTAACCTACAGTTAAAATTTCATCAAGATAGCTCCATTATTTTTTGAGTTATCGTGCCTACGGACGGACGGACGGACGGACGGACGGACATGGCTATATCGACTAAGGCGGTCACGCTGATCACAAATATATATACTTTTCCATATCTAGCTCGCTTCGTTTAGGTGGTTACAAACACCATACCAAAGTTAATATACCCCTTTACCTATTCTACAATTTTTGTGTTATTGTAGAAAAAAATATTTTGGCAACTCAAAGGCTGTCAACATCTTTTTTACAAAATATTGTGTTTAATACTTTTTTTCTATTTCTTTCGGACAATAAAAGTACTATGTACATATTTTAGCTAATAACTTTGAAAATACAATCTGCAGTCTTTAATACATAAAACTTTAAAAACAAAATCTTCAGTCTGTAATGAATAAAATTCTAAGACCTTTCACTACGATTTTAACATTGTCGAAGGTTAAGAATGTAAAACAGAAAAAAAAATTTTGTAACAAAACTTAGAGCTTGATCTTTTCTTTATTTCAAACGGTGTTAAAGTTTTTGTAAACATACGGACGGACGGACAGAGTAAAGAATTTTACAAAATCTTTTGAAAATGTGCTAAAAATTTAAAAAAAGGCGAATTCATATTTCTTCTTGTAATAAAAATATGGTTACTTATTTAAAATTTTAATTTTTTTAAATTTCATCAAAAAAAAAAGTTAATTAATTTTTTCAACAAATTTAAGTCAATGGCTGTGTCCTATGGTCCGGCTATAATGCCCCACGGTCGACTTCTTTTCATGGGACGTATTTCGCAAACTCAATATCACACTATCTGTGAGTAATAATGTCTTTAAATTGGTAGGACATATCATCACAATAATTTTGTTTTGCAAACGGCAAAAGATAGCTGGTTTTACAAAATATACAAATTTTTAAAAAGCAAATGTTTAGTATTGGCAAAACTCAATTTTTGCAAGATTTTTGGCCCCACATTTCTTCTAAACGGTTCAAGCTAAGGTATTGAGGAGAAATTAGATCCTCAGAAATTGGTAAGAGTCGGTAAACAACATTTTTTTGTCACGTCTCCTGTTTAGGAGCTGTAAGGACTCGAAAATTGAAATTTTTTGCTATTTATAAACACCTGTAATTTGAATACATGTTTAAATTTCTTTTAACAAATTTACAAAATTTAAAGCTGCAGCATTTTATTTCAACATATGTTAAAGGTTTTTCTTAAATTTAAAAGGGGTTCTTTAAATTGAAGAAATTTTCTCTTTGTTTTCACCATTTTGCTAAGATAATAAAATTCTAGATAAAAAATTCAAAATTGATTTCCCAGAACCTAGAAAATTGAAGGGTGGGGAAAGGAGGAGGATAGACAGATACTCGATAATCATTATAAGTTTGCGCAGCAAAAATTTGGGAATGCCTTTCCCATTGAAGGGCTATTAGGAATTAAAAATTAAAACTTTCATGTTTTTCTAAATTCGCTACTTATTCACCAACATTATATTTCGCACTTGTCAACAGGTTTTCATGCACTCAAGGGATATTATTCTAAGATTGATTTCACTATTATTTATATTTAATAAATTGATGAAATAACTAATCATATTATCATTTATTTTTATATATATTTTTATAAAAATAAATAATAAAATACTCAGTAAGAAACCCTATATAATTTTAAAAATGTGCTTTTTAAAAACGCTTGGTTTTTTTCATCACTTGTTTCAACAAAGTTTTATTATTTTAAATGAATCGCTGCAATTTCTTAAGCCGGTGTAGTTGAACTATTAAATAGTTATTAAATCTATGAAGAAATTCTCTGAAGATGTTTTTATTCAAACATAACACAATTGGATTGAATATTTTCTAAAACATATATTTTTAAATAAAATAAAAGTCTTTTTTTTTTATAAAATTTAATAAATGTTTTAAAAAACCTCTTATGAAAGCTTTTGTCCAAAATTTCTTGATATATGTTGCGGAATATATGCTTTAATTATGCCTCTAGAACTAGCGTTTGTTTACAATATATACAAAACATTCCAACTGCGAGTTAATATAATTGTATTCAAAATAATATTTTTGTAATTCGGTAATATTTATATTAATAATAATTAATATTTTAAAAATATATGTATTTAAAATAAATAATTTAGACAAAGACATTTTTAAGTCTCTGGAATAAACCTCGTAATAATTTAATAACAACAATCTAAGTGTTCTTTATATTTATTTATAACATTTATATGAAATTATTTTACAGAGTATACCGAATAATTTAATGTTAAAAAATTTAACAAAGAAATATTTATTAAGTGTATGATAAATTAATTCATCCTATAATATAAAATATTAATTTTTAAGTTTTGCGACATATGTAAATCATTAAAAATTTGCTAAAATAAATTTAACAAATTATTTAAAAATAAAAGAAAGGTATAAAACATAGCTTCGAATTTATTAAAAGTTGTATTATTTTAGCTTATAATTTCGTATGCAGGAATTTTTATTTTAAGATAGCGCGGAAACTATAATAAACCCGAGTCTGGGGTCGGTAAAATTATAACGTTGTCTTTAAGACTAATAGATTTAGATATAAATCGATATTGTATATATATATATATATATATATATATAACTTAAGGAATACCATCATCCTAATTTCGAATAGACATACAAAATATTTTAATGGAATTTCAAACAGAAAATGCAAATAATTTTATTGGGATTTTAGATCCTCAGAAATTAGTAGGAGTCGGTTAACAAAATTTTTTGCTACGTTCCTTGTTTATATATACTAAATTTATTGTAATCGTATTTAATAGTTGAGTCAGCTCTCAACCTTGAAAGGCTCATAATTTGCAATTACCAATGTTTAATACGAGATGGTTGTCATATAGATTGAGATCATATTGCAACAATTCACAAACACGAGGTGAGGTTATAGTTTTGCAGACTCTAGTATCATCAGCAAAACTAAGAAGATAGGAGTGGGATAAATTTTAGGGAGTGTCATAGGTCTAAACTACGAAAATTAAAGGAGCTAGATGGCTTCCTTTCATGAGTCTTAAGTCATTGAAATAAACTATTTAAATAAGACTGATTTGGCTCAATTACCCTATTTTGGCAGGTGTTGGAGAAAAATGTGGCAAAAAAGTTGGAAACAATCTGCGAATTATTTAATGTTCCGTTTTCGTATCGCAAAACTGATTGATACCCATCAGTCTTATGTTTACTATTAACAAAATCAAAAAAACGTTGCGGATTAGAAAAAGGTTCAAATTTAATCCTTGATAAACAATTTTTATGAAGAATAAATTAGTACTTGAATCTATTAGCGATGTCAAGAAAAGTATTATAAAGGTCAAAAGAATTTCAAATGCATTTCCTTGGCTGCTGTTGTTATTGTTGTGGATGTTGCTGTTGTTGTTGTTGCAGTAGTTGTAGTTGTTCTTGTTGGAGTCGCTGCTGTTGGTTGTTGCTGTGGATGTTGCTGTTCTGTTGTTTCTTCAAGGAGCTGTCGCTCATCGCTTTCGTTTTTTGTCTTCCTTCTTTTTACGGGGGGACGGGGAGATGCATCGACATCATCGTTTTTGAAGTTAAAGATAAAGATATGAACTTTATCTAAGAACTTTATCTTTAACTTTGATTTATTAACTCTGCTTTGATTTATCATACATATTTATTTCAAAATGTATTGACTACAATATTGCAAATTCTAATTTTAGTTCTTTTCTATTTGAGATAACTGAAGATATTTTTGCTAGTATTCTTTTACTTTTTCGATAAAAGATTTAAAGAACATGTAATTTAAAGTTAGAATTAAAAAATTTATAGATATAAATCAATTTGGTTACAATGTTGTTAAAATTTTCTATTTTATCTTATGTGTTTTTTTTTAAAAAAAACTTTCAAATTCAATACAATGTATTTCATTTCAAAAAAATATAGTAAGGATAAGTATTTTAAAATAGTACACTCCAAGTTATCAAGAAAATAAATAGCTAAAAATATAATTTTAAACAAATTTATAAATCCAGTACTCTGAAAATCTGCAACGATTTTGAATTGAAAGTGAACAAAAAAGTGTACATGTAAACGGTTCAATATATACGGTCGAAAGACAAAGTTTTTAATTGGGACTAAATAAAACTAAAATAGCGGTTAATAGAAATCCAATAGATTGGATTAAAGACGCCATCTAACAAATAATCAAGCATGTAACTAGAGAAGTAAGTCCCGAGGATATGATTGGGATAACGTTTTGTGGTGAAAGTTTTCAAGATCGTCCAGCATTTCTCAACTACAAAACTGCAAGTGACTTGAAGTTCAACGAAATTTGGGATATAATATTGAAAGTTTTTCAGAGTAATTAAGAACGTGTATACAACTCAAGATATACAACTACTAACTGTCAATGTCAGTATAGCAGCTTATACAACAGCGCAAGCACGCCTTAAACTTTACGGTTATTTGGAAAAACTTGGTAAAACAGTTCTTTATTATGACACCGACTCTGTTTTGTATGTAAACTGGGAAGGAGAATATGATCCTCCAATAGGGTAATTTATTGGAGACATGGCAGATGAATTAGAATGCTATGGTTTGGGAGTTATGTAACTGAATTTGTGAGTGGGGTCCTAAGAACTATACTTACAAAATATATAGCACGAAATATAATACTGAAAAAAAATGTATGTAAGGTTAAAAAAATTTGTTTAAATCATACAATCTTACAAAAAATTCATTTTGATATTATCAAAGAAGCGTTCATGTCATTTCCCAAAAAATTAGAAGGAACAAAGAATATGACGTGTTAGCTGTTCAAGAAAAAATATCAACCAAAATCAGAAAAAAGGAAATTCAATGAAGATGGTAGTTCTGTTCCATATGGGTATAAGAGACAAAAGATACAATAAAATATGTGTTTGTATTTGTTTGTACATATATATTTATTTAAAACAATAAAGAATATAATATTCAATAGTTAAACAATACATTTTTTTTTATCCAATTGCTATCAAATCCAAGCCTTTTTACGTATACTTTTTTTCCCTGTTTTTTAATAATTTTCTCAACAAGGTAGGTATCCGGGTATTTTACAGTTGTAAGTTCAGCTTAATAAAAGTCACTAGAAATTGGAGTGTCAGTGTAGTCTGATAATTCATATGTAACAGGATAAGTATTATTGATCTTTTCAATTTTGATTATTTCAGATGACCATTTCGGCTGATAACCTTTTTCGAAATGACCTTTATATTTACTTATTCTTACAAAATTTCCAACCTTATATTTATTTTTTTGGATAATTTTAGGTTCAGTATAGCTTAGTATATTTTTTACGTTTTTATTTGTGATTTTTTCAGGAGAAAGTTTTGTTGTACTATTTTTTGTAGAATTATATTCTTTTAATAGTGTTTGGGTAATAGGTAACCAATTATAATTCCCGTTTAAACTAAATTTTTTCCACATCGACTTTTTTAATGTGCGATTGAACCGTTCAACAATTAATGCTTTTAATTCACTAAATGTATGATAGTGATTGATTGATTTTTCTTTCATATAATTTTGAAATTGTAAATTAAAACATTCCTTAACCTGATCAGAGTGAATGTTTTTTGGTTTAACTTTAGATCTACTAATAATCGATTTTAAGGCATTTAAAACATTTTCAGCATTTTTTGTTTTCATAGGTTCAGCATAGGCATATTTGGAAAAAGTATGAATGACAGTCAACATATATTTATAACCGTCATTAAACTTTGCATGTGGTATCATTTCTACTCAATCAATTTGCCACGTGTCATTTAAACCCTTTTGTTTGAATTTTTTTTTAAGAAATGTACGTCTTGCCTGTCCATGAATTTCAGGCACTATTTGAGCTCTTGACATTTTATTTTAAAAAATGTTAAAGATAATAATAATTATTACCTTTAATATTTTTTAAAATTTGTATTCTACATGAGTAAATAACTCGGCTTTTTTTTCAATTTTATTTCATTTCAATTTTGACTGCTAGTAGCAACTCAAAATTCAGTCTGATTTTACAACATATCCGTTTCATGAAATTGACTGCGTAAATACACAATGCAGGAAAATGATATTACGTCCACCGTGGACGACGAAGGTTTAACAGAAACGGAGGAATTTATTCCTATTTTTTAGATAGTTGAATCGGAAGATGAAGAAAAAGAAGTGGAAGAAGAAATTGCTAAATATGAGGAACGAGTTCCATTTAATGAAATTTGGGGTATAAATAATCAGCAGGGAGATCCTGACTACTTTGAAGATATTTTTAGAAATAATTTTTAGTCTGTTTAAATAACTATATAGTTTTATCTTATTCTTTTGAGTTGTTCTTACAGACTAACTTATAATATTTTATTATTTTCTTACTTCTAATATTATTTGTACATTTCAAGGGAGGAAATGCGCTGCGTAAGCAATTTGCGTTTTATAATACAAATACAAGGCAACTCGATTAGAATCATACGATTATAATCGAGTTGCTCTGAAATTTGATAACAAAAGTACAGTTTGTTAAGGAATTTAATAATTGAAATTTTATAATTAAAGTACAGTTTCTAAAATAAAATGAATGAAAAGAAAGATAGGAAATCGCTTACGTAACACCTCCACCTCTAAGAGATTTTGGTCACTAAATTTTAATTTTAAAAAGGACTTGTTTCAAGTTCCTTTGGTTTGACATTTGCTTGATTGATAGTTATTTTAACATTTTTATTTAAATTAGTTTTTTTATAACAGTAGCTTATTATCATAATTACAATTACTATTACAAATAGAATTTTAACCGTTACTAAAGTATAAAAAATAACCTTAATTTTATATTCTAAGTACTAAATAGTTTTTAAGTTTTCAATTTGGTTTACATGAATTTGCTTAAGAGTAAAGTTATTTATAGTTTTTGTTATATTTAATTCGTTTACAATTGGTATAATGGTACATCTTTAAATTTTACAACTTATTGAGTAATTTTCAGTTGCTGGCTGCTCAAGTGTTCGGCTATTGAGTGGATATTATTCTTAAAATTTTTGTTAATAATTACTTGGTCGTTAATTTTATTAGTTACTTGTCTGGTGTTAAAGTTTAAATTTCGGAATTGCTTGAATATTTGTTCTGAGTCATCGTTATCCATTGTGCCTGTCAAAAATATCATTGTTGTCCCCAGGGCATTAATTAGTCCACGTTTATTTCTAATTTTCCCGTCAAGTTTGGGTATCAGTGAGTTCAGGGTGTGTTGTAAATTTAACAATTCTGATATTAAAATTTAGTGTTCTGTGCTTGTTTCTTTTAGATTAAGAAGATTGAAATTTCTCAGAATTTCATACTTAGTTTTACATTTAGCATCTCTATTAACGACAATGTTTGCATGCAAATTTCCATTTAAAGTTTTATTCTAATTTAAGTTTGCTTATTAAGTTTTTAGCACATTTTCAAAAAATTTTGTAAAAATGTGCCTATATAGCTTCACTCTGTCCGTCCGTCCGTCCGTATGTTTACAAAAACTATTACATCGTTTGAAATAGAGTAAAGAAATTTTAACCATGGGTAGTTTTTGCAAAAAAAAATAATTTCGTAGAAGAATTTTTTTCTGTAGCCCCACCTGTTATGGGGCTACAGTCCCCCAAAGTTGGAAAAAGCCATGTATTTAAATTGTTATAACAAGAGTTCTGTTAGATATATTTTCAATCTGAAAACGGTAAACGATAGCTGGTTTCAGTAAATTTAAGCAAATGTTTAGGGTTGCCATATGGTACTAAAATTTAACATTATACAAAACTCAATTTTTGCAAAATTTTTGGTCACACATATCTTCTGAACGGTTCAAACTAAGCTCTTGAAATTTTGGGAGAAGTTAGATACTTAGAAATTAGTAGGAGTCGGTTAACAAAATTTTTTTGTCAAGCCCCCTATTTAGGAGCTACAAGGGCTCGAAAATTGAAATTTTGCTATTTTTAAACACCTGTAACTTGAATACCTGTGCAAATTTTTTTTTAGTGGGTGAAGAAGGGTGACGAAGCTAAAGCCCCTGCAAATTCCAAAAAAGCCCTATATTTAAATTGATATAACAAGAGTTCTGTTAGGTTTATTTTCAATCGAAAAACGGTAGAAGGGGGCTGCTTTTATAGGCTTCACAAAAATATGTCGCTCAAATGATATGGGTTGCCATACGGTACTAAAATTTACCATTATATAAAACTCAATTTTTGCAAAATTTTTGGTCCCATATATCTCCCAAACGGTTTAAGACAGGGTCTTGAAATTTTGGGACAAGTTATATCCGCAAAAATTAGAAGGAGTCGGTTAACAAAATTTTTTTGTCAAGTCCCATGTTTAGGAGCTATAAAAACTCGCAAATTTAAATTTTGCTATATTTAAGCACCTGTAACTTGAAAACCTGGCCAATTTTTTTTTTTTTAATATACAAAATTTAAAGGTCTAACATATGTTAAAGGTTTTTCTTAAATTTAACAGCGGTTCCTTAAATTGAAGAAAGTATCTCTCAGTTTTACCCATTTTTGCTTAGATTGTATAATTCTAAGTAAAATTCACAATTTTTGTGGAATTCACAATTTAATTCCTAGAACCTAAAAAAAAGGATAGGATGAAGTTATATCCTTGAGAAACTTGGCAACCTTCTCCATTGAAGGGCTATAACAACTTTAAAATAAAAACTTTACTGTTAGCAGTAAATTTTATAAATAAGCAGTAACTATTTCCAAGTAAATATTCCCAAAGTTAAACTCAGTATATAATACAATATAATTATGAAAATGTGCTTTTTAAAAACCCTTGGTTTTTTTCATCACTTGTTTGAATGTTTTTATTTAAAAAATCTATTGGTCTACGTAATAATATACTACGTATAATAATAAAAATAATAATAATATCTACTCATATTATATCATTCATTATGTTTGAAAAAAAAAAAAGAAAAATTAAAACCAACATTTTTTTTGAAGGTTAAGTATTAAATTACAAAAAAAATAATATAAAAAGTAAAGAAACAGTCAGTCGGTGCAACCGACTTAGAAATACCCTACACCTATTTGGTTCAAATTTAATGACATATCCATAAGTCATTTTAACGCCATAAAAGCTGTTATTAATTTGATTGTAAGACATAGCTAACCAAATTAACTTTATAATACTAAAAACATTTTCTAATTACACTATCTCTTAAAAAATATTACAAATTCTTACTAATTTATTTATTTAAAAATATCAAAAAACAAAAAAACTTGTTATAAATGAAAATATATTTATTCCAATTCAATTATAAAATGAAAAAATTCTAGTTATTAAATTTTGTGATAAAAAGCTAATCAAAGCATAATATATTTAATAACCCAAATTTTTCAAAATTGCAATTATTTTAAATGGCTAGTTAATATACCTAATAGAAAAGCTTATACGCAAAATATGCAATAAATATATTTCTAAAATTCAATTAAAAATTTACACCTTATAAATGAATTATATTTAAATATAAAAATAAATTTTACATAAATGCAGCAAGTTCAGGAAAACGAAAGGAAATATATTCTTTGGCTTCGAAATTATAATCGTTCGGCCTCAAATCGATCACAAGCTCCTAGAATCCGAAGTCATAGACCAAACTCGACCAGAACCAATTCCAATGGTAATTTCACTACTAGTAACCTAGAGTTTAAATTTCATCAAAATAGCGGCATTATTTTTTGAGTTATGGTGTTTTTAAGATATATGTTTGTTAGCCCTTGAACTTTTCAAGGGTTCCAGAACCCAAAATTATGGTACGATTTCGCGTTCTACTTTTAATACTAGTTAACCCTTAACTAGTTCCCCGTCATACTTTCAATACCAGTTAACCCTTGTACACAATTGGAACGTTTTATCTTAATTTTAAGTTACTAGTTTTATTAATTTCGATGATAAACTTTTACAAATTGGTGGTCTAAGAAAGGTACAAAATTAGAGGGACACGCAGGAAATAGTAAAGAACACCCATGTGCCAAATTTGAAGCTTCTACATTTGTTTCAAGTTACTATCTTAATTAATTTCGAAAATATGCTTTAAGGTCCTCGGAACTGAGTGGCTGGTCCACACCCACTACTCCAATTGGGCTCAAATTTCAAGGACACTAAGGAAATCGAAAGCGACACCCTGAAACAAAATTTGGATGTTCTATCTTCATTGGTTTCGGAATTATGCTAGTTTGGCCTAAATTCGATCAAAAAGTTCTAAGTTCCGAACCCATTGTCCAATCCTCACCGTACGCAATCGCCGCCGTAGTTTCATTACCGATAACCTACAGAACAAATTTCATGAAGATAACGTCATTAGTTGTTGAGTTATCGTGATTATTTATATATGTTCGTTAGCCCTGAAACCGATTAAAAGGTCCCGAACCCGAACCCTTGGGCTGATTTCGCCCTTATGTAGTCCACGCTTAACTTTAAGCACTAGTTAACCCTTGTACACAATTTGAACGTTCTATCTTAATTTTTCGTTACTATTTTTAATAATTTCGATTATAATATTTTAAAACTTAAGAGGGTCTAAGAGGGATACTGAACCACCACTCCAATTGATCCCAAATTAGAGGGACACGCAAGGGATAGTAAAGAACACACTTGTGCCAAATTTAAAGCTTCTATATTTTTTTAAGTTTTTATCTTTATTAGTTTTAAAGATATGCTTTACGGTCTTCGGAAATGTATGGCTGGTCCCCGACCCACTACTCCAATGATGCCCAAATTTCAAAGACATTAAGGAAATAGGAAGGGACACCCTGATACAAAATTTTGAGGTTCTATCCTCTTTGGTTTCGGAATTAAACTCGTTTGGCCTAAATTCGATCAAAAAGTTCTAGGTTCCGAACCCATGGTCCAATCCCGAACTTACGCAATCCCCGATGTAGTTTCATTACTAGTAACCTACACCACAAATTTGATGAAGAAAGCGTCATTAGTTGTTGAATTATTGTGATTTTTTATTTATGATCGTTAGCCCTTCGATTGATTAAAAGGTCCAGAATCCGAAACAATGGGCTGATTTCGCCCATATGCAATCCCCGCCGTACTTTCAGTCTTAGTAACCTCCAGTTAAAATTTCATCAAGATAGCTCCATTATTTTTTGAGTTATCGTGCCTACAGACGGACGGACATGGCTATATCGACTCAGGAGGTCACGCTGATCACAAATATATATACTTTTCCATATCTAGCTCGCTTCCTTTAGGTGGTTACAAACACCATACCAAATTTAATATACCCTTTTACCTATTCTATAGGTGTAGGGTATAATAAACCATTGAAGTAATTCCATATTTTCATATAATAAAATTTAAACAATAATCATTCTTCTTCTCCTTCTTCTTCTTCTATGGCGCTACCGTCTGTTGTCGAACCTTGGCTTCCTGAATCACCCTCTTCCAGTTCACGCGATCTTGGACAGCAGTTATCCATTTTTGCTTTTGCAGCATTGATACAGCGTCTGACTCGATTGCATCAACCCATCGATTTCTCGGCTTTCCTACTGGTCTTTTTCTATCTATTTTCCCATTCAATACTTTTTTTGGAATGCGGGAATCTGGCATACGTTGTAAGTGACCAGCCCACCTAAGGCGTTGCAGGTTTATGTATGTCACAACATCACTGTCGGTGTATTCATTGTATAGCTCTTCGTTGCGTCGCATTCTAAATTGGCCCTGGTCGATAATTGGCCCGATAATTTTACAAAGTATTTTTCTTTCGAAACGGGAAAGTATGTTTGCCGTAGCTTGGGTGATCGTCCACGTTTCACTGCCGTAGCATAACACCGGTCTGATAAGAGATTTGTACAGCTCAAGTTTACATTTTCTGCTGTCTTCTCGAGATCTCATTATCTTCAACACAGAGTAGTATGCGTTGTTTGCCTTGCCTATCCTTCGGGTTACCTCCGATGTTTCATCGTTTCCACTTGTTATTTCGGCCCCTAGATAGACAAAACTTTTTACTACTTCCACGTTGTCATCACCAAAAGTAATATTCTGTTTCTCTCTCTGGTTACGTCTGGATACTACTAACATTTTCGTCTTATCGATGTTTATCCTCAGACCCAGTTCTATAGCTGTTTTCTCTAACTGGATATAACATTCTCTGACACCTGCCTCTGATCTTCCTAGTAGATTTAAGTCGTCTGCGTATGCAGCTATCTGGGTGGTTTTGAATAGCAAGTGGCATTCGGGTCAGATGGGATTTTCCTGACTATATGCTCCAGGGCAAGATTGAAAAGCATGGGCGCGAGTCCATCCCCCTATTTCAGTCCCTGTTTGATGTTGAAGGGTTCTGTGAGGTCCCCTTGCATTTTTACCCTACTTCATCGTTTGGTGCATTTAGTAAGTTTTCAAAATATTCTTTCCATCTGTTCTTAATGTCATCCTCAGATGATAAAAGATTATCTTCTTCATCTCTATATATGTTTGACTGGGCTTTGTAACCATCTCTGATGATGCGGATGTCTTTATATGCTGCTCTGATACTATTGCGATTTTGCAAATTATCTTGGAACTTTCTTAGCGCATCGTTCTGCCATTTCCTCTTTTTCTTTCTACAGATTTTGTCCGCCTCTCTTCTAAGTTGCTCGAAATGTAGTTGCTTAGCACGTGTTGGTCTACTTAATTTTTCTTTTTGTGCTTCATTTCTTGCGGCTACCGCATCTCTGCATTCTCCGTCATACCATTCGTTTCGAACTTTTATTGGCTGGAAACGAATAGTTTCTTCAGAAGCTCGATGCAGTGCCGTTTTAAACTATCCCACATTTCATTTAGCTCCATGTGTTGCAACTCCTCTAGATTTAAGTTTGTCTCGATTGACGCCTTGTACTCGTTTTTAACAGATGTTATATTGAGTTTGCTTACGTCCAGCTTCGATGCATTGTGTTTCCTCAATGCTCATTTGTCTATGATTCTGCTCCTATATCTGACTTTCACAAGATTATGATCCGATCCACAGCAGGCTCCTCTATAGGCTCTTACATCCATGATGGGGGATGCCCCTCTCTTTTCAATTAAAACGTGGTCAATTTGGTTGAACGTTTTTCCGTTGGGAGATACCCATGTGATCTTATGAATGTCCTTGTGGGGGAAAAATGTGGATGATATAACCATTCTTTTGCTACTCGCGAAATCGATTAATCTTTGTCCGTTATCGTTGGTGGAACTATGTAGGCTGTGTTCTCCAATCGTGCCTTTGTATACTTCCTCTTTTTCAATTTTCGCATTCAAGTCCCCGAGCAGAATTTTAATGTCGTTCGATGGTATTTGATCGTAGACAGCCTCCAGTTTACTATAGAAATCCTCTTTGACCAGTTCCGCCTTATCCTCGGTAGGTGCATGAGCGTTTATCAAGGATACATTGTGCAATCTTGTTTTGATGCGGATTACACAGAGTCTCTCATTCACCGGTTTAAAATCTAGGATCGCCTGTTTGTACGCTTTGTTAACTAAAAATGCCACGCCGAATTCTCTCTTTCCACCATCTTTTCCACTGAAGAATACCGAGTGGCTCCTAAGATCCGAAATACCTTTGTTGTGCCATTTTGTTTCTTGAATTGCTACTATCACTATTTTATATTTAATTAATTCAGGTAGCAGGGATTTTAACGCTCCTTATTTGTTCAGCGTTCTCACATTCCATGTTGCAAAATCAATATTCATTTTCTGTTGCTTGGGTCGGTGCCGTGTTTCCATTTGTATCCGAGGCTTTGATTTAGGTTTCGTAACAAAATTTTTTTACTGGATAGGGCTGTTAACCTTATGCCAAACCCCCATCTTTGGAGGGCCGTTGTGTTTGAAGAGTTGCTTCAGAATTTGCTATATAATGCGTTGAAGTTCTCATAACTATGTTACGAGTTCAACTGCATTATATAGCGTTTTCCTACTTCCTGAGACGCCGATGTATGTGGCCATTCAGGTTGCAACTATTCTTCCGTCCTCCTTTCTCAACCGGGCTTGGGACCGGCTACGACGGAGTTAACGATAATAATATAAAGTATATTTTTCACTATTAATATCAAATAATAATTGAAAAAATTAAAGTAACAAAGAAAAAATTAGAAAAAAGTAAAGAAAAAATCAGTCTGTGCAACCGACTTAGAAATACCCTACACCTGTTTGGTTCAAATTTAAGGACATATCCATAAGTCGTTTTAACACCATAAGAGCTGTTAATAATTTGATCGTAAGACATAGCTAACCAAATTAACTTTACAATACTAAAACATTTTCTAATTACATTATCTATAAAAAAATATTACAAATTCTTACTAATTTATCTATTTAAAAATATTAAAACAAAAAAACTTGAAACAAATGAAAATATATTTATTCCAATTCAATTACTAAATGAAAAAATTTCAATTATTAAATTTTGTGATAAAAAGCTAATATATTTAATAATTAAAATTTTTCAAAATTGCAATTATTTTAAATGGCTTGTTTATGTACCTATTAGAAAAGCTTATAAACGCAAAATATGCAATAAATGTATTTCTAAAATACATATACAAATTTAGACCTTTTCATATCATTCATTTAAATATAAAAATAAATTTTACATAAATGCAGCAAGTACCTTTGAACATAGCTGAACCACTACAATTAAGTCAAAATTTCGGGGACACATAGGAAATAGGAAATATATTCATAATATATATGTTTGTTAGCCCTTGATCTTTTCAAGGGTTTCAGAACTCGAAACCATGGTACGATTTCGCCCATATGCAGTCCGCCTCATACTTTCAATACTAGTTAACTCTTGTACACAATTGGAACGTGTTATCTTAATTTTAAGTTACTAGTTTTATTAATTTCGATGATAAGCTTTTACACATTGGTGGGTCTAAGAGAGGTACTGAACCAACCCTCCAATTGATCCAAAATTAGAGGGACACGCAGGAAATAGTAAAGAACACCCATGTGCCAAATTTGAAGCTTCTACTTTTGTTTCAAGTTATTATCTTTATTAATTTCGAAAATATGCTTTAAGGTCCTCGGAACTGAGTGCCTGGTCCCCACCCACTACTCCAATTGGGCTCAAACTTCAAGGAAACTTAGTTAATCGAAAGCGACACTCTGATACCAAATTTGGAGGTTCTATCTTCATTGGTTACGGAATTATGCTAGTTTGGCCTAAATTCGATCAAAAAGTTCTAAGTTCCGAACCCATTGTCCAAACATCACCGTGCGCAATTGCCGCCGTAGTGTCATTACCAATAACCTACAGCAAAAATTTCATGAAGATAGCGTCATTAGTTGTTGAGTTATCGTGATTTTTTACATATATTCGTTAGCCCTGACACGGATTAAAAGGTCCAGAATCCGAACCCTTGGGCTGATTTCGGTTTTATACAGTCCGCGCTGTACTTTAAGTACTAGTTAACCCTTGTACAAAATTTGAACGTTCTATCTTAATTTTAAGTTACTATTTTTAGTAATTTCGATTATAAGCTTTTTAACTTTTGGAAGTCTAAAAGGGGTACTGAACCACCACTCCAATTGATCGCAAATTAGGGGGGCACGCAAGAGATAGTGAAGAAAACCAAATTTGAAGCTTCTAAATTTTTTCAAATTGCTATCTTTATTAATTTTAAAGATATGATTTAAGGTCTTCGGAAATGTGTGGCTGGTCCCCGACCCACTACTCCAATGGGGCCCAAATTTCAAGGACACTAAGGAAATAGGAAGGGACATCCTGGTACCAAATTTGGAGGTTCTATCTTCATTGGTTTCAGAATTATGCTCGTTTGGCCTAAATTCGATCAAAAAGCTCTAGGTTCCGAACCCATGGTCCAATCCCGAACTTACGCAGTCCTCGAAGTAGTTTCATTACTAGTAACCTACAGCACAAATTTGATAAAAATAGCGTCATTAGTTGTTGAGTTATTGTGATTTTTTATATATGTTCGTTAGCCCTTCGATCGATTAAAAGGTCCAGAATCCGAACCCATGGGCCAATTTCGCCCATATGCAATCCCCGCCGTACTTTCAGTCCTAGTAACCTACAGTTAAAATTTCATCAAGATAGCTCCATTATTTTTTGAGTTATCGTGCCTACGGACGGACGGACGGACGGACGGACGGACATGGCTATATCGACTAAGGCGGTCACGCTGATCACAAATATATATACTTTTCCATATCTAGCTCGCTTCGTTTAGGTGGTTACAAACACCATACCAAAGTTAATATACCCCTTTACCTATTCTACAATTTTTGTGTTATTGTAGAAAAAAATATTTTGGCAACTCAAAGGCTGTCAACATCTTTTTTACAAAATATTGTGTTTAATACTTTTTTTCTATTTCTTTCGGACAATAAAAGTACTATGTACATATTTTAGCTAATAACTTTGAAAATACAATCTGCAGTCTTTAATACATAAAACTTTAAAAACAAAATCTTCAGTCTGTAATGAATAAAATTCTAAGACCTTTCACTACGATTTTAACATTGTCGAAGGTTAAGAATGTAAAACAGAAAAAAAAATTTTGTAACAAAACTTAGAGCTTGATCTTTTCTTTATTTCAAACGGTGTTAAAGTTTTTGTAAACATACGGACGGACGGACAGAGTAAAGAATTTTACAAAATCTTTTGAAAATGTGCTAAAAATTTAAAAAAAGGCGAATTCATATTTCTTCTTGTAATAAAAATATGGTTACTTATTTAAAATTTTAATTTTTTTAAATTTCATCAAAAAAAAAAGTTAATTAATTTTTTCAACAAATTTAAGTCAATGGCTGTGTCCTATGGTCCGGCTATAATGCCCCACGGTCGACTTCTTTTCATGGGACGTATTTCGCAAACTCAATATCACACTATCTGTGAGTAATAATGTCTTTAAATTGGTAGGACATATCATCACAATAATTTTGTTTTGCAAACGGCAAAAGATAGCTGGTTTTACAAAATATACAAATTTTTAAAAAGCAAATGTTTAGTATTGGCAAAACTCAATTTTTGCAAGATTTTTGGCCCCACATTTCTTCTAAACGGTTCAAGCTAAGGTATTGAGGAGAAATTAGATCCTCAGAAATTGGTAAGAGTCGGTAAACAACATTTTTTTGTCACGTCTCCTGTTTAGGAGCTGTAAGGACTCGAAAATTGAAATTTTTTGCTATTTATAAACACCTGTAATTTGAATACATGTTTAAATTTCTTTTAACAAATTTACAAAATTTAAAGCTGCAGCATTTTATTTCAACATATGTTAAAGGTTTTTCTTAAATTTAAAAGGGGTTCTTTAAATTGAAGAAATTTTCTCTTTGTTTTCACCATTTTGCTAAGATAATAAAATTCTAGATAAAAAATTCAAAATTGATTTCCCAGAACCTAGAAAATTGAAGGGTGGGGAAAGGAGGAGGATAGACAGATACTCGATAATCATTATAAGTTTGCGCAGCAAAAATTTGGGAATGCCTTTCCCATTGAAGGGCTATTAGGAATTAAAAATTAAAACTTTCATGTTTTTCTAAATTCGCTACTTATTCACCAACATTATATTTCGCACTTGTCAACAGGTTTTCATGCACTCAAGGGATATTATTCTAAGATTGATTTCACTATTATTTATATTTAATAAATTGATGAAATAACTAATCATATTATCATTTATTTTTATATATATTTTTATAAAAATAAATAATAAAATACTCAGTAAGAAACCCTATATAATTTTAAAAATGTGCTTTTTAAAAACGCTTGGTTTTTTTCATCACTTGTTTCAACAAAGTTTTATTATTTTAAATGAATCGCTGCAATTTCTTAAGCCGGTGTAGTTGAACTATTAAATAGTTATTAAATCTATGAAGAAATTCTCTGAAGATGTTTTTATTCAAACATAACACAATTGGATTGAATATTTTCTAAAACATATATTTTTAAATAAAATAAAAGTCTTTTTTTTTTATAAAATTTAATAAATGTTTTAAAAAACCTCTTATGAAAGCTTTTGTCCAAAATTTCTTGATATATGTTGCGGAATATATGCTTTAATTATGCCTCTAGAACTAGCGTTTGTTTACAATATATACAAAACATTCCAACTGCGAGTTAATATAATTGTATTCAAAATAATATTTTTGTAATTCGGTAATATTTATATTAATAATAATTAATATTTTAAAAATATATGTATTTAAAATAAATAATTTAGACAAAGACATTTTTAAGTCTCTGGAATAAACCTCGTAATAATTTAATAACAACAATCTAAGTGTTCTTTATATTTATTTATAACATTTATATGAAATTATTTTACAGAGTATACCGAATAATTTAATGTTAAAAAATTTAACAAAGAAATATTTATTAAGTGTATGATAAATTAATTCATCCTATAATATAAAATATTAATTTTTAAGTTTTGCGACATATGTAAATCATTAAAAATTTGCTAAAATAAATTTAACAAATTATTTAAAAATAAAAGAAAGGTATAAAACATAGCTTCGAATTTATTAAAAGTTGTATTATTTTAGCTTATAATTTCGTATGCAGGAATTTTTATTTTAAGATAGCGCGGAAACTATAATAAACCCGAGTCTGGGGTCGGTAAAATTATAACGTTGTCTTTAAGACTAATAGATTTAGATATAAATCGATATTGTATATATATATATATATATATATATATAACTTAAGGAATACCATCATCCTAATTTCGAATAGACATACAAAATATTTTAATGGAATTTCAAACAGAAAATGCAAATAATTTTATTGGGATTTTAGATCCTCAGAAATTAGTAGGAGTCGGTTAACAAAATTTTTTGCTACGTTCCTTGTTTATATATACTAAATTTATTGTAATCGTATTTAATAGTTGAGTCAGCTCTCAACCTTGAAAGGCTCATAATTTGCAATTACCAATGTTTAATACGAGATGGTTGTCATATAGATTGAGATCATATTGCAACAATTCACAAACACGAGGTGAGGTTATAGTTTTGCAGACTCTAGTATCATCAGCAAAACTAAGAAGATAGGAGTGGGATAAATTTTAGGGAGTGTCATAGGTCTAAACTACGAAAATTAAAGGAGCTAGATGGCTTCCTTTCATGAGTCTTAAGTCATTGAAATAAACTATTTAAATAAGACTGATTTGGCTCAATTACCCTATTTTGGCAGGTGTTGGAGAAAAATGTGGCAAAAAAGTTGGAAACAATCTGCGAATTATTTAATGTTCCGTTTTCGTATCGCAAAACTGATTGATACCCATCAGTCTTATGTTTACTATTAACAAAATCAAAAAAACGTTGCGGATTAGAAAAAGGTTCAAATTTAATCCTTGATAAACAATTTTTATGAAGAATAAATTAGTACTTGAATCTATTAGCGATGTCAAGAAAAGTATTATAAAGGTCAAAAGAATTTCAAATGCATTTCCTTGGCTGCTGTTGTTATTGTTGTGGATGTTGCTGTTGTTGTTGTTGCAGTAGTTGTAGTTGTTCTTGTTGGAGTCGCTGCTGTTGGTTGTTGCTGTGGATGTTGCTGTTCTGTTGTTTCTTCAAGGAGCTGTCGCTCATCGCTTTCGTTTTTTGTCTTCCTTCTTTTTACGGGGGGACGGGGAGATGCATCGACATCATCGTTTTTGAAGTTAAAGATAAAGATATGAACTTTATCTAAGAACTTTATCTTTAACTTTGATTTATTAACTCTGCTTTGATTTATCATACATATTTATTTCAAAATGTATTGACTACAATATTGCAAATTCTAATTTTAGTTCTTTTCTATTTGAGATAACTGAAGATATTTTTGCTAGTATTCTTTTACTTTTTCGATAAAAGATTTAAAGAACATGTAATTTAAAGTTAGAATTAAAAAATTTATAGATATAAATCAATTTGGTTACAATGTTGTTAAAATTTTCTATTTTATCTTATGTGTTTTTTTTTAAAAAAAACTTTCAAATTCAATACAATGTATTTCATTTCAAAAAAATATAGTAAGGATAAGTATTTTAAAATAGTACACTCCAAGTTATCAAGAAAATAAATAGCTAAAAATATAATTTTAAACAAATTTATAAATCCAGTACTCTGAAAATCTGCAACGATTTTGAATTGAAAGTGAACAAAAAAGTGTACATGTAAACGGTTCAATATATACGGTCGAAAGACAAAGTTTTTAATTGGGACTAAATAAAACTAAAATAGCGGTTAATAGAAATCCAATAGATTGGATTAAAGACGCCATCTAACAAATAATCAAGCATGTAACTAGAGAAGTAAGTCCCGAGGATATGATTGGGATAACGTTTTGTGGTGAAAGTTTTCAAGATCGTCCAGCATTTCTCAACTACAAAACTGCAAGTGACTTGAAGTTCAACGAAATTTGGGATATAATATTGAAAGTTTTTCAGAGTAATTAAGAACGTGTATACAACTCAAGATATACAACTACTAACTGTCAATGTCAGTATAGCAGCTTATACAACAGCGCAAGCACGCCTTAAACTTTACGGTTATTTGGAAAAACTTGGTAAAACAGTTCTTTATTATGACACCGACTCTGTTTTGTATGTAAACTGGGAAGGAGAATATGATCCTCCAATAGGGTAATTTATTGGAGACATGGCAGATGAATTAGAATGCTATGGTTTGGGAGTTATGTAACTGAATTTGTGAGTGGGGTCCTAAGAACTATACTTACAAAATATATAGCACGAAATATAATACTGAAAAAAAATGTATGTAAGGTTAAAAAAATTTGTTTAAATCATACAATCTTACAAAAAATTCATTTTGATATTATCAAAGAAGCGTTCATGTCATTTCCCAAAAAATTAGAAGGAACAAAGAATATGACGTGTTAGCTGTTCAAGAAAAAATATCAACCAAAATCAGAAAAAAGGAAATTCAATGAAGATGGTAGTTCTGTTCCATATGGGTATAAGAGACAAAAGATACAATAAAATATGTGTTTGTATTTGTTTGTACATATATATTTATTTAAAACAATAAAGAATATAATATTCAATAGTTAAACAATACATTTTTTTTTATCCAATTGCTATCAAATCCAAGCCTTTTTACGTATACTTTTTTTCCCTGTTTTTTAATAATTTTCTCAACAAGGTAGGTATCCGGGTATTTTACAGTTGTAAGTTCAGCTTAATAAAAGTCACTAGAAATTGGAGTGTCAGTGTAGTCTGATAATTCATATGTAACAGGATAAGTATTATTGATCTTTTCAATTTTGATTATTTCAGATGACCATTTCGGCTGATAACCTTTTTCGAAATGACCTTTATATTTACTTATTCTTACAAAATTTCCAACCTTATATTTATTTTTTTGGATAATTTTAGGTTCAGTATAGCTTAGTATATTTTTTACGTTTTTATTTGTGATTTTTTCAGGAGAAAGTTTTGTTGTACTATTTTTTGTAGAATTATATTCTTTTAATAGTGTTTGGGTAATAGGTAACCAATTATAATTCCCGTTTAAACTAAATTTTTTCCACATCGACTTTTTTAATGTGCGATTGAACCGTTCAACAATTAATGCTTTTAATTCACTAAATGTATGATAGTGATTGATTGATTTTTCTTTCATATAATTTTGAAATTGTAAATTAAAACATTCCTTAACCTGATCAGAGTGAATGTTTTTTGGTTTAACTTTAGATCTACTAATAATCGATTTTAAGGCATTTAAAACATTTTCAGCATTTTTTGTTTTCATAGGTTCAGCATAGGCATATTTGGAAAAAGTATGAATGACAGTCAACATATATTTATAACCGTCATTAAACTTTGCATGTGGTATCATTTCTACTCAATCAATTTGCCACGTGTCATTTAAACCCTTTTGTTTGAATTTTTTTTTAAGAAATGTACGTCTTGCCTGTCCATGAATTTCAGGCACTATTTGAGCTCTTGACATTTTAATTTAAAAAATGTTAAAGATAATAATAATTATTACCTTTAATATTTTTTAAAATTTGTATTCTACATGAGTAAATAACTCGGCTTTTTTTTCAATTTTATTTCATTTCAATTTTGACTGCTAGTAGCAACTCAAAATTCAGTCTGATTTTACAACATATCCGTTTCATGAAATTGACTGCGTAAATACACAATGCAGGAAAATGATATTACGTCCACCGTGGACGACGAAGGTTTAACAGAAACGGAGGAATTTATTCCTATTTTTTAGATAGTTGAATCGGAAGATGAAGAAAAAGAAGTGGAAGAAGAAATTGCTAAATATGAGGAACGAGTTCCATTTAATGAAATTTGGGGTATAAATAATCAGCAGGGAGATCCTGACTACTTTGAAGATATTTTTAGAAATAATTTTTAGTCTGTTTAAATAACTATATAGTTTTATCTTATTCTTTTGAGTTGTTCTTACAGACTAACTTATAATATTTTATTATTTTCTTACTTCTAATATTATTTGTACATTTCAAGGGAGGAAATGCGCTGCGTAAGCAATTTGCGTTTTATAATACAAATACAAGGCAACTCGATTAGAATCATACGATTATAATCGAGTTGCTCTGAAATTTGATAACAAAAGTACAGTTTGTTAAGGAATTTAATAATTGAAATTTTATAATTAAAGTACAGTTTCTAAAATAAAATGAATGAAAAGAAAGATAGGAAATCGCTTACGTAACACCTCCACCTCTAAGAGATTTTGGTCACTAAATTTTAATTTTAAAAAGGACTTGTTTCAAGTTCCTTTGGTTTGACATTTGCTTGATTGATAGTTATTTTAACATTTTTATTTAAATTAGTTTTTTTATAACAGTAGCTTATTATCATAATTACAATTACTATTACAAATAGAATTTTAACCGTTACTAAAGTATAAAAAATAACCTTAATTTTATATTCTAAGTACTAAATAGTTTTTAAGTTTTCAATTTGGTTTACATGAATTTGCTTAAGAGTAAAGTTATTTATAGTTTTTGTTATATTTAATTCGTTTACAATTGGTATAATGGTACATCTTTAAATTTTACAACTTATTGAGTAATTTTCAGTTGCTGGCTGCTCAAGTGTTCGGCTATTGAGTGGATATTATTCTTAAAATTTTTGTTAATAATTACTTGGTCGTTAATTTTATTAGTTACTTGTCTGGTGTTAAAGTTTAAATTTCGGAATTGCTTGAATATTTGTTCTGAGTCATCGTTATCCATTGTGCCTGTCAAAAATATCATTGTTGTCCCCAGGGCATTAATTAGTCCACGTTTATTTCTAATTTTCCCGTCAAGTTTGGGTATCAGTGAGTTCAGGGTGTGTTGTAAATTTAACAATTCTGATATTAAAATTTAGTGTTCTGTGCTTGTTTCTTTTAGATTAAGAAGATTGAAATTTCTCAGAATTTCATACTTAGTTTTACATTTAGCATCTCTATTAACGACAATGTTTGCATGCAAATTTCCATTTAAAGTTTTATTCTAATTTAAGTTTGCTTATTAAGTTTTTAGCACATTTTCAAAAAATTTTGTAAAAATGTGCCTATATAGCTTCACTCTGTCCGTCCGTCCGTCCGTATGTTTACAAAAACTATTACATCGTTTGAAATAGAGTAAAGAAATTTTAACCATGGGTAGTTTTTGCAAAAAAAAATAATTTCGTAGAAGAATTTTTTTCTGTAGCCCCACCTGTTATGGGGCTACAGTCCCCCAAAGTTGGAAAAAGCCATGTATTTAAATTGTTATAACAAGAGTTCTGTTAGATATATTTTCAATCTGAAAACGGTAAACGATAGCTGGTTTCAGTAAATTTAAGCAAATGTTTAGGGTTGCCATATGGTACTAAAATTTAACATTATACAAAACTCAATTTTTGCAAAATTTTTGGTCACACATATCTTCTGAACGGTTCAAACTAAGCTCTTGAAATTTTGGGAGAAGTTAGATACTTAGAAATTAGTAGGAGTCGGTTAACAAAATTTTTTTGTCAAGCCCCCTATTTAGGAGCTACAAGGGCTCGAAAATTGAAATTTTGCTATTTTTAAACACCTGTAACTTGAATACCTGTGCAAATTTTTTTTTTGTGGGTGAAGAAGGGTGACGAAGCTAAAGCCCCTGCAAATTCCAAAAAAGCCCTATATTTAAATTGATATAACAAGAGTTCTGTTAGGTTTATTTTCAATCGAAAAACGGTAGAAGGGGGCTGCTTTTATAGGCTTCACAAAAATATGTCGCTCAAATGATATGGGTTGCCATACGGTACTAAAATTTACCATTATATAAAACTCAATTTTTGCAAAATTTTTGGTCCCATATATCTCCCAAACGGTTTAAGACAGGGTCTTGAAATTTTGGGACAAGTTATATCCGCAAAAATTAGAAGGAGTCGGTTAACAAAATTTTTTTGTCAAGTCCCATGTTTAGGAGCTATAAAAACTCGCAAATTTAAATTTTGCTATATTTAAGCACCTGTAACTTGAAAACCTGGCCAATTTTTTTTTTTTTAATATACAAAATTTAAAGGTCTAACATATGTTAAAGGTTTTTCTTAAATTTAACAGCGGTTCCTTAAATTGAAGAAAGTATCTCTCAGTTTTACCCATTTTTGCTTAGATTGTATAATTCTAAGTAAAATTCACAATTTTTGTGGAATTCACAATTTAATTCCTAGAACCTAAAAAAAAGGATGGGATGAAGTTATATCCTTGAGAAACTTGGCAACCTTCTCCATTGAAGGGCTATAACAACTTTAAAATAAAAACTTTACTGTTAGCAGTAAATTTTATAAATAAGCAGTAACTATTTCCAAGTAAATATTCCCAAAGTTAAACTCAGTATATAATACAATATAATTATGAAAATGTGCTTTTTAAAAACCCTTGGTTTTTTTCATCACTTGTTTGAATGTTTTTATTTAAAAAATCTATTGGTCTACGTTTCGTGATAGAGTGAATTGTTCTATTATATGTCATGATAATTTTAAAGATTTTATCGTTTAAGTCTTCAGTTTCATTAGTTTTGTTAATTTCTAATATTCAAATATGTTCGTTTAGTGTGCCGTGTAACCGTGCAACGTCTGAGTTGCCGGTTTTATTGCCAGGTGTAGTTTGGTGAAATCCGATTTGGTTTTCTATAAGAAATTGTTCTATGGCACTGTGTATTATGCACTTTTCATTATCTGTTATTAATTTTTTCATGTTTCCCAAATAAATTAGCCTTTCTTTTAGTGCTTTTAAAATAGAGATCCACGTTCTATCATTAAGTTTGTGGATGGTAGCATACAATTTGTATTACAAATTATGTTTCGAGAATTTGTCTATCATAGTTAAATACATAGTATTCCTGCATGGAAACCAAATATCCATGTGGACGATGTTAATAAATTGTATAAGAGATTGTGTGATCTCAAATGGGAGTTTTAAAGGTCTCCTATCATGTTTCGCTAAGGTACACACTTCACAACTGTTTATGAATTTTTGTATTTGTAATTGCAGCTTAGGGTAATGGTACATTTCTTTCGAAAAAAATTTCCGATATACCGCGGTGGTTATTGCGAAGGTGTTCAGCTTTTATTATTTCAAGAATTTTATTTTTATCCATTATATCTTGTAGTTTTTTGTTAGAATTTAATATTTTTAGCCGTTGATTATTAGCAAAGTACTTAAGATTGAGGTTTTGAAAGTTGAGGTAGATATCAATGTTATCAAAGTATACACATACTAATCCTTTTTCGGGTAGACAGCGTTTCATCTTTTCTAATAAGTTAGTATCTTTAGTAACATAGAGAAGATTTCGACATTTTTTATTTGTAATTTTCGTGGTGAATTTTTCGTTATTACTTCAGATTAGGTAGATTTGATTTTTGAATAAGTCAACAGGTTTTTCTGTTATTTTAATATGATATAGGTCGTCTTCATTTGCGCTATGTACTGTAGCTGCAGTAGACATAATTTCATCATTATTGTCAATGTTTGGTGCTATGTTTATCTACTTCGTTTAAAAATTGTAAAATTTAGGGCTCGATTATTGATTCGCTTTCGTCGTAAGAGTTTTCATTTGCGCAAGGGAGTCGATTTTATTGTCTTTCCCTTTAAGATAGTTTAATGTAAATTTATATTCGTTTAATTTGATCTTCCACCTTTGTAGTTTCATGTTTGGTTCTTTAAGATTGTTAAGCCTTACCAAAGGTTTATGATCACATTGAACAGTAAAATTTCTACCGTAAAGGTTAATATAAAAATGTTTGGTAGCCCAAACAATAGCGAGAAGTTTCTTCTCTATCGTCCAATATCTAATTTCATGGTTGTTCAGTGTTCTCGAGGCATAGGCTATCGGGTGATTATTTTGGCTTAGTACGGCGCCTAAAGCGAAGTTAGACGCGTCCGTGGTTAGAGTCAAATGTTTAGAAAAGTCTGGATTTTTTAGAATGGGTTCTGTTGTTAATAGAGTTTTTAATTTTTTAAAAGCCTCGATATATTCTTTGTCATTTTTATTCATTTTAGATTTTTTTTTTAAATAACATATTAACGGATAAGCTACTTTGGAGTAATCCTTTACAAATTTCCGGTATTAGCCAGTTAACCCTAGAAAAGATTTTATCTCTTTTTGTGAAGATGGAAGATGAATATTTTGAATAGTGCTGATTTTTGATGGATCAGGTCTTATACCTCCTTGGGTGATTACATGACCCAAGAAGTTAGTAGACAGTTGAGCGAAATTACACTTGTGTATTTGTATCATTAAGTTGGCTTCGCGCAATTTGGTTAAGATTTTTTTTATTGAAGCTAAGTGTTCTTCGAATGATGATGAAAAGATTAGGATGTCATCCAAGTAAACAACACATATTTTATTGATAAATTCGCTTAATACATGGTTCATTAATCTTTGAAAGGTGGAGGGTGAGTTTTTTAAACCGAAGTGCATACGAGTGAACTCATAGTGGCTTCTAGGTGAGAATGCTGTTTTGCATCGATCATCTTGGTGGACTTCAATCTGATGAAACCCTTTCGCCAGATCTAACGTGCTGAAAAAGCGACAATTTCCCAATTTCCCAAAAGGATCCTCGATTTTGGGTATTGGAAATTTGTCATCGACTGTGTTATCATTAAGTTGACGTTAATCAATAACAATTCTCCACTTTTGTTTGTTAGAATTGTCCATTTTCTTAAGAACAATCCAAATAGGTGCGTTGTATGGTAACATGCTATTAACGATTATACCTTGATGTAACATTTCTTTAATTTGACGATCGATCTCGTCTCTTTAGATTTCAGGATAACGGTATCCTTTTGAATAAACTGGTATATCGAATTTTGTTATTATTTTATGTTTAATTGCACTTGTAAAATTAAGTTTTTCATTCTCTTGATGAAAAATATCCTTAAAATAATTTAAGTGAGATTTAGTTTGTGAAATATTTTTTTTATTTAGGTGAGATGGAAAATTAAAGTTAAGTCCGTTATCAGAGTCACACAGGTTAAAACTGAAAACATTAATGGAATCATCAACATATTTGTTTGCGTAGTACTGTTCTTCTTCATAATTTAAGACGAACGGGATAGAAGCTTTTTGTATTGTAAGTAACCTTTCTTTATAGTCAATGTTAATGTTTAGTGTGGACATTAAATTATTTAAAAGTTATTATCTATTAGACCATTAAAATAGCTATGGAACGGAAATTCCAGGAAATCAACGAATAAGTTAAGTTCGTTAAACGTTTGAAAGTGAGGGATCCTACATCTAATATTTAAAGAAAGTTTTCTATTGAAAGTCGTAAGTGGGACAAGTTTGATTACGGTTTTCCATTTAGGAGAACAGAGCTTGGTATTAATGATACTATACTCTGCACCGGTATCGATAATGAATCTAAGTAGCCGATTTTTTTGTTTAATTATCATATACAGTAGTTGTTTGAGGCGTTGTCGCGAAAATTAGTTGAGTCAGTATATTTCTCATTATTTGAGTTCATAGAGATGTCCATTGGTTCTAGATTTAGATTTCGGTTATAATTGTTTGAATAGTTATTGGTTCTATTGAACCTAGAAGGTTGTATGTTAGATGGACGATTACTTGATTGAGAATCATAATTATTATGCCTATTCTGATTTGAATAATTATGATGAATTGAAATTATTATTGTGATAATTGTTCGTAGGAAGGTTTGAATTCTTGAAATTGGTTTGCTGTTGATTGTTGTTAAAATTATATGAGTTTCGTTTATTGAAACTATTGTTCCGATGGTTATGTGTATGAAAATTTGAATTTTTAAAATTGGTTTGCTGTTGATTATTATTAGGGTTGTATTTTTTCCCTAGAACATTACTAAATTTTTTTTGTTTATTTCCATTATTATTAATCGGATAGTTACTTTTATTTTGAATACCTTTGAAGTATAAGTAGTCGTTTTGTGCTATAATCTTGTAAGCGTCAAATAGCCTTGTAGGGTTTCTATTAACAATAATTCGCCTGACTGGTTCGGGTAAATTATCTTTAAATGTGTTTAGAGCAATTCTTTTATTTGCTTCTATTTTTTCTTTATTGTCTCCCCCTTGGAGCAAATACGATATGTCCGAAAAGAAGTTTTTTATACTGGGACCCCGCTAGATCTTCTATAAGTGGGATAAAGGATTTTATGCCATGTATAAAGCTAAATAAGTCGCGTGATCGCCAGTAAAAGGTGGCAATTGGGCGATACACTTCACAATTAGGTTGACGTTAGGAATTTTGATTCATTGGCGTTAGACATTTTAAAATTGTTTAGGTTTAAATTGTTAATTTAATAAAATAAAATAGTAGTAAAGCAAAGAAGTTTTTATTCAATGCAATTTATTCGAATAACAGCTAAATAAAATAAAGAGCCTTATTATTTTTTATATAACTATTTTGTTCAAAAAAAATTCGAAATAGTTACATGGAAGTTAAGGATTTACTTGAACCTACAACACAAAAGTTTATTGTTACCCATTTTTTTTTGATATTATTCCAATGATAATAATAAGTAAAGGCAAGAGTTCAAAATTTATAAAAATGGTAAAAAATTTATAAACTGTAATTAAAAGAAAGTTATAAAAGATTCACAATTCGTTTTCTTGGTGAACCAAAAGGAAAAATAACTGTATTCAAAAACAATACATGTAACAAAATTAAAATTGTAAAATTGTCAAAAGGAGACGTTAGTAATAGAGAAATATAATAAAAAATTAAAGAAGACTTATAAATTATAACTAAATCAAAGTAAGTTTAATATCCTGTTTAGTAGTAGGATAGATTTAAATTGCAATTAAAATTCAACAATTGTAGAAAGAATTTACAATTGAACTTAAATTGAACTAGAGTTAAAAAAATTAAAGATTGAACTTAACTTATAAAAACAATTAAAATTGAATTCAAATCCCAAAATATACTATAGAACGATTTACTTTTATTTTTTTGTAATTGTAATTTACTTAGAAATATTTTAAAACGAGGAAGAGTGTGGTAGAGCAGACTGTGGGATACCCGTATGATCGTTATATAAACATTATATCATTATTATTATAAACATTAATTACTTTTGGAAAAATTTCAAACATATCAGCTTTATTAGGTGTAGTGTAATGCTCATACAAAAGAAGGAGTTGTATGACAGCTATCACATGACAGATCCTAGTTCCTTTAGTTTTTGAGTTATCGTGGTGATGGACGGACAGACGGACGGACATGCATATCTAAATCGATTTATTTTTCGATTCTGATCCGATCCATACACTTGAGTCTATTTCTCCCCCCCCCCCTTCTCTGCATCACAAACGTAATGGCAAATTTATTATACCCTTTGACTATATAGTCATACGGGTATAATCACGATAACTCAACAACTAATTACGCTATCTTCGTGAAATTTGGACAATGGTTTTGGAACTTAAAACTTTTTGATCGAATTTAGGCCAAACTGGCATAATTCCGAAACCAAAGAAGATAGAACCTCCAAATTTGGTATCAGGGTGTCGCTTTCGATTTCCTTAGTGTCCTTGAAATTGGGGCCCAATTGGAGTAGTGGGTCGGGGACTAGCACCACAGTTCCGGAGACCTTAAAGCATATTTTCGAAATTAATAAGGATAGTAACTTCACCAATATAGAAGCTTCAAATTTGCCACATGGGTGTTCTTTACTATTTTCTGCGCGTCCACCTAGACTCTTAGACCCCCCCAAGGTTTAAAAGCTTAAATTTAAATTTATAAATTAAAATTAGTTACTAATAACGTTTCAATTGTGTACAAGAATTAACTAGCATTGAAAGAATGACGGGGACTGCACATGGGCGAAATAGTACTATGGTTTGAAAAGTTCAAGCTATTTTGATGAAATTTAAACTGTTGGTTACTAGTAATAAAAGTACCACGGGAATTTGTTCTGGTCGAGTTTGGACAATGAGTTCGGATTCTAGAAACTTTTGATCGATTTGAGGCCGAACGAGTATAATTTCGAAGCCAAAGAATATATTTCCTATTCCCTATGTGTCCCCGAAATTGAAACGTAATTGTAGTGGTGGTTCAGGTGCCTCCTAAGAAATCCCAAAATTAAAAAGCTTATCTTCGAAATTCATATAGATAGAAACTTTAAATTTGATACACAAGGGTTCTTTCCTATTTCCATTTTTATTTAACACTTTTATATTTTTAAAAGGCTAAGAATTTTACCATAAAACATATTATGTATAATATTTTATAAATTAAAAACAAAATATTTTTTTAATAAACAATTACATTCCTTTTTTTTAATTTTTATTTTATCATATATTTTATTGAATTATTTCCATAGGATATATATAATTAAGGCATTGTTAACGATACTTAAGCTATGTTCAAATGTACTTGCTGCATTTACGTAAAATTATTTTTATATTTAAATGAATTATATGAAAAGTTTTAAATTTGTTATTGTATGTTAAAAATACATTTATTGCATATTTAGCGTTTATAAGCTTTTCTAATAGGTACATAACCTAACCATTGAAAATAATTGTAATTTTGAAAAATTTGAATTACTAAATATATTATGCTTATAAACGCTTTTTATCACAAAATTTAATAATTCAAATTTTTTCACTTTTGTAATTGACTGACTGTTTCTTTACTTTTTGAATTTTATTTAAGGCACAAATTTTATGAATATTTATTTCCAATATTTGAAATATTTTTGGGATAAAAGATTTACTTTTATAATAATAAGGTTTAAAATTTTAAATTAATTTTTTTTTTTATAAAAACAAAATTTAAGAATTTTATTAATTTAATTATGATGTTTTGTTATAGATGTTGTTATAGATGTTGTTATAAATGTTATAGATGTTCTTATAGATGTTCTAAATATTCGTCTGTTGATTGGCACCCTTTTTTTTTTGGCATGTTTTGTAATTTGTAATTTATTTATTTTTGTTATTAATTTTTGTTGTTGAATTTTTCCTCTTTTTTAGCACATTTTCAAAAAATTTTGTAAAAATTTGCCTATATAGCTTCACTCTGTTCGTCCGTCCGTCCGTTTCGATGTCCGTCCGTCCATCCTTATGTTTACAAAAACTTGTACACCGGGCTGTAGCCACCTGTTACGGGGCTACAGCCCCCCAAAGTCGGAAAAAGCCCTATATTTAAATTGTTATAAACAGAGTTCTGTTAGACATATTTTCAATCTGAAAACGGCAAACGATAGCTGGTTTCATAAACTTTATAAATTTTTAAAAGCAAATGTTTAGATGAAGTTAGATCCTTGAGCAACTTGGCAACTTTCTCCATTGAAGGGCTATAACAAATTTAAAATAAAAACTTTACTGTTAACAGTAAATTTTATAAGTAAGCAGTAACTATTTCCAAGTAAATATTTCCAAAGTTAAACTCAGTATGTAATACAATATAATTATGAAAATGTGCTTTTTTAAAAACCCTTGGTTTTTTTCATCACTTGTTTTTTTTATTTGTTCAGTAAAACTTTATTCTTTTGAATACTTTTAATTATTTCGTATTTATAATTTTATGTATTTTATCAGGTACAAAAAAATTTTTATTTTTATAATTAATTTTAATTAATTTTTGTAAAATTTCACCGACTGCGCCAGTTCTATCTTGTTCCTTTGCGTTGTTCTTACAGACTAACTTATAATATTTTATTATTTTCTTACTTCTAATATTATTTGTACATTTCAAAGGAGGAAATGCGCTGCGTAAGCAATTTGCGTTTTATAATACAAATACGAGGCAACTCGGTTAGAATCACACGATTCTAATCGAGTTGCTCTGAAATTTGATAACAAAAATACAGTTTTTTAAGGAATTTAATAATTGAAATTTTATAATTAAAGTACAGTTTCTAAAATAAAATGAATGAAAAGAAAGATAGGAAATTGCTTACGTAACAATATAAATAAAAATAAAAATTAGTTATATTATTGATTTTTATTTATTTAATTTTTTTATCGAGATTGTTACAAATTTTTTGTTTTAACATTACAGGGATTTCAAAAAAAAGTCTTGAATAATTACATTGTACATTAAAACGCTGCATTGGTATATAAATTTCTTTCTGTAACCTTAATACTTTTTGTTCATCACATAATTTCAGATATTCTGCAACCTATTCTTTTACATTTAACTCAGCAGATTTATACTGTGTCATCAATGCTTGAATAAAATCGTTTAAATTGTAAAACAATTCTCTTTCTTCTCTGTTAATACTTATGCTTTGTCCATTCACAGATCTAAACCATCTCCATATCGAGTTTTGCACTTTAAATTTCTAATTTATCAGTTTTTCTGCCAATAGAACCGAAATTTTCGATAAAACCATGTTTAAGAATATCAATGTGTTGGTTGTATAAGTTAAAAATTAAATACTATTATTTTAAATAAAAACGCAAATTTTAATATTTAATTGAAGAGAACCTCTTAAGATTTGTTACAATATTTATATTAATATTTTTCTTCAAAAAGTACAGTTTTGCTTATAATTTATTTCTTATGAATTTAGATTAGTATTACATGGTTATCTAGATTGTCATTACATTTCCTAAAACTGATAATCTAGATGCTTCATTAAAATAACATTATTTCCTGGGTGTTCCAAAAAGATATTTTTTTGACCAATAAGCGAAATACTTTCAAGTGGAATTTCTTTTCTTTAAAACAATTAATATAAATTTCGCTTATCACACAAAACAACGTACAAAATTCTTAATGGTAAATTCTTATAACATAACTAGCTAATACCCGGTGCGCCTTGCTGCGCCTTTCAATGTAGGTTTAATTGAATTTGATGTTACTGCAAAAAATTAACACAAAAATTACGCACGGTTTACACACGTAAATTTAAAAATGTATGAAAGCAATCTTTTTAAAACGATTTTTCTAGGATTATTCTAGTAATTTTTGAAACTTCCTGTAATTCAAAGCAGTACAAACTATTTTCCAAAATTTGACGTAATTTACTTCCAAAAAATTTTTTTTGACCAAACGTAGGACCGACTGTTAACAGACTCAACTCCATTTTCAAGTTGCTTCACACATATAAAATTTGAGGTCAACCGGTCAAATCGTTTCTAATTTAGAGTAAAATAACCAAAAAATTAATAAAAAGCTGTTGGGCCGCAATGGGTTAATGGAACTCAACAACATTTTTTTTTGGGCTTTCTTTTAAGCCAAAGCAGAATTTCGAAAAATCGGACAAAATTTGGACCCAAAATTTTTTTTGACCACCCGTCGGCCCGACATCTGTTTACAAATTCCAAAACTGTTAATAGTGTCAACTCAATTCTCACAGGGGAGCACGTATACAAAATTTGAAGAAAATCGGTCAAACCGTTTCTAATTTAAATTTAAGTATTGAAAAAACCTATAAAAAGCTGTTGGGCCGCAATGGGTTAATGGAACTCAATAAAATTTGTTTTGGGGTTTTCTTTTTAGCCAAAGCAGAATTTCATAAAATCGGACAAAATTTGGACCCAAAATTTTTTTTGACCACCCGTCGGCCCGACATGGGTTAACAAATTCCAAAATTGTTAATACTGTCAACTCAATTCTCAAAGAGCATCACTTATACCAAATTTGAAGTCAATTGGCCAATCCATTTCGAATTTAGAGTAAAGTATTGAAAAAACCTATAAAAAGCTGTTGGGCCGCAATGGGTTAATGGAACTCAACAAAATTTTTTTTGGGGCTTTCTTTTTAGCCAAAACAGAATTTTGTAAAATCGGACAAAATTTGGACCCAAAATTTTTTTTGACCACCCGTCGGCCCGACATGGGTTAACAAATTCCAAAACTGTTAATAGGCTCGACTCAATTCTCACAGGGGAGCACGTATACAAAATTTGAAGAAAATCGGTCAAACCGTTTCTAATTTAGAGTTAAGTATTGAAAAAACCTATAAAAAGCTGTTGGGCCACAATGGGTTAATGCAACTCAATAAAATTTTTTTTTTGGGTTTTCTTTTTAGCCAAAGCAGAATTTCATAAAATCGGACAAAATTTGGACCCAAAATTTTTTTTGACCACCCGTCGGCCCGACATGGGTTAACAAATTCCAAAACTGTTAATAGGGTCAACTCAATTCTCACAGGGGAGCACGTATACAAAATTTGAAGAAAATCGGTCAAACCGTTTCTAATTTAGAGTTAAGTATTGAAAAAACCTATAAAAAGCTGTTGGGCCGCAATGGGTTAATGGAACTCAACAAAATTTTTTTTGGGGCTTTCTTTTTAGCCAAAGCAGAATTTTGTAAAATCAGACAAAATTTGGACCCAAAATTTTTTTTGACCACCCGTCGGCCCGACATGGGTTAACAAATTCCAAAACTGTTAATAGGGTCAACTCAATTCTCAAAGAGCATCACGTATACAAAATTTGAAGTCAATCGGTCAAACCGTTTTCATTTTAGAACAAAGAAGTTTAAATACTTGCACCACAGCCCCAACTTGGCGGTCCGTTAGAGCAAAATTTTTGGGCCACGATTTCTTTCCGTACCCAAAAATCTCTATATACAAATTTTCATGAAAATCGGCTGGGCAGTTTAGGAGTCTATTCGCTACATACAAACAAACAAACAAACAAACAAACAAACATACAAACAAACTTTCCCTTTTATATATATAGATAGATTAAACCTAATTTCTTTTTAGAACACTTAAAACATCTGTTTTTATAATATTAAAAGAACCTTTACTTTTACAATATGAATTTATAATTTTTGTTGTTCTTTTTATTTTTGGTGTTAAATTACAATTTTACAAATTTTATTTTTAATAGTAATTTTTTCTTATAGTAATATGTTTTGTTATTCTTTTTTTTTTATTATAATTTATTACAAAATGTTTTTGATAGTAAATTTTTTGGTGGCATGACATTTGTCCCCTTGTCATTGGTCCCCAAGGGACTAATGACACACTCAAATGTGCCATTAGTTCCCGGGGAGAAATGACATATCAGGTTTAGTCATTACTCCCCGGGGGAGTAATGACACTGAATATACGCAAATCAGAATTTCCTGAATAATTTAAAAATTTTGTTTGATAATTGCAATAGAAACATAACGAAATTTCGAATTTGTTTTTAAAAACCGTATACATATTGTAAGTTTAAAATTTTTCATTTAAGTAAACGCAATAACGGGATGGTGTCATAATTCCAAAAAAAAAATTTAAAATTTACAAAATTCCAAAGAAGAAAAAAAATAATTCCAAAAAAAAAAATTCCAAAAAAAAAATTTCCAAAAAAAAAATTCCAAGAAAAAAAAAATCCACAAAAAATATTTCCATAGCTTTAGCGAGCAAGCATTTTAGAGTTTGTTACAAAATCAGGATTATACGCTTTTTCCAGAATATTTATATATATGTATACATCAGATTCTGAATTAGAAGGGTTTTTAGAGTTGGATTCAAAATCAGGGTTTTAATAATTTGTTTAGCGGGGGTTTGGGGGGCGGCAGCCCCCACTATTTTTAAATTTATATTTGTTGACATAAGCATGTAAAAAATAATTAGGAGAGATTTTATAGTTGGCTACAATTACAGGATTATATGCTTCTTCCAGAATATTTATATATTTGTATACGTGAGATTCTGAATTAAGAGGGATTTTAGAGTTGGATTCAAAATCAGGGTTTCAATAATTCGTTTAGTGGGGCTTTGGGGGCGGCAGCCCCCACTATTTTTAAATTTTTATTTGTTGAAATATGCATGTAAAAAATAATTAGCAGGGATTTTAGAGTTGGATTCAAAATCAGGATTGCCGCTTTTTCCAGAATATTTATATATTGGTAAACGTGAGATTCTGAATTAGGAGGGATTTTAGAGTTGGATTCAAAATCAAGGTTTTAATAATTTGTTTAGTGGGGGTTTGGGGGGCGGCAGCCCCCACTATTTTTAAATTTATATTTGTTGACATAAGCATGTAAAAAATAATTAGGAGAGATTTTATAGTTGGCTACAATTACAGGATTATAAGCTTTTTCCAGAATATTTATATATTTGTATACGTGAGATTCTGAATTAAGAGGGATTTTAGAGTTGGATTCAAAATCAGGGTTTCAATAATTCGTTTAGTGGGGCTTTGGGGGCGGCAGCCCCTACTATTTTTAAATTTTTATTTGTTGAAATATGCATGTAAAAAATAATTAGCAGCGATTTTAGAGTTGGATTCAAAATCAGGATTGCCACTTTTTCCAGAATATTTATATATTTGTAAACGTGAGATTCTGAATTAGGAGGGATTTTAGAGTTCTATTCAAAATCAGGGTTTTAATAATTTGTTTAGCGGGGGTTTGGGGGCGGCAGCCCCCACTATTTTTAAATTTATATTTGTTGACATAAGCATGTAAAAAATAATTAGGAGAGATTTTATAGTTGGCTACAATTACAGGATTATATGCTTTTTCCAGAATATTTATATATTTGTATACGTGAGATTCTGAATTAAGAGAGATTTTAGAGTTGGATTCAAAATCAGGGTTTCAATAATTTGTTTAGTGGGGGTTTGGGGGCGGCAGCCCCCACTATTTTTAAATTTTTATTTGTTGAAATATGCATGTAAAAAATAATTAGCAGGGATTTTAGAGTTGGATTCAAAATCAGGATTGCCACTTTTTCCAGAATATTTATATATTTGTATACGTGAGATTCTGAATTAGGAGGGATTTTAGAGTTGGATTCAAAATCAGGGTTTTAATAATTTTTTTAGCGGGGGTTTGAGGGCGGCAGCCCCGACTATTTTTAAATTTTTATTTGTTGAAATATGCATGTAAAAAATAATTACATCATAGTTTGTCATTAAATTTTGATTTTTGGAATTTTTTCTTTTGGAATTTTTTTTTTTTTGAATTATTTTTTTTGGAATTATGAAAATGGTATTTCGGATATGGAATTTTTTTTTTGGAATTTCGTTCCCAACCCCGCAATAACAACATTTTGAATGGAGGTATATTGCCTTTTCCAGAAAATTTATTTATTAGTTTATTTTAATAAATAATTTTTCTGGAAAAGAGGCGTAGGTTTATTGCCTCTCACCCTTGTAATCATTGAAGCAGGTGCATTAAATTTAAATAAATAAATTGATTATGTTCTTGATTGTGATAAACAAGTTTAAATGGGGATTAACAAAAAAGATAATGTTGCCCTTTTGAATGTTGATGGCAATAATCTCTTTTTTCTTACAATTTAGTAATAATTCCAAAACCTTTTTGAATTTTTTTGGAAAAGAGCAACATTCTCTGTTTGTTACAATTTAGTTATAATTCCAAACAAAAAATTTTTGCGGGGAATAATGTCACATATTTCGGGGACTTATGACACACTAAGGTGTGTCATTTCTCCCCGGGAACTAATGGCACATTTGAGTGTGTCATTAGTCCCTTGGGGACCAATGACAAGGGGACAAATGTCATGCCACCATTAACTTATATATTATTTGTTTGTATACATTATAACACATATATTATTTATATGTGTTCCTGGATCTTTTGGTTTATCTGTGTTTACAATTAAACAACTGTTTTTTACAGCCGCACAACTTCTTTCCTAGAATAACCAGGAGAATATTAAAAATATTTTCCAGTCCATAACATTTATTTTGAATTGTATGGTATGTATGTAGTTCCTACACCAAGCATATCGTTTTTCATACTTGAAATTTAAATATGTGTACCTTTATCCCACTTTTCACCCTAAATATTTGGTATAAAATTATTAACATATATCAGAAATACCGACTTTCCAATTTGAATCAATAATTTGTTATCCATTTTATTCGTAAAAGAGGAAAATGTTTTTTCAGGGTAATAATTCATGGATAATTCGCTTAGTAAGCTAATGTAAAATTCATCATTTACATGTATGGGCTGTCTTAAGGAACTGATATTATGTCTCCTGCATTAGTTTCAAAAATTTGTATATTTTTATTTCTAATAAATTTTCTTTTTCTTAGACGTTCTCCAGCTGAAGCAGCAGTCAATGCTTTTTTAAAAACTTCTTCTTCCATTTCGTCATCGAATACTTACTTCTTCAACTTCCTTTTCATATACATAATTCTTGAGGAAAACTTGTGTTTCCCTTATGTACAGGTACATTTGATTAAGTTTCCTCATCTACATACATAGGATTTGCACGAGTTTGAGTACCTATTGTTCTGTAATTTTTACCTGCTCCTCTTTATTTGGAGGAAGGACTTTATTTTTGTTTCCTACTTTAAATAGATTTTGACGATATAAATACCATTTTTGTGTATCCGTCAGGTGTTTATTTAACAAAATTTTTTTCATAGCTTTATCGAACTCATTCACTTCTACGTCTGTATTTTATTTCATTTTCTCATAAACCTCTGGTTTTAGTAAAATCATTTTGTTATATGTTGTATTATTCATTTTATAAAATTTCCCTTTTATTTTTGAAAGTATTTTTACGGCAAATGTGTGATCTCTATTCCTTTTTACACTTTCGTAATTGTGTCGTTGCTTTTTTACTCAAATTACAATGACCTTTTGAACTATTTAAAGCAATTTCACAAAAAGTTTAAAGTTTTTATTACTTCGGCATCACAATGTTTTATTATTACTTTTTGAAATTTTTGTTTAGAACTTTTTAATAGTAAAATATGTGTCGAATGGTTTTCAATGGTTTTCATATTCTCCCCCAAATTGTTCTAATTGGTCTCTTGTACAAAAGCAGAAATTTTTTCCAAATGTATAACTTCTTATTCGAAATATATCATTAATGTGCTAAAGGTAATATCTGTGATTTATCTCTTGGATTTTTAAAAAATACTAAATATTTACAGTTAATTGAATTATCTCTTGAAAATTTACCTTCATGAAATATATTTTGAGTTACAAATATTAGAGACAAATTCCTATTCCTATAAACTCTAGTAAATAAATCGCACACAGACTTATCATGAGAATTTAACATCATATCATCGATTACAACCAACAAAGGTTCTTGATTATCATTAATTGGTATAGTTGTACTATATTCAACATCTTTCATATTTTGGAACAGAATTTTTGTCTGGATTACACCAAACAATTCTAATAATTTCTGGTTGTATATTTTCTTTTTTTTCTTTAATTAAATTATTAAAAAATGTAGTTTTACCACAACAGAATGGTCCTGCAACCATCATAGTAAATGGGTGAGACAACATAGTTGTATTAGTGAAAACTAATATTACTAACCTATATTTATATAAAAACTATTTTTAAATATGAATATAAATATAAATTTGAATAATGAAAAGATTATTCCAATGATAACCTTCATTTTGGTTAAACAAGTTTTAGTAGTTGATCTTCAATTTTTATTAGGAAATGATAAACAAAATTTCATAAAAGAACTAGCCATACTTGAAAGGAAGTTTAATTCCGACTGTATATCACTTTAAACCACCATATCCTGCAGAAGAACTTAGTCAAGAAGTCAGATATAACAATCAGTATTGTAAAAATTAAATAAATGGGTCCAAATGGGGTAGTGGTTTAGTTGAATATTTAGATGTAAAATTTATAATAAAACATTATTTGGAACCAGCTGAAAAAATTTATGTTAAAGAAAAACAAAAAAATTTTTCCTTCAAAAGTACATTGACAGTGTCAAAATAGAAGATTTAAGCTGAGTTTTGCCGCCATTAGGAAAAATTGATAACTTTGAAACATCATGTCCTTAACATTTATCAAACCACAATTTTAGATGTGCAGTTAAAAATTGTTTTAATGTATATATGTATTTCTTATAAGAAAAAATTCTAAAGTAAGACCTTCATACGTACTATATAAAATTAAATAATAAAACTAAAAAAAGTTCACTTTAAAAAAAATATAGAAATTCAAGTCATGCATGTATGGGACTATACTTACAGAGCTGCTCGCAAAGGTCATTGGCATCAATACCCATGTGAAAGAAGTAGATTTCAAAGACGCATTGTAAATGTAGGTATCATTATTTCTAGAATTTTAACAGCTGATTATCGCAAAATTGTTAAAGCTTTTTCAGTTAAATAAAATTATTTAAACATATTGACTCATCTGTTTTATTTTTTATTTTTATGTTTACTATAGGTACCAAAAGCAATTAATCTGTTTTTATTTTTCATTCTTTACAGAAAGGTTATATATGTAGATCAGACATAGCAGTAAGTATATGTTCAGAATCATTCTATTTTATTATATAGCATTCTTAAATAATATAAACAGGTAATGTTACTAAATATTACATCCTGATAATTGAGCTTTTGTTTTCTTTCTTTATGTAAAGGTACACTACACATCTTCTTTACCAAGAACTATTTTTTTCTCGTTATCTATAATTCGCATATTCAAAACTACATTTTAAAAAACACAAAAACTTTAAAAATAAACCTTAAAGAATTTCCACTTTTTTTATTTATTTTTTTATTTTTTTTTTATCCAAAAAATTGGTTGTACGTACCAAAACGAATCGTAATAAATTATAAATCTTTCAGCACTCTTCCATATTTTTGTTTTCTTATAATTTTTCTTTTTATTCATATTTTTTAACGTTCTTTCAAACAAAAACAAAACAAAAATTTTGCATATGTTAAATATTTGTTTATCTTTTTCTTAGAAAAGTAGAAAACTGGTTAGCACTTTTTTTTTTTTAATCCAAAATATTAGTGGTATCTAATATACGAGTACACCTTTAATTTTTTTTTTATTCTTACTACTTTTTCATGTGCACCTATTACTTTAAACCAAGTAAACAAACTTGTTTTTGTTTATTAAGAGCAAACCTACTTTCGGGTGCCCTACTTCCGGAGGACTTGGTCATTAATAAAAAATGAGGTCAATATGTCGTGCAATATGGGTGGGCGGTGCGATATGGCACGATTTTTTCCCAGGACTAAGTGTCACAATACCTACTATTATAGCTTAATTTATAATTTTGCTTATAACTCTAACAATATTTTTAATAAAACCTTTCATTTAATCATTTTTTAATAAAGATTTCCATTTCAACTTGAAGCTACTTATATTACAACATTTCTTTAATTTAACAGGAAGACAGTTGTAAATTCTTATTCAAGAACAAAAATTACTGTTTTAATTACCTTAGTTCGAGTTTTTTCATGACATAACTTATCCATATTTCTTGTGTTGTAGTTGTGAATATTCCTTCTCTTTTGTAAAAACGTTTTACTTTTAGTGACACCATTTTCTATTTTATGAATAGTTTTAGCTTTTTCTAAAATAATTAATTTATCTGACTATATATATTAAGGAATCCCATACTTTTGTATAACTCATCAGTCGGAGTACGTCAATTTAACCTGTAGAGTATCTTGATTACTTTGTTTATTGAAGTACTTTCTTTACACGACCATGTCACCACATTGTGTCTTATATGTGACATAATGTGCGCATGGAATAATAACTTATCTAATTTTATAGAACAAAGTAATGGCATTATCTTTTTTAAAATGTAATTACCATGATCATTCCAGCATAATTTATCATCTATTATTATACCGAGATATTTATAATTCTGTTCTCTTATAATTTCTCTGCTATCAATACAAATTTTAGGGTTGATATCAGGTTTTTTTGGTTGTTTGAAAATTATATACTTTGTTTTTTCAATGTTAACTGTTAGTTTATTTCCATTTAACCATTTCATATATCTTTCCAAATCCTCATTGACCAATCCTTCTAATATCTCAGAATTTTTTGCTGTATAGATTAGCAACGTATCATCAGCAAATATTTTATAGTCAGCTCTAATATTTGCAAATTGCATATTATCTACATACAATAAATATGGTTAATGAAGAACAAATTACTATTAAATATTAGCAAAACAAAAATTTTATTATTTGACAACAAAAAATTTAATAATATCAATTTCAGCTTTAATAATACTAACATTGAAATTGTAAATTCTTTTAATTACCTGTGTTTATGTGTTGATAAAAATTTAAAGTAGGATGTACATATAGATTACTTGGTCAGAAAAATTTCCCCATATTTTTTCATTCTTAAACGCCTACGAAACTTTTTTACACAAAATACTTTATTTATTATTTATTCCTCATATATCTTGTCGAATATAACGTAACTAAATCCACTGTAGAGTACTTCGCCCCAATTATATTTAAATAAGCTGGATTTATTAAACAAAAAGGCAATAAAAATAATTCACAAACTTCTAATAAGATTTCCGACCGAATCACTTTATAGTGATAGATATTTAAGTTTTGAAACTAACGTCATTGTCGCTGAATTTAATATAATTCTAGTACCTTCCTTTGTATTTTTAATATTAACCGAGTTAACATCCAGCATACCCACATACATTCTGCTTACATCCGTTTCAGAGAGTAAATCAATGTTAGTATCACCAATAACTATTATATTTTTATACTTATTAAACAGCTGATCTAGGTGTTCTATAAGTCTCTTATTCTTTTTAGAGGGACTTTTGTAGCACACTGCCATATTAATAGTAGGCTTGGTATCTTCCAAAGAAATTACAATAGTATTGAAAGATTTAGATGTTTCCAAAACTTTGTGACTAATATCCTGCCTTACATATATTGAACCCCTCGTCCTCTGCTGAAGTTATTAGAGATAAAAGATGTTGTATACCCAAGAATATTGAAGTATTTATCTTCCTCTGAGTATAACCACGTTTCTCCAACCATGATTATATCAAAAACAGTATTAGCATTATTATTATTAACATTAGAATTATTAACAATATTTTTTTTATTGATAGTATTATTATTTTGACTATTATTGATATTTGGAATCTGATAATCTTTCTTTTCGGAATCTGTTACTATAAGGCATTCTTTTGTAGAAGTACATGTATTAAAAATAATAAATTTTCGCTATTATTATAAACTTGAATTGTGCAAGATTTATTATTGGTACTTTTCTTCTTTTTGAAAGTTAATAATTTGAGTATAACACTTTTTTTTCTACTGTTGCCAGATTTCTTAATAGATTCCTCTATTTTTGATTCAACTTTTTTTGAAATACCCACTTTATTTTCTTTAAGTTTCTCTGGTAAACTGGACACGATATACTGAAAGTTTTATGATCAACGTTTAAACCAATCTAAAGTGTTTCATTAACTTTTAAACAATTAATACATTTGTTAACTTCATCTTTATCACAATCTTAACTTTTGTGATTTTAATGGCATTTGCTGCACGTTTCCTCTTTGGTACAATTTACAGCTTTGTGATTAAACCCCTTACATTTGTAGCATCGTAAAACTCTCAAAGCAACGAAAACTTTACAACGCTCCTATCCTATTGATACCTTTTAATTTTTAATCACTTTTCGGAAAAATTCTTTAGCAATTTCTATTATAGCATTATATTGCATTTGTCAAATTTTTAGATTGATATATTTTCACCACCTTCATAGAACTGTGCTCTAAATTAGCGTTCTGTGCCTTAAGTATGTTAACTAGATCTTCTTCAGTATATTTAACACCCATTTGTACAGATTCAATTTTGGTTTTTATTTCAGCTGGCACCTTATTTTCATAATCTTCCATCTTATTTTCAAGTTTCTTTATTTGTTTATCCCGTTCTTCTTTTGTTTCTGTTTCAATAAGCACCATTCCATTTTTCCTATTTATCACATTTTATATCTTTAGATTTATTAGATCCACTTGTTTACTTAAATCTATTTCAGTTATTTGGCATTTTTGTTTTTTTTTAGGTTTAATAACCAGTGGTAAACCTGTTTTTATTGGTGGAAAATTTTTATTGCTTACACTAGCACTTTTTAAAATATCAGCAAATGAAATATTTTGACCCATAATTACATTATTTTTGTTTTCATTGTTTAAAATTTTCAATTCACTACACAGTTCATTGTTCTTAGATATCGTATTTTTAAGATTGGCATTCATATTTGCACTCCGATTGGCATTCCGATTTGCAAGTTTCCGTAAGTTGACACATTTTCTCAATTTCACTTTTTTGTTCTTTTTTTATTTGTCTAGCCTCTCTAAATATTTTTCTTCTATAGCTTTTAGTAATTAGATAACCTCTTGTTCATTTTTCTTTAGCGCACATTCAAATTTAGCCTTGTATTCTTTTAGATAATCACTATTTTTTTTTGACTGAGCAATCTATGTTTTGAACTACCATATCAACATTTTGGATGTATAAAACACACGCATCACACATAAATTTGATATTAGGATTCACATTTAATACTCCAATTCAAGATTGGTCTAGTCCCGAGCATTAATTTTGACTGTGGTATATCTTGTTAAATACCCCAGCACACCTCACACCCGTTTCCCCTCTACTTTTTAGCTTGAATTTAGTGCAATCCATTACTATTAAGCTTTTGGTTGTAAGAACAACTGCTGCTTTATCACTTCAAATAATGAACTTATTAAATTTCAATTTGAAACGGTAATAAAAAATTATGTAATTTAAGTTTTATAAAAAATAAAATAAAAAAATGAGCGCCATTAGGTGTTGAGTTATCCTGAGCTATCAATATTTTTATATGTTCGTTGGCTCTTAGAACGATTAACAGGTCCAGAATGCTAAACCACGTGCCGATTTCTTCCATCCCGCCGTACTTAAAGTCCTAGTAACCTACGAATAAAATTTCATCAAGATAGATCGATTAGTTTTTAAGTTATAGTGTCTACGGGCGGAAGGACGGACATGGCTATATCGATGGAGGTCACGCTGATTACAAATTTATATACTTTTCAATGTTAAGCCAAAGTTCTTTTAACCTTTTCATATTTCATAGGGTAGGATATAAAAAGTAATGGCTATTCGAAACATCAAGTCCCCAGAAAATTTCAAAGCCTTTGGATAACCTAAAAAATTATCTTTATGGGTCAGGAAAAATTAGGATCCTCGCAGATCACCAGCCAATAACGTTTTCGTTTGGAAAACCCAAACCATAATGCCAAACTCAAAAGGTGGAAGGTAAAAATTGAGGAATACAATTATGAGCTAATATAGAAGCCAGGAAAAACAAATGTTGTAGCAGATGCCCTGTCTACATTGCTAACCGAATAAACAATCTTACAGACGAATCTACAAAAAAAGCAAGGGATCCACTTGAAAACAGCGAAATAAAAACAGCAAGTAATCCAGACGAAGATAACCTATCACACACGGTGCACAGCGCAGACGAGGACAATTCAACCTTGATTGCACATTGCGAAACCCCAAATATGCTAATACTGGATAAAAATTATTTTCCAAATATGAGTAGCCGAATTAAAACAGATTAAAAAATGCATTAAAACTTTTTGCAATAGCAGCAAGTACGATAAGAGACCAAACAAACCAGAATTCTAGCAAACTCCTATTCTGAAATTCCCAACGCAAAAACTCCACATAGACTTATTGGAAATACAAGGAGAAAAGTATATAACAATAAGTTTTCAAAATTTTAGAAATTTTCCTACATCAAGGATCATTCAGCTTTGCATTTAAGGGATAAGATAACGAAAGTTTTACACTGTTTTACTATTCCTGAAATGATACTAATCGACAACGTGCCTAGCTTCATGGGTCCTATTACACTAAGTTATATCAAATCACTTGGTACACGATATACAAAACACTATCGCAGAAAAGTAAAGAAGAATAATAAATGGCAATTTCAATTAGCTACATTTCATAAACCTTGAAGAATACGACAAAGCTTTGCAACAAATCATCCCGTCAAACCCCAGTTGGAATTCCAAATAAATGAAATCATGGAATCACTAGCGAAACTGAAAGGAACAAGAATAAAGAAAAGGTCAATTAACTGGATTGGATCAGCTAGGGAATGGCTGGCTGGAACGCCAGATGCCACCGACTGGAATGCGATTTCAAAGAGTTAATGTACGTTAACAGAGAACAACAACCAACAATTCAAGATCAACCACGAGGTAATAACCTCAACAAATGAAGTTATAAAAAGTTGCAACGTTACCCTCAAGGAAGCCAATAAAATGGGATCAACAGCTCCAGCAAATAACATTTAATAAACTCGGCATTATAAAGGAAACTTTGAACGAAATTGTATTAACAACCGAAATCGTAAAAACCTCAATAATAAAAATTATACCCAGAACCACTTTTCAATGCAAAAAATATCGACTTCAATAGACATAACCATCATTCATACCATCATTATGTTCATTATCTTTACAATATCAAGGAAAATTCAAATAGCATAAGGAAATAACCCCAAAACTTGAAACAGCAACAATTTTAACCATCAATTAGTATATAAGTCAGTACATTTTAGAATGGTCTTTAGTCTTAATTAGAATATTAATTAGTAGTCACCAATAAATTTACAATTAAATTGTAACGGTAAATAAATTGTAAAAAGAAATAAAATTCAATCGATTATTTTATCGCAACTGTAATTTTTTTTTTACAAGGGAATGGAAAGGTCGAAAGCTTCCCATTGAAACTATGTGGTGTTTGTTTGGGTAGTGTGTGATTTAGTGTATGATGATAAAAAAGTTCAAAATGTTTAAGTCTTCCGTATGCTGCAAAGCCTCCCCTGAGGGACACCAGCATTTATTTTAAAATCTTTGGATGAATATCCATCGACAAGAGCACGATTCGTAGAGTTCGACAGAAAATCTCAAATCCATTTAACAAAAACCATACCTAGACCTAAAGCCCTGTATTTTGTCAATAAAGCATCATGCCAAACTCGATCGAAAGCTTTAGAAATATCCAAAGCCACAACATTAGACTCGCCAGAATGGTGAAGCTTTTCGCACATGTAGGTCATGAAATCATCATTTGAACGACGGGCTCTGAACCTGTATTGTCGATCATGAAGCAAACCTTTAAGATCTAGATATTTCAAAATGTTTATAGCTTGTAACTTTTTCCATTACACTCTTGCATCCGTTCCGAACCTCTACATATTTTTAAAATTCCAAAATATTTACCAAAAATATTTCCTTAATAATAAAAATTTAATATTCCTAAAATCTTCCATTAAACTAACAGATGTAACAGATAGAAACGAGATATTTACAATTATCAAAAACAAACATTTACGCAACTACCATCGCGGAATAAACGAAGTTTTTAACGAAATAAAAACCAAATATTATTATTATTAAGAAATCCTGCTAAAACTCCTTTCAAAATTTCTGATGTACCAAAACAATTTAACAATATTGTACACATCGATACATGGTATCCAGAAAGAAACAAAATCTATTTGACAACTATAGATAAGTTTTCAAAGTGCGCCACCATTCATAAATTAAACAACCGGAACTGGATTTCTATTTCAGATTGCATTAAAAAAAGAGTTCAATACTTGAGTGAAATTAATAGACTCATATCTGACGGAGATGCGTGTATAATGCAAAATTTAGTTGACCTACTTTTAAAGAAAACGGTACCAACTTTCATCAAACTACTACTGGATCAAAAACAGGTAACAGCGATAAAGAGAGGCTTCACGGCACTTTTAATGAACCTTTAAGGCTCATGAATGCCGACCATAATACCGAAAACCTCGATAACCGTCTTTTCAAAATCATTAACTCATATAACAATACTATTCATTTAACCACAAAACTAAAACCGATTGATTTCCTTACAAAGAGTTATAATAAAACCGAAATAGAAAATTTAAAAATTAAATTTGAAAGTGAAAAAATAAAACGTATAGAAAAATTAATTAAAAATAGAAAAGATGATTTTGAACTTACACAAAATATTGTAAACAATAGACAAATAGCAAAAAATAGAACTAAATACAAAAAAACTGAAAAATTACTCCAAACAAAATGATTATATTTATAACATCAGTAACCAAGTGAGGAAAAAAACCGAAGGTTTTTAAAAAGCACATTTTCAAACTTAAACAAGGTTTCTAACTAACTATTTTTTTTTTTTAGGTTTTTTTTTACGAGGGAATGGAAAGCACTCATTACTCATTGAAACTGTGCGATGTTTCTTTGGGTAATGTTCGATTTTAACATACCAAAAACAACCTTTTTGAGCCAAACCTTAGGAGGAAACCTGTGATACATATGTTCAGTTTGGCTACAGGGATGAGGATATGGAAGGAGTTGGAATATGGTGGAAGTTATCTGGGATTTCTGGATTATGGGGGATGGGGATATTTAGAAGAAAGATGTTAATGTTCTTCTTAAATTTAGCTAAATCGTACACACTTACATTATCAACTTTAGGGAACACATTTGGTGGAATATGGTTCCATAGACGTGCAGAGTGCATGACAAACGAATTCCCATAAGCCATGTTACGCCATCTGGTTAACTAGACTGTGTACGGATGAGCATCTGTTGCCCTTGATACTTGTTTCCCGTTGGAAAATCTTGAGTGGAGGCATAAGTTGTTTGATTTCTTAAGAAGAGGCGTTAGTCCTTACAAGATGTCTATAAAACAAGATCAGTGACCCAACAGTACGACGATGGCTAAGTGGAGTGAGCGTTGAGGTAACACTGGGACCATTTATAAGACGAATAGCTCTATTTTGCACTTTATCAAGATATCCCAGCGCCGTAATGGGAGCACCAGCCTAAATTTGTGCATTATACTCCATTTTCAGCCTAATATAAGTTTTATAGATGTTGAGGAGATCAGAGAAGGAAAAGTAAGTTTTGCAGCGGTACAGGAAACCCAAACAGCGTCCTTAGCTACTCCAAAAATATGATTTGACCAAGTCAATTTTTGGTTTACCTCAATCCCCAAACTCTTCAAGTCTGCCGTATGATGCAATGCTTCTCCTTGAAATGAAAGTTCTGGAATAGTTGTTGCTATTTTTCGAGAGATTGGACAGCATTGAGTTTTTTGGTGTTCAAATCAAATCAATCAACTCTGTTGATTTCACCCCATTTTTGGATTTTAATTAAATCTTTGTTGAATTCATTTATTGTTAAATTTTTTGCTGTTGAATTAATCTGTTGATTAATGTTACAGCGGCTATAAAATTCATAAGAAGCAACAAGGGTACTGTCGTCTGCGGAGCTATGGATTGGATTGGAGGTTATTGATAGGTCATTTATAAATATTAGGAAAAGACTGGGGGATAAAACAGATCCCTGAGGGAGACCAGCATTTATTTTGAAATCTTTGGATGAATATCCATCGACAAGAACACGAGGAAATCTCCAATCCATTTAACAAAAACCCTACCTAGACCTAAAGCCCTGCATTTTGCCAATAAAGCATCATGCCAAACTCGATCGAAAGCTTTAGAAATATCCAGAACTACAACATCAGACTCGCCAGAATGGTTAAGACTGATACTAAACTTTTCGCACAGGTAGGTCATGAGATCACCAGTTGAACGACGGGCTCTGAACCCGTATTGTCGATCATGAAGCAAACCTTTACGATCTAGATATTTCAAAAGCTTATAGTTAATAACTTTTTCCATTAGTTTGGAGAGGACCGATGTTATAGCAATAGGTCGGTAGTTAGAGGGTCGCTTTTATCACCTTTTTTAGGAATTGGAAAAACATGTGCAATCTTCTTCAAGAAGTAAAGGAAATATGGAAAAGGTTGCGCAGAGATTTTGAAATGGAGGTACATGTGTTTTGGAGTACGGTAGTTGTCTACTAACTTGCGTTTCACATAGAGCAAGGATTGCCGGTTTAATTGAATTAAGATGACCCTCAACGGCATGCAAGTTCGTTTGTAAACCGCGAATATTACAAAAATTAAAGTTGATAATTTTGTTTAAAAATTAGAAAGAACAAAACTAAGGTTTTGTCGATTTAGGGTGAATAAATCGTAAAATAAGCATTTGTTTTTCTCTTTGTTTTTTTCTTTCTAATTTTTAACAAAATTATCAACTTTAACGTTAATTTTAAAAAGACGGTAATTAGGTCAGACAGGTTTAGGAGTAAGCTAAACAACTCTTGTCGTTTATATTGTAATAGGGAATCATGTAAAAGTAGTAAGTAAAAATATTTCCTTTAAAATTATTTACAAGAGTGCGTATGCAAATTAGCATGCAAAAAGAGTATCTAGTAAAAAAGAAAAAATGCAAATTCTTTAAAAGTAAACCAGTTTTTTGCGTTTAAATAAAAGATAATTTTGAATTTGCTAATTGTTGATAATTAAAATTTTTGTTTACGCATGTCTGTTAAGGAACAGAAAAAACATTGTTCTTGTTATTAATTTAGTTTGTTATTGTTTAACTGGTTTTTGTTATTGGGAATAAAGGTTGACATTTATATTTAGACAGGTTAAAGATATACAAGTTAGTAAATCGTAATTACGGTTGCGATAAAAAAATCAAATTCATTTCAATTTTGAAATTTTTTTACAATTAATTTACAATTTGAATTTAAAATTATTAGTGATTACCAATTAATATTCAAATTAAGACCAAAAATTATTCTAAAATGTACTAACTAATATACTAATTTTAACGCATGTTGAGCCACGTGAATCCTATTACTAAAACAAATAACCTTGATAATTTGGTAGACGCTAAATAAGCGTTTTTTGGTGAGAACATATTAGAACCTGTGTGAATTTGAAATTCGGTAACTTGATACGTTGTTAACTCTTCCACCTTTAAAGATCTGCGTCCCGTAGACCAATTTTTTTTTTTTTTTTTTTTTTTTCTTTATTAGTAATATAATATACATAATATACAATTGTGTGATTTACATTTTACAAATTTTCTTGGTTTTAAATTATTATAATTATTATTCCATTGTATTAATTTACTTATTATTTAACTAAACTAGATTACACACTGTTTATATAAACTAGTAAGATTCAACTACGACCTAGCCTAAGCTGTTGGTCTTATAATATTTTAAATTTGTATTTAATTTTAACGTTTATAATTAATAATTTTAATTTTAAATATTATTTTTAAATTTCAACTTTTATTTTAACTACCTACATATAAAAATCCATTATATATATGTACATAAAATAAAATAAATTTACCTATGTCAATGCAATACTATGAAAGAAACTTCTTTAATGCCATTGCTCTACTCTAATTGTGAGAGCAAAATATGCTCCATTATTTTCTTTTTAAATATATGTAATTTGTCAATAAGTTTTAATTCAGGTGGTAATTCATTATACTTTTTTAAGCTAATATATAAACAATTTCTTTTTTGTTTTTCGGTTCTGAATAAAGCAAGATAAAAATTAGATTGATTTCGAGTGTTTCTATTTTGTATATCGAAATTTCTATTCAGGATAAAATTATGTTTGATTTCATTAAAAATTATTTTAAATGCTATTAAATACAGTTCACGTATAATTATGAATAATTTTAATCGACTTTTTGTTAAGTATATCTAATTTATTTATATAAGTTTGCGATGCTCCGCTCCAAATGGGAGTCAAATATATAAAGTGAGACTTTATATATGAGCAATAAATTTGATACATGCTTTCTTTATTTAAATATTTTTGTAAACGTTTTAAAATAAAAATATATGGAGAGATTTTTTTGATTATAAAATTAATGTGATCGTGCCAATTTAATTTGTTATCCAATATAAGACCAAGATAATTAAAAGATACTACAGTTTCTATACATTATTCTTGAAATAAAAATTTGAATTACTAAATTTTTTATTTTGAAATAGCATAACTTTAGTTTTTTTTTATATTTAGGGCAAGCCGATTTTTAATGAGCCACTCATCTATGATATTAAGATCATAATAAATAGCATTTTTCATCTCTTCCTCACTGGTTTCGGCGTATTTTAATACAGCGTCATCTGCATATAGTTGTATGGCTCCTCTTATATATATTTATTTTGAATAGTGTAGGACCCAAAATTGACCCCTGAGGAACTCCTTTACTTATTAACTTGGAACTGCTTACAACGTCCCCTATACGCACTTTTTGTATCCTATTCTTGAGATAAGATTTAAAGAAGCAATGTGACTAAAGTTGTACTGCATGTTAGAGAGCTTTAACAGAAGAATGTCATGATCAACACAATCAAAAGCTTTTTTCAAATCGAGAAATACACAACAAACATACTTTTTGTTGTCCATTTCTCTAGAAATAAAATCTGTCAGGCTTAAACAGGCTGAAGTTGTATTAGATTTTTTTTCAAATCCATATTGTTCTGCATGTAATATGTTGTTATTTATTATAAATCGATCTAACCGTGCCTTAATTATAGTTTCAAAAATTTTTGAAAAAGCGCTAAGTATGGATATAGGTCGATAGTTATTTCGATCTATGTGATTTCCACTTTTAAAAATTGGTGCTACAATAGCATTTTTCAGTGAGGTTGGGAAGACACAAGTTTGAAACATTCTATTAATAAATTTGACTAACACCGGAGTTAAATAATTGACAAAGTTTTTGATAAACTTTGTCGAAATACGATCATATCCGGTAGCAGCTGGAGGTCTCAGCATATCTATCACATTTTTGATTTCCTCATTATTTGTTGGGATTAACTGAAATTGTTCATATGTATTTCTAACAAAACTGCTAATATATACCCGATCAATTGGGTCTTCTGAAATATATATTTCAGTAATAACATTAATAAAGAAATCATTCATGATATTTGCAATTTCTTGCACATTATTAATATTTTCATTATCATGTTTGATTTCCATAATGATAGTAGGGGAAATATGTTTATTATACATTATTAATTTGTAAATATCCCATAGTTTTCTGCTAGTGTTTGGATCGGCAGCTATTTTATTAGAAAAATATTGTTTTTTGGCCTGAACTATTAATTTAGATACTTTGTTTTTGTGTTCGCGATATAGATCTTCTATATGCTTATCATTTAGATATTTTTTTCTAAATTTTAGATAAGAGTCCCTAATTTTTATTTCATTAATTATATTATCTGTAATCCACTCTTTTTTCTTTCTTGTGTTTTTTACTTGATCAATGGCAATTTTATCAAACTCAACTACTGTTTTAATTTGGTTTATTTTTTCTTTATACGGTTTCTTATTCATACTTATTAAAAACATTTGATGGTCGGACATAGACGTATCAACTACATGAAAAAAGTATTGTTTTTTTAACATATCTGTAAAAAAGTGATCTATCACCGTTTTTGAAGTATTGCCAATTCTAGTGGCAAATTCCTCAGTAACTTTATTATAGATTATGAATCCATTAGTCAAAAGCATATTAGAGTAATTGATGATATCATTATTGTTTTTATTTAATAAGTTTAGATTAAAATCTCCTATAACTAAAGATTGTTTAAAATTTGTAGTAATGTCATCTAATTTACTCATAAATTCATCCATCTTTGTTTCTTGTGATTTATATATTGAAAAAATATTAATGTTCTCTTTATCTAGTTTAATTCCTAAAAAATTTGACTTGTGATATTCTTCTTTAAAAAGTATTGAACTACTTAAATATTCCCTCACATAGATAGCAACTCCATTTACGCATACGCATTTTCTCTATTTGAAAAATAACCTATAAATCCAGGTAAGTTAAAAAAACTGTTTTCGGATTCTCTTAACCAAATTTCTGTTAAAACGATAACATGTACTTTACATCCATAACTACCAATAAATTCTTCAATATTATACAATTTGTTTCGAAGACTTTGAATGTTAAAATATATTATATTTAAATTATTTTTATAATTTTTTTCTAATTCATTTTGATCAACCTTCGTATAGTGCTCAACTTTCAAGTTATTACTTATATTTTCTATATCACTGCTCATTATTAAAACACAAAAAATTTGTTATTCCATTATAATTAATAAGAAAGATGACAAACCGGTAGTGATCAGCTGTAGGAAATATACGAGTACATTCAACAGCAAATAGAAAAATGTATATGATTCTGAACTCAGTTTTAGGTAGTATCACACGAGTTATTGTTTTACTTATTTTTGTATTATAATTAGTGTCAAATATATTGTAAATTAAAAAATAAAGAAATATATTAATATGTTTTTTATGTGCATTCAAATAAATATATAAGTAATACTCTAAATTATACTTCAAGAATAGTGTAGTTGTTAAAGGAATCTTAAATTTTTCTTTCATTATTTTTAATCTTATATTAATCTTTAACCTCTTATATTTATTTATCAATTTAAGCACGCGGCATGATTGATATGCAAATATGTGTTTATGTTTGTATATAAGTTCAAATTTTAAATTAACAAGTGAGGGAAAAAAACCAAGGGTTTTTAAAAAGCACATTTTCAAAATTATATACGGTTTCTTACTGAGTATTTTATCATTTATTTTTATAAAAATATATATTATATATATTATAAAATATATATTATAATTTTGTTATTTCATTAATAATTAATTATATGACTAATAGTGAAATACTTGGAATACAACCGCAATGCATTCAAGAAAATCTGTTAATAAGTGCAAAATATAATGTTGGAGCTTCAATGTTAACGTTTAATTTTGGAAAAACTTACACTGGTGAATAAGTTACTGTTTTATAAAAACATAAAAGTTTTAATTTTGAAGACCTAGTAGCCTTTCAATGGGGAAGGTTCCCAAATTTTTGCTAAGCAAACTTATGATGGATCTGCTCACCCCCCTCCTGTGTTCACCCTTCCATTTTTTTCCGGTTCTAGGAAATCAATTTGGAATTTTACCTAGAATATTATTATCTAACCAAAAATGGTTAAGACTAAGAAACAATTTCTTCAGTTTAAAGAGACCCTTTCAAATTTAAGAAAAACCTTTAAAGTATGTTGAAATATAATGCTGCAGCTGTAAATTTTGTATATTTGTAAAAAAAAATTTGAACAGGTGTTAAAATTAGCAAAATTTCAATTTTCGAGCCCTTATAGCTCCTAAACAGGGGGCGTGACAAAAAAATTTTGTTAACCGACTCCTATTAATTTTAGAGGACCTAACTTCTCCCAAAATATCAAGAGCCTAGGTTGAACAGTTTAGAAGATATATGGGGCCAAAAATTTTGCAAAAGTTGAGTTTAGCTTAATGGTAAATTTTAGTACCGTATGGTAACCCTATACATTTTAGCCTTATATTTTTGTGAAGCTTATAAAACCAGCTATCTTTTGAAGTTTTCAGATTGAAAATACACTTAACAAAACTCTTGTTATAATAATTTAAAAATAGGGCTTTTTCCAACTTTGAAGGGCTGTAGCTCCGTAACGGGTGTTGCTACAGAAAAAAATTCTACGAAATTAATTTTTTTGTAATATCTACCCGTGGTTAAAATTTCTTTACTCTATTTCAAACGGTGTAAAAGTTTTTGTAAACATACGGACGGACGGACAAAGTCAAAATTAAGAAAAACCTTTGACACTTTTTGAAACTTTCGTTTTGGAGCTTTCAATTTTGTATACAAATAAAAAAAAATTTTGACAGGTATTCAAGTTATAGATGTTTAAAAGCTAAATTTTTAGCAAAATTTCAATTTTCGACCCCTTACAGCTCCTAAAGAGGGGGCGTGACAAAAAAATTTTGTTAACTGACTCTTACTTATTTCTAAGGATCTAACTTCTCCCAAAATTTCAACTTTCTAGATTTAGCCGTTCCGAAGTTATGAGGGACCAAAAATTTTGTAAAACTTAGTTTTGAATAACGGTAAATTTTAGTACCGTATGGTAACCCTATACAATTGGCTTTTAAAACCTTGTAAAGCTTATAAAAACAGCTGTCTGTTACCGTTTTCAGGTTGGAGATATACCTTATAGAACTCTAATTATAACTGTTTAAATATGGGGCTTTTTTCAACTTTGGGGGGCTGTAGCTCCGTAACGGGGGGGGGGGGGAATATATAAATATTTACGTAATAATCTAAATTATAATATAATATATAATAAAAAAATATTTTAGTAAAGAAATAAAAAATCAAAATTTGTAGGAAAAATATCAAAAACATTACAATAATAAGTGAATGTATGGTTCTGTAGTCACTTTTCCCAAAGCTCCTAACATTGAATTTTGTATAAACGATTAATGTCGTTTCTCGATGTAATCTTATGGACCATGCTAGTTTCACTTTTTCGCAAGCAAATTGTGCTATCTTTAACCCAAAGAAATTTATATTGATTTGCCAGTTTGATATTTTTGGCTTCATAATATAAGCTAGACTGTAATGATGAAAGATGCTGACGAAAGTAAATCTCCTTGTTTCTATTACTCTTTGGAAAATTTAATTCAGCTGTGAGTAAGTGAGGGTAATTTCTTTTTTTTTCCATCAACTCTTTTTTTGCAGCCTCAGATTTAAATTTAATAACACATAAATTATCCTGGGAAGCACTCTCACCAACCTTCTTTTGTTTTATTATTTCAACATCCAATATGTCGCCTTCCTTAATTTTAGCATTAATTTTTTTGGCTACATCCATTATGGTATTTTTCGGATTTTCTAGATTTGGAAGCCCGGCTATTACAACATTGTTTTTTAGGGTATTTTGTATTGGCTTATCAAGTAAGTATTCTAAATTGTTTACTTTTTTTTCTAATGCTTCCTTCACAACTATCTACTCTTTTTCTTAACTTTATATTTTCATTTCGTAGCACTCTATTTTCATTTAATGACTCTTCTACTTGCTCAGATAGAAATGTTTGTCCCTTGAGAATTTCTAATATAACATTGCCCATTTTTTTTAAGAATAGAGCCATCTTATTGTCAGAACATTCGGCAACATTAAAAGAACTAAACTCCTCCTGCAAGCTAAGAAGAGCACCATTATTTTTAACTAATTTTTTTATAGTAGCCTTCTCCTACTTCTCCTACTCCTTCCATTGTATCCAATTCAGTTGTATCCTCTTCTTCATTTATATTTCTATCACCAGTTTTCTATCATCATATAAATTATTTTTAAAAGCAGTGCGATTTTGATATTTTTGTGCACGAGTTCTATTAGTATTACCTTTACTTGAGCTCATTATTTTAGTTAATTTATGGTACAATTTTGTTATTTAATCACAATTATTTTCAATATTTTTATGAAATTATTTAACAAAATTCAATAAATACAACGCATATACAACCTGTTTCAAATCACTCTATTTTTTTTATTAACTAAATTCAAAGAATTCGATAAATTTTTTTTAAAAGTATTTTTGTTTCTATACAGTTGAATTTTTTTTTTAAGTGACTTATAAAATAATTACTTATTAAATATTTAATTAAAAAATTTCTTTACTATGATTGAATTAAAAATTTACTTCAATTTATTTACTGATAAATAATATCATTTTAATTTTAACTTTTTAATATTTTTTAATTTTTAATAAATGTTAAAATTTTATAAAATTTTATTTAAAGCGCAAATAAAACCTTTTTTTGCGATTTTTTTTTAAATTTCAGAGGTTTGATAGTTGAAGTTTTCGCTGTTTTGAGTTTTGAGATAATTTCCTTAGGAGTTGAATTGGCGGTTTTAATTTTCCTTGATATTGTAAACATAATGAATATAATGATGGTAAGAATGATGGTTATGTCTATTGAAGTCGATATTTTTATACCCGTATGACTATATAGTCAAAGGGTATAATAAATTTGCCATTACGTTTGTGACGCAGAGAAGGAGGGGGGGGTAGATATAGACTCAAGTGTATGGATCGGATCAGAATCGAAAAATAAATCGATTTAGCTATGAATGTCCGTCCGTCCGTCCGTCCGTCTGTCCGTCCGTCTGTCCGTCCGTCCGTCTGTCCGTCCGCACGATAACTCAAAAACTAAAGGAGCTAGGATCTTGAAATTTTCGCAAATTCGTTTTTTTTGCAATAGCCGTCATCGCTATTTAAATCCAGCCATTTTGGTCCATGGGTTCGGGTAGCTGCCATACAACTTCTTTTTTTATATGAGCATTACTCTGTACCTATTACAGCTGCGTGCCTGAAATTTTGCCAAAAATAGTTTAGTTTTATGGCCAAAGTTTCTGCAAAATTTGGTTGGTCTAGTAGAGTGGGTTCGAGTAGCTGCCATACAACTTCTTATTTTATATGAGCATTACTCTCCACCTAATGAAGCTGGGTGTCTGAATTTTTGCCAACAATTGTTTAGTATAATGGCCAAAGTTTCTGCAAAATTTGGTTGGTCTGGTGCAGAGGGTTCGAGTAGCTGCCATACAACTCCTTATTTTATATGAGGATTACTCTCCACCTAATGAAGCTGTGTGTCTGAATTTTTGCCAAAAATTGTTTAGTGTAATGGCCAAAGTTTCTGCAAAATTTGGTTGGTCTACGACAGAGGGTTCGAGTAGCTGCCATACAACTCTTTATTTTATATGAGTATTCCACTACACTTAATAAAGCCAAAAGTAATTAACCGGATGATATAATGTATATGTTACGGTCATACGGGTATCCTAGAGTTGACACAGTCTACTCTACTACACTCTTCCTCGTTTCCCTTGAAAGCAGGGAACACATAATGTGTATTATTGAGTTGCAAGTTATGAATATAGTCGAGATTCAGCTTGATGTTGTTGGTTTGCCGGTAGAACTTGTGGTGTTGTGACTATTCTTTTGATAAAGGTTTGTCCCTTGATTTCCACTGTATCGTTATAGTTTTGTACTATGAAACTCCCAGTAAGTTTTTTGCTATTGTTTTCATTTGTTATTAAGCTTCAATTATTTTTTCTTTGTTGAATTCGATGTTGCATTTAGCATTTTTGCCCTTGAGAAGTTAAAATACACAATGTTCTTCCTCCAATTTTTTTAATTTTCTTTTTTCGCATATGGTTATATTGTTCATGCTGTCGCATTTTCCTGATATACCATAGATGTTATCTCTAACGAATAGTTCTTCATATTCCAGGTGTATTTGCTTTGAGTTTATGATAGTGGATTTTGCTAGAATGTGATCATACCTTATTTCACTGGTTTTTGGTAGTGAAAGAACGTATAGAATGATATATCCGTTTGTTACTACCTTTGGCTGCGCGTACTCGATGGCTTCAATCTCATTGGCATAAGGCAGTTCTTCTATTTCTTTCGACAGTTTCAGGATGCCAGCTCTGTTTAGTAAGTTTGTGTTGACAATGGCTTTTTTTTCGTAATTAAAAATCTAAAAGAAAAGTAAAACTAAGGTATTAAGTTGTCAGTAATATTTTTTATGAGGGGTTTGTGAATTTTTTTCCCGGTTGTTGTAGTTATTGTGACTTTATTATTTTTCATAACTATTTCTTTTGTGTATTCAGGCTTGTGTTTTCCCTTGATTTGCTTATCTCTCATATAAATTATCTGACTAGCTTTGTAGTTTCTCGGAGTATCATTATTTTCGTTTTCCTTTTTTAGCTTTGCTTGCTGGTTTTTCTCGATGCGTTCGCTTAGTTCGTTATTTATTTTTGCCCTAGTTTCAAAGAAGTTTTGGAAGTTAATCTTACTTGATCTTCCAAAGAATAGATCGCTTGGCTTTGTCTTTGTAACCGAATGTATGGTATTATTATATCGATCCACAGCTAGGTATATGATTTCTTTTTGTGAAAGATCTGTGTATTCCTTGTTGAGACATCTCACTAACTCTATTATTGTTGAATGAGCTCTTATATTTTCTTATGATACTTCCATTGACTTTACTTTTCTGCGATGGTGTGTTGTATATCGTGATACCAAGTGCTTTGATATAATTTAGTGTAATAGGACTCATGAAACTACGGTCGTTGTCGATTACTATCATTTCAGGAACAGTAAAGTAGTGTAGAACTTTCGTTATCTTATTCCTTAAATACAAAGCTGAATTTCAAAAACTTTGAAAACTTATCAATACAAAGCTGAATTTCAAAAACTTTGAAAACTTATCAATGCAAGCTATATACTTTTCTCCTTGTATTTCTATAATGTCTATGTGTAATATTTACGTTGGAAATTTCGGAATAGGAGTTTGCCATAATTCTGGTTTGTTTGATCTGCTTTCGTACTTGCTGCTGTTGCAAATTTTGCAAGTTTTAATGAATTTTTTAATCTGACTACTCATATGTGGAAACAACTATTTATCCAGCAATTGCATGAATTTCGGTGCGCTCTTCTGTGTTCTTTTTCCTCTAACGTGACATCTTCTACTATCTTTTGTGTTATACGAACTTTATACTTGCTGAAGTGATCCTTAAAAACATTTTGGAGGATTACGAGGTAGTTTTCAGGAATATTTAAACCATTGATTACGCTTGGATTTAATTTCTTATTTAATATTATTTTAAGGGTGGCTTGATTAATTTCCGGTACATTCACGTAGTGTCTATGATATCTTGGATGTGGTTGTTCGTGTATTATCATGTCCTTCCCTTGTCTTATGATTAGTTGATTTGAAAACACATTAATTACGGCTTCGCAATGTGGAATCAAGATTGAGTTGTTCTCGTCTGCTGTGCACTCTATGTGATAGTTATCTGCGTCTGGATTACTTGCTGTTTCTGTATCACTGTTTTCAAGTGGACTGCTTACTGTTTCTGTAGATTCGTCGGTGAGATTATTTATTTCGGTTGGTAATCTAGACAGAGCATCTGTTACAACCTTTTTTTTTCCTGGCTTCTAGACTAACTCATAATTGTATTACTCAATTTTAGCCGTCCATCTTTTGAGTTTGGCATTATGGTACCGGTTTTCCAGCGTAAAGGTTAATGGCCGGTGATCTGTGATGATCCTAATTTTTCCATTCATTTAATTTCTTTCAGTTTTTTAAAAGCATGTATTTCTTCCTTGTTTAATTTTATAATGACTTTTTTTGACATATTTGCTTTTATCTGTGCATTTTTTCATCTAGATAAATTTAATAACGGTTTGACCACTTTGGCGAAGTCACAAATAAATCTCCGGTAATAGGATGTTAGCCCTAAAAATGATTTAAGATCCTTCAAGTTTTCTGGGGGCTTGATGTTTCGAATAGCCATTACTTTTTTTGGATCCGGTTTGATACCTTCGCTTGTAACCTAGTATCCGAGGAATTCTGTTTCACTATTAAAAAATTAGCTTTTCTCTAGGTTTACCCTTAAATTGGCCTGTTCTAGTCGTGAAAATACTGCTTCTATATTTCTTAGATGTTCTTCTTTGGTGTTTCCAAATATTATTACGTCATCTATGTATAAGTAGCAGATCTTGCCTATCAAGTCTTTAAGGACATCATCTATCATGCGCTGAAATATTGACGGTGCGTTCCTTAATCCGAACGGAAGTCGTGAAAATTCATACTTCCCATTCATCGTTGGGAAGCCGGTCTTCGGATATCCTCCTTTTTCATCATTATCTGATGGAACCCAGAAGTAAGGTCAATTTTTGTAAACAATTTTGCATCACCCAAACTTGCAAGTGTGCTAGAAATATCTGGTATCGGATATGTGTCCGGTGTAGTTACAGCATTTACATTCCTGATGAATCCGGGTTTTTGGCCACAATTCAAATAGGAGAGTTATAAGAATTCTTAGAAGGTCGTATTATTCCATCTTCGAGCAGCTGTTTTACTTGTTCTTCGACTTCTTTCCTCATGTTCGCAGGATATGGATATGACTTTGTATATATGGGTTCTTCAGTTGTCGTTTTGATTTCTGCCTTTACATCAGTGCCAATTATTTCTTTGTTATTAATTGGTCCAAATATTTCCCTATTCCAGTTTATGACTGCGAGAAGTTCGTTTTTGGTTGATGTTGGCAAGCGTTCTATTTTTAATTCGATTTCGTTGACTTGAGGTGATATTTTAGCTTTTAACGGTATTTGTATATTAGGATCAATTCTCAAGATGTTGTTTTTCCAATCTATTATAGCGTGCAGGTGTTTCAATCCCCTATTATACCGTCGAAGGTTGAAAGTCCTGGAAAAACAAAATATTCCAAGTATGGGTTGTTTCCTAGTTTTTCAAAAAAATTTCCTCCAACTTTCTGCGAGATTTTTATTTGTATATAGATTTGTATATAGCGTACTATAAAAGGTTTGTTTCCTATTTTGGCATTGGTTGCATTGGTTTAGGTTCTACGAAGTTCTTGTTGTTTCCCGCATCAACGAGAAATTTAAAAATTTTTTTTTCTTGAGTTTCATATTCTAGTTATGGAACGCTGGACAGGCGTCCGTCATAAAATGTATCTCCTGGATGTCGTCTTCAAAGTTTCTCTCGTTCTGCGTAGTCAGGATTAAGTTTCGTTGTATTCGGTACAGTCTTTGATGTTTAGTACCTGGAAGATTACTCGTGCTGGGTGGTCGTTTATAGGCATCATTTAATTGCGCAGGTATGTAATCCTTGCCTAGTTTTCACAGATGGATGAACTCCAATTCTCTCCAAAGGTTTAGGAGGGTGGCGGGTACGATGCTTTTTGGTGCTGAATGTTGTATGCAGAAACTTTCTGCTGCGTTGTTAGTTGCGGTTGTTGTTGATATGGTTGTCATGACGATGTGATGGGATGTCGCATGTTGTTATTTTGGAACCTGTTCATTGAAATTGTTTTTGTAAAATTTCCGTTTCGATTACTCATGGTGTAGCTTCTCGTGTTATAGTTTTGTAGCTCCAAACACATTGAAATGCTGCAGGAAATGTTTATGGTTTTTGCAACATTAAATACTTAGAAAGTTCGCTGTGAAGTCTCTTAACTCTTGCTCGGTTCTTGGCGGTGTTAAAGTTTGTTGATTTGAAGCTTGTTGGATACTTGCTTTTGCCTCCAATGTTGCTAATCTTGCTTGCAATTGTTTGGTTATTGCTATTTAGGCGTTTAGTGCTCCATTTGTTAGTTCGAGCTGTTTTATTAGGTTTTCAAATTGTCCCTCCTTCTTATTATTTTTTTGTTGAGGTTTATAATTTTCAGTTATATTTTTTGGGTTATATTATACTTTCTTATATATTATATTATATTTCCTTTTTAAATTTTATCGGTTTTTTCGTTTAGTTTTAATTAAAAATGAATTTTATTAATTTTTAAGTTTAGAACCGTTAAGGCTGGTTAAGTAGATTTTTACTCGTTGCATTTCCTCAGATTATTTTTAGAAATAATTATAAAAAAAACACTTACAGGAAAAAAGCGGTTTTCATTTAATCTGGTTTTTCTTTATTTTCCCTTCAGAGGTGTATTCTCCTTTTAGGCGTTTACTTTTGATATTCCTTAAAACCCTACCAATGGGGTACAGGGTACAACACACGAAAAGACTTATTTTTGGGTTTCTGCTTAATTAAAGAGCTTTCTCCAATCTGCTTCTTTCCTTTATTTGGATTTCCACAATGTTTTGACAGAACTCTATAAAACTGCTCGGGTCAGTTAGTAAATCGTAATTACAGTTGCGATAAAAAAAAACAAATTTATTTTACTTTTTAAAATTTCTTTACAATTAATTTAAAATCTAATTTGAAAATTATTAGTGATTACCAATTAATATTCAAATTATGTCTAACAAGAGAAGAAAAAAACCAAGGGTTTTTAAAAAGCACACTTTCAAAACTAAATTGGGTTTCTTACTGGATATTTTATCATTTATTTGTATTGAAATATATACAACAATAAATGCAAATATTATAATTTAGTTATTTCATAAATGTACTAATTATGAATAATAGTAAAATCCATACTTAGAACACAATCCCTGTTAACAAGTGCGAAATATAATGTTGAAACTTCAATGCTAATGTTTAATTTTGGAAAAATAAAATAAGTTACTGTTTTATAAAAGCAAAAAAGTTTTAATTCTTAAGACCTAGTAGCCCTTCATTAAGGAATGTTCCCAAATTTTTGCCAAACAAATTTATGATGGATGAAATTAAATTTGGAACATAATAGGGATTGTACCATGAAAAGTTTTTAATTCTGTTATAAGAACTTTTCTAAATTCAACGAAGTTAAAAAGTTATCGCATGTTACGTTTCTACCAGACCCTTTTTTAAGAACTTTTCTAAGAACTTTTACTTTAGAACTCTTTTTTTAAGAACTTTTCTAAATTCAACGAAGTTAAAAAGTTATCGCATGTTACGTTTCTACCACACCCTTTAAAATCCTGAACTAGTTCTTTTACAACACGCTCAACTTGGCTAATATCACGTTCTCCAGATAGGTTTAAGCCTGTATAAATTTGACGTTTTAGTGGATATGATGTTTTCGAGTCACATAATTTGGTGTTTATTTGGCAAGTTTTGAAGGAATGCACTGAGTAAAGCGTGTACACCCCTTAAATGGGAATTATTGCTCGTCTACGGTCAGGTTGCTTTTTTATTCAATTTTTTATTTAATTTCAGATAATTTTACAATAATATATAAAATTATGTATAAGAAATTAAGTAATTCTTAAACTACAGCTTATAACTAACATTTAATAACTTAAGATTTTTTACAATTTTTCTAATTTCTAGATTTTTTTTTTTTTAAATTTTCAAATTTTAAAGATTAATTTCTAAGATTTTTTACAAATTTTCTAAGTTTACTTTTCAATATGTTTACATTATGACTGTTTTTAATTTCTACCGGTAGCGAGTTGAAAAGTTTTATTGCGCTGCATTTTAGACTTTTTAGCTTCAATGTTGTTTTTGCTTTACGAATTTCGATATTTTTCCTGTTTCTGGTTAGATAATTATGAATATTCTCCCTATTTTGAAGTTTTACTTTTGACTTGATATTATTGTTCAGGATATTATACATGTATTTACATTTTTCAAAGTAAATTATGGTTAAATGGTTAATATCCAGTGTATCAATTATTTTATATAAATTATTGGTTCTGGTTCTTATATTCAAATTAAATAAAGTTTTGAGGGCTCTATTCATTACCGCACTCATTTGATTTTTATGAAAATATGAACAATGACTCCAACTGCATATATTAGACCTAATTCTTGATAATATATGGCCATTATATATAAGTTTAGCAGCATAATTCGGAATACTACCCATTCTTCTGACAGCCATTGTTATAGGAATAATTTTTTTTTAATGCTTTTTATATGTTTATCCCATCTTAAGTTTTCATCAATTATCATTCCCAAGTACTTAACATTATCAACTTGTTCTATTATAGTATTCTTTACCTTAAGCCTAATATTATCATTTGTTTTCTTTTGCATTTTGAATATCATATAATTAGTTTTTTTCGCATTTATACATAATTCACTTTGGTCCAACCAACTGCAATATATCTTTAAGTCATCATTTAGTATATTTTGAAGCTCTTCTAATGTTTTCGCTTTTGCTATAAGGTTAGTGTCATCTGCATAAATGTTGTACTTTGACTTAATATTGTTTTTAGGTAAGTCCATTATATACAGCAGGTATAATAACGGCCCCAGTAATGAACCTTGTGGTACGCCTGTTTTTATTACTAATTCATCACTTAGTACTTCATTAACTTTAAAGATTACTAACTTTTTAACTTTTAGTAAAAGATTACTGTTACCTCGAATTCCTAAGTTGTCTAGCAATCTGATAAGTCTGGAATGACTTACCATATCAAATGCTTTTGTTAAGTCAATAAAAACTGCGCCAACATAGTATCCGTCATCAAACGCATCGTAAATATGTTCCAAGGTTGCTGCGATAGCTGATTCTGTACCACTTTTTTCTAAGAAACCATATTGATTAGCATCAAAGCCTATTGTTTTAGTAATGAAACTTCTTATTCTTGAATTAATAACTTTTTCATATATTTTCGAAATTGAGTTTAGAATTGAAATTGGTCTATAGTTACCACAGTCTTCTTTTGACCCACTTTTGTGAATAGGAACTAAATATGTTTTTTTAACGAATCAGGAAATATACCATTAGTGAAACTTTCATTTATCAGTTTCACTAAAGATGGGGTTATAATATTGACCAACTCTTGTAGATCTCTCACTGTAATTTTATCCAATCCCGGAGTTGCATTTTTATTTAAATTCATAATAATTTGATGGATTTCTGGTTCTATAACTGGAATAAGAAACAACGAGTTGCTATTAAATAGATTTTGTGAGCAGTTAGTAAAATCGTTGGTATTTAGAATGTTTTTATACCCGTGCATATATATATGAACATCGGGTATATTAGATTTGCTCCTCCGTTTGTAACGCATCGATCTAGACGAGCTAGATATAGTGTCAAGGGTACGTATCGGCTCAGAATCGAAAAATTAGTCGATCTAGCTATGTGTGTCTGTCCGTCCGTCCGTCCGTCCGTGTGTCATCACGATAACTCAAAAACTAAAAGGACTAGAGTCTTGAAATTCACACAAAGTCATTTTTAGACAATTTCTAGGTTCCCTATTGTTTTTGGTTAAAATCGGACCAAGGCTTCGAGGAGCTGCCATACAACTTTTTTGCACCAATATGAATTTCTTCAAAACTATTTATACTACGGGGATGAAAATTACACACGGTTAGTTTTATATTGACTCCGGCACTTATATGAAGTTTCAAAATGTTAGGGCCCCATTTTCGGGGGGCTGCCATACAACTTCCTTGCACCAATATGAATTTCTTCAAAACTAATTATACTACGCGGATGAAAATTACACACGGTTAGTTATATAATGAATCGAGCACTTATATGAAGTTTCAAAATGTTAGGGCCCCATTTATGGGGGGCTGCCATACAACTTCTTTGCACCAATATGAATTTCTTCAAAACTAATTATACTACGAGGCTGAAAACTACACACGGTTAGTTATATAATGAATCGAGCACTTATATGAAGTTTCAAAATGTTAGGGCCCCATTTTCGGAGGGCTGCCATACAAAGTTTTCGATTCAATAACTGTGAATCTAATAAAGCTACAAGGTTAAAATTAAAATTGGGCAGGTAAATTAATAGGGCAAGTTACTTGGCAAAGTTGGACATCACTCGGACCATCGGACTTTTAGGGTGGGCCAATTTTTTTTTTTTGTTTTCTTTTTCTTTGTTGTTTTTTTTTTTTTTATTTTTTTTTTTTTTTTTTTTAAGCTTAAGTTATGGGACAATGAATGAAAACTTTTTTTTTTTTTTTTGTGATTTTTTTTTTTTTTTTGTTAATTTTTTTTTTTTTTTTTTAAGCTAAAGTTATGGGACAATGAATGAAAATTTTGTTTTTTGTTTTGTGACTTTTTTTTTTTTTTTTGTTAATTTTTTTTTTTTTTTTTACGTCAAAATTATGGGGTAATGAGTTAAATGTATAAGAGAAGTAAATTACGGTTTATTTTATACACCATAGTGGGTATGCACGGGTATCTAAAAGTTGACAAGGGCAACTATAATCTTCCTCGTTTTTAATACGTTCTCCTATTTCAGTAAAAAAATTATTGAGAGTATTTGCAGTTTCATCATCATTTTTAGTTTTTTCACCATTGCTTTTAATAACATGACTGACATTTTTCAGTTTATCTTCATTGGTATTTTTTATAGAATTATTCAATATTTTCCATAATTTCCTAGAGTCGCTCCCGGCTTTTTCAATATATCTATTAATATATTTTTTTTTTCTTCTTTTATTAATTGTTCTACCTTTTTCTTCATTTTTATATATTTTGCCTTTTTTTCACTATTGGTCGGATCATTTTTATGTCAATTATATAATGCTTTTCTTATTTTCAGCTTGTCATGAATAAAAGGTGTTATCCAGCTATTATTTCTCGTTCTCATCTGTATTGTCTTAGTACATAATCTTTTTGCTTCTTGTATAATTTTTACTAAGGTTTCGATTTCTGGTATATTATTATTTTCAATTTTGTATTTTACTATGGAACGCATTTGATTATAATCGATTTTGTTTATGTTGTACTTTTTCATTGGTAACTTCTCAATGTTAATTGCTTGAATAGTTACTATTGCCAATTGATGGTCCGATAGGCAGTTATTTTCTATTATATAATTAACATCATAATTGCCATTTATGTTTGTTATTATGTGATCAATTAAGGTGCTAGAGTTAGTTGTATTTCTTGTACTTTCCATTTTATTAACTATGCTATATCCAGAAGTTGCTATAATATCCTTAATATCTTAATAATTATATTGGAGTTCTCAAATAGATTTAGATTGGTATCTGCAAAAAATATATGATTTGTCTTATCTACCAGTTTAGGTTCAAGAAACTCCATAAATAGGTTGCTGTTTTCCACTGGAGCTTTATAAAATGTACCGATTTTTAATTTTGGTTTTGAGTTCAGGATTTCAATTACAGTAAAGTTATATTTTCATCTTTACATATTTCATTGAAACTGATATTATTTTTAATAAAAATGGCAGTCCCACCTCCTCTTTTTTTATTTCTACAGTTGTAAACTGCTTGATAATTGGGGATGTTGTAGGTATCTTTTTCATAATCATAAATCCAAACCTCTGTAATTATTACTATGTCTATTTCTTTATATTCATTAATTAATGTTTCCAGTTCCAGTATTTTATTTCTAATGCCACATATATTTAAATACAATATCTTTAGATCACCAATTTGCATTATATTTTCTTGTTCTGCCATTAATTTTGCCAAGATTCTCTTGTCTTTTGAAGATTTTCCCTATATTTGTTATAAACATGTCGCCTATATGTAGCAAGATCATTCGAAACATCTTTTTTGCAGATTCCTATGTTTTCGTGGTATCTATCATACATTCTCCGAAGTTCCGGATAGTCAGTTGGTAGTCCTTCTTGATTAATTAAAACCTTTATATTGGTTTGTGTTATACTATCAAAGCAAATATCATTTTGATCGTGGAAAAATGCTAAATATAATCGCACATTGTTATATATTCTGTAATCCCTTAATCTGGAAAGAACATATACACTATCTCCATTTTCAATTGCTCTTTTTGTAAGCCTTACAATTGGGGGTGACATGGGATCAACAAAACTTTTGCTATCATCTTGGAATTTAGAGGAACCTATTTTTCTTTCAGTTATGTTCTGTGGATTTATTGTTTCGCCTTTATTCCAGTTTGGGTATTTGGAGTCTTTTATGTCTTATCTATTATCATTGGTTTGATTAATTGTATCATTTTTTATCTTACTAATACTATCATTTTCTCTTTTTTCTGTATTTTTATCATAGCTTGGGTTAGTTTTATCGTTTTTAATTTTACTTTTTACATTATCATTGGTTTGATGAACTCTATCGTTTTTAATCTTACTTGTACTTTCATTTTCTACTTTTTCTGTATTATTAATATTATTATTATAATTTTTTTGGTTAATTTTATCATTTTTAATGGTACTTTTTGAATTATTATTAATAGTTTTATTTATTTTTATATTACTTTTAAGGAAAGTGTTCTTATTTGACCATAATTTTGGAAAATATGAAAGAATATAGCTACGCTTCTTTTTATCTTTATTATAATCAATTTTGTTAGTCTTTTCACTGTTATGGTTAATATTATTATTATTACTATTATTATTATTATTTTCATTGTTATTATTTTCATTTTTTATATTAGTTATAACAGTGTTAGTGTCTCTAATATTATTAATACTTGGTTTAACATTAGTATTATTCTTATTAATATTATCATTAATATTATCATTAACATTATCAGTTCTGCATGCAGAATCACTTTTTTTATTTTCATTTACATTTATATTTAATTTATCTTCCTCTTCTATTTTCCTTAATTGCTAGTATCCGATTTTTTGTTTTCTTATACTTAATTTATTTTTATACACTGGACATGATCTACTAAAAGTTTTATGATTAACATCCAACCCCAAACTGAATTTTTCGTTCGATTTTAAGCAATTAATGCATTTATTAATTTCCTCTTTTTGGCATTCACTTGTCTTGTGTTGTTGGTGGCACTTCAAACATGTTTCTTTATTCGTGCATTCCGCAGCCCTATGGTTAAATCCTTTACATTTATAACATCTAGAGACTTTTATGGCATCAAAGACCTTGCACCTTTCCCATCCAATACATAATTTTTCGTTAGCTATTATTTTTGGGAATGATTCCTTATCCACTTCTATAATTGCATTAAACATTTCTTTGTTGTATTTTTTCACTGGATATATCTTTAATACTTTAAGTTCACTCATTTGTAGAAAAGAATTTTGTTTTTTAAGTTTTTCCACAATATCATACATGCTTCAGGTACATAATTTGATTTTAAATTTCCATTTAGCTTTAGACATATATCAGTAATGGGTAATCTGTAAGCAATTTAAGATTTCTCGTATTAGAATGATTAAATCGAATAAATTTTATTCGCCTAGAACCCATAGCTGCTCTGTAAAATGGATGGGAGTCCATAGCCCACAAATCTGTTATGTGTTCACTATTCGAACCGCTGGTTATCTATATACGCCTTTAATTCAATAATACCCATCGGATGCCATTTGCGTTCAGGGCAAGCAGGTTCACTTTGATTTAGTTTATTATAATATTATTCATCTTTTCAGTTTGTTTCTCGAATTATAATATTTTTCATCTCAGGTGTCAAAGATAAATTAAATGCTTCTACTATAGATAAATCTTTTGTTCTAGCATTTGGCCCTATATTTCGCAATAGATATATTATGCACTAAAAATCTGAACTTTTTCCCATTTTGTACCATCACGTGCATAAAAATATTCTTGATCGTTTTCTTCCATTTCAGCTACCTCTAAACATTCCTCTAAATTATCTTTATTGTTAATATCTTATCATATATTTCGACAGGAAAAATTGCTTGTTCTATGTCAGAGCATTCATTTTCTATCTACTTAACTGTTGATAGATAACGATGTACTATTTCTTCCGCATCAAAATCATAATCAAAATCATCTTTATTTTGTGAAATTTAATAATTAATTTCTTTTTATTTTTTAATGAGTATGAATTTAATTTATTTTTACCTCTGACAACAGAACTGACTCTAACAATAATTCATAATATTTACTTTGTTGTTCTATACTTAAATTATTTAACTCACTAGCACTTAGCTCTCGATTAAAATCCATTGGCTCGCAATATGGGTAAACAATATATTAATATTTTAATAAAATTTACTTACAAAATATGTATAAGAATGACTGATCAGTAAGAACAAAATTATTATTATGTAATAACACCTAAATTTGATTTCTACTTAAACTTAAACTATTTTTAATGGTAAAAACAACAAAAATAAAATAAAATAAAAAACACAAACGCCCCAGCACCATAATTAATCGACATGTTTATATATTAGGTTTTTTCCAATAATTAATTCGCACTATATTGATTCTTATACAAACATGTTTAAATTTGATTGTTAGTTTTATTTATCATAATTTTATTATATATGTACACTATAATAATTTACATGCTTTGTTTAAAAAGAAAAAATAAACCGAAATATAAAAATTTATATCAAACCTATATAAAATGCAAGAACAAATAAATACATACCCGGGTATGTTGGTTGCACATCAAGTAAAAAAACTTGGTTGCACACACAAGAGTTAACTGAAGGTACAAGAATATCAGAAGAGATTAAAACAACAAAAAAAAAATAAACTAATTTTTTTTTTTTTATTAAATTCTTACTTAAAGTAACATGAATATTATATATTAAAATATTTTTGTTTAACTGAAGCTACAAGAATATCAGAAGAGATTAAAACAACAAAAAACAATTAAACTAATAATTTTTTTATTAAAGTCCTACTTAAAGTAACATGAATGTTATTGCTTTTCAGCAATAGAATAATTTTCTGCTTTCTCTAAAAGAAGCAACTTATTATTTTGTTTGATGAGCATTAAATCCCCCCTTTTAAAGTTATGGAGATTCAGTTCATCTTCGAAAATTTGCCCGTATTGATCAGGCGAAAAAATTATAAAATTTTCGGTTTCAAAAACCCATTTTCTTTCTAATCTTAAATATAAAGCCGTTCAGGCTCCATTTCATTCAAAAATGGCTTGAAAAGTATTTTCTTTTCAATTTACTTACTTAATTTTACAAACTTTTTTTATAAGGTTCTTGCTGTAGTTCTTGTTGCTATTGCTGCTATATTTGTTGATGTTGCTGTAGTCCCTTCATGTACATAATCTCCCTTCATGTACATACATACAAATTCTTGTGCCATGTTGTAAGTTTTAAATTTTAAATTTAAATGTAACTGTTGTTCAAAATTTCAATGTATTTATACCAATTTACAGCGCACAGAAGAATAGAAGTTATAAACATTATGCATATTTTTAGTACTATAATTTATTGCAAACGAGACCGCCACTATATATATACGCGATTTAAATTTCTGTAGTTCCTATATCTGATACATTATACTCATACATAAACAATTTTCTAAGAGACCACTTTTAAAATTACATAACAAAAATACATAGTATTATTTTTTCATATATTTTTTTTCTATACACAGTGAATGTGAAACAAAAAAAAATATATTGTATATGCTTTTACACATAGAGCTTTTTGTTGTAAAAAATGTATTATTACTTCTTAACAATAGATATACTATGCTGCTGTGTTCGTTGATGTGTGCATTGTATGTATACTTAAAATTTTTTTTTTTTAGGAAATATATATGTAAGCGAGTGGGTATATAATAATATTATTAAAAAAAGGCTAAAAATATACTTTTATTTTTTAAGCAAACAAAGTCTTTTCTAAACAAAATAAGTGTCCATTAATATCCTGTATCAGTTTCAAAAAGTTGTACATTTTTATTTCTAATAGATTTTCTTTTTCTTAGACGTTCTCAACCTGAAGCAGCAGACAATGCTTTTTGAAAAACTTCTTCTTCCATTTCATCATCGACTTGAGGAAAAGCTAGTGTTGCAGCATCCCTATATACAGGTAACTTTGATTGAGTTTCTACATCTTCATACATAGGTTTTGCACGAGTTTGAGTACCTTTTGTTCCTGTAATTTTTACCTGCTCTTTTTTATTTGGAGGAAGAACTCTATTTTTGTTTCTTACTTTAAATAGATTTTGACGATATAAACACCATTTTTGTGTATCTGCTAGGTGTTTATTTAACAAAATTTTGTTCATAGCTTTATCCAACTCATTCACTTTCTACGTCTGCATTTTGTTTCATTTTCTCATAAACCTCTGGTTTTAGTATAATCATTTTGTAAAATGTTATATTATTCATTTTATAAAATTTCCTATTATTCCTAAAAGTAGTACACCAAGAAGTGTACGTAAAAATCCACCTCGTTGAATACTGAGTTTTCTTTTGCAATTTATAGATTTTTTACGGCAAATGCGCAAGCAACTTTGCAATTGGAGCAGTGCTTTCACAAGGACCAATTGGACATGACTTACCTATCTACTACGCGAGCAGAACTCTTGTTCTGCAAGTTCCAATATAAATTATTCCACAATTGAAAAGGAATTGTTGGCCATTGTATGGACAACAAAATACTTGCGACCGTACCTTTTTGGTAGAAAATTTCAAATATTCACTGACCATAAACCTCTTTTATGGTTAATGAGTCTAAAAGACCCAAACTCTAAACTCGTCATATGGCGTCTGAAAGTAGAACAATTTTACTACTAGATAGTTTATGAAAAGGGTATTTTAAACTCAAATGCTGATGCCCTTAGCAGAAAGCAACACAGAACCAGCACCTTCTTCTATTCAAGTAGAACCTTCTACAACTAATTAACACACATGACTTGGGTGATATTATACCAAATTCAGAAAGACCACTTAATTAATTCAACCTTCAAATTATTCTCCATAAAACAGATAAGAAACCTTTTTCATCATCAAAAACTATTTTCAGAAATAAACAACGTAGAATTTTTCGGTTTCCAATCTTTACAATTGAAAATTTTTGACACAAATCTTTAACGAATATTTAGCACCAAATAAACTTACTGCAATTCTCACTGACGATGAAACGTTTAAACTAGTTCAAACAATGTATTCTCAACTTTTTTCTAAAAATAAAACTTTTAAACTTATCCGATGTGTAGAAATTTTAATTAACTTAATAAATGACGAAGAACAGAAAACATTATACAAAATTATCATACAAGTAATAAATACTTCTTTTCCTTCATGAAAAATAAAATAATTCAAACAATAAATAATTTTGATATTTGTAATAAACTCAAATACGACCGAAATCCAGCAAAAACATATTTCGAAAAACCTGAAACTCCTTCTAAACCACTCGAAATTTTACATATAGATATTTATACGATCAATAACCAACTAAATCTCACTATAATAGATAATTTTTTGAATTTGCTGCTGCTTACGCAGTACAAACAAGAAATAGTCTCAACATAATTATATCTTTAAAACATTTCATCAGTACTCACGGTATACCTACAAAAATTGCATGCGATCAAGGAACTGAATTTTGTTCAAAAAATTTTCAAAGATTTTTGCAAAGAATATAACATTTAAATACACATCACTTCATTTCAACAGTCAAGCAGTAACTCGCCAGTAGAGAGGCTTTATTTAACTCTCACCGAAATTTATCGCATAATATACCATAAATACAAAGAAAATAATCTTCCTTTAGATGATGTCGCTGTACTGACAGAAATTATAATTACCTATAATAACTCTATTTATTCTTCAACCAAACTGACATCTTATGAAGTATTTGTCGGAAGAACATCCAAATTTAATGAAAAGGTAGACTTTAACAAGGAACACGAATATCTGTAAAAACTAAATATATTTCAAGAAACTCATATTCTTTTATCAAATAAAATCTAGAAAACCTAGTTATCAAAAATATTCATAAGCTTAATGCAAATAGAACTGAACCAATAGATTTAAGTGAAAATGAAACTGTATAAAGAAAAGAATGTAAACTAAATAAACTTACTCCGCGGTTTTCAAAACATAAAATCAAGAAAAACGAGAAAGAGTGTAGTAGAGTTGACTGTGTCAACTCTGGGATACCTGTATGGCCGTAATATAATTTTACTTTTGGCAAAATTTCAAACATTCAGCTTTATTAAGTGTAGTGTTATGCTCATATAAAAGAAGGAGTTGTATGGGAGCTACTCGAACCCTCTGCAGTAGACCAACCAAATTTTGCAGTAACTTTGGCCATAAAACTAAACTACTTTTGGCAAAATTTCAGACACATTTAGTAAAAAAATATTTTGTTTTTAATTTATAAAATATTATACGTAATATGTTTTATGGTAAAATTCTTAGCCTTTTAAAAATATAAAAGTGTTAGTTTTATATAAAAACGGAAATAGAAACCCTTGTGTATCAAATTTAAAGTTTCTATCTTTAAGACTTTCGAAGATAAGCTTTTTAATTTTGGGATTTCTTAGGAGGCACCTGAACCACCACTACATTTAAGTCTCAATTTCGGGGACACATAAGAAATACGAAATATATTATTTGGCTTCGAAATTATAATCGTTCGGCCGAAAATCGATCAAAATCTTCTAGAATCCAAACTCGACCAGAACCAATTCCCATGGTACTTTCATTACTAGTGACCTAGAGTTTAAATTTCATAAAAATAGCGGCATTATTTTTTGAGTTATAGTGTTATTAAAATACAAATGCAATCCCCGTCATACTTTCAATACTAGTTAACCCTTGTACATCATTGGAACGTTTTATCTTAATTTAAAGTTGCTATTTTTATTAATTTCGATGATAAGCTTTTAAACCTTGCGGGGTCTAAGAGAGGTACTGAACCACCACGCCAATTGATCTAAAATTAGGGGGACGCGCAGGAAATAGTGAAGATCACCCATGTGCCAAATTTGAAACTTTTTTTTTTTTTTTATTCAATTTTTTATTTAATTTCAGATAATTTTACAATAATATATAAAATTATGTATAAGAAATTAAGTAATTCTTAAACTACAGCTTATAACTAACATTTAATAACTTAAGATTTTTTACAATTTTTCTAATTTCTAGATTTTTTTTTTTTTAAATTTTCAAATTTTAAAGATTAATTTCTAAGATTTTTTACAAATTTTCTAAGTTTACTTTTAAATATGTTTACATTATGACTGTTTTTAATTTCTACCGGTAGCGAGTTGAAAAGTTTTATTGCGCTGCATTTTAGACTTTTTAGCTTCAATGTTGTTTTGGCTTTAGGAATTTCGATATTTTTCCTGTTTCTGGTTAGATAATTATGAATATTCTCCCTATTTTGAAGTTTTACTTTTGACTTGATATTATTGTTCAGGATATTATACATGTATTTACATTTTTCAAAGTAAATTATGGTTAAATGGTTAATATCCAGTGTATCAATTATTTTATATAAATTATTGGTTCTGGTTCTTATATTCAAATTAAATAAAGTTTTGAGGGCTCTATTCATTACCGACTCCAACTACAACAATGACTCCAACTGCATATATTATACCTAATTCTTGATAATATATGGCCATTATATATAAGTTTAGCAGCATAATTCGGAATACTACCCATTCTTCTGACAGCCATTGTTATAGGAATAATTTTTTTTTTAATGCTTTTTATATGTTTATCCCATCTTAAGTTTTCATCAATTATCATTCCCAAGTACTTAACATTGTCAACTTGTTCTATTATAGTATCCTTTACCTTAAGCCTAATATTATCATTTGTTTTCTTTTGCATTTTGAATATCATATAATAGTTTTTTCCGCATTTATACATAATTCACTTTGGTCCAACCAACTGCAATATATCTTTAAGTCATCATTTAGTATATTTTGAAGCTCTTCTAACGTTTTCGCTTTTGCTATAAGGTTAGTGTCATCTGCATAAATGTAGTACTTTGACTTAATATTGTTTTTAGGTAAGTCCATTATATACAGCAGGTATAATAACGGCCCCAGTAATGAACCTTGTGGTACGCCTGTTTTTATTACTAATTCATCACTTAGTACTTCATTAACTTTTTAACTTTTAGTAAAAGATTACTAACTTTTTAACTTTTAGTAAAAGATTACTGTTACCTCGAATTCCTAAGTTGTCTAGCAATCTGATAAGTCTGGAATGACTTACCATATCAAATGCTTTTGTTAAGTCAATAAAAACTGCGCCAACATAGTATCCGTCATCAAACGCATCGTAAATATGTTCCAAGGTTGCTGCGATAGCTGATTCTGTACCACTTTTTTCTAAGAAACCATATTGATTAGCATCAAAGCCTATTGTTTTAGTAATGAAACTTCTTATTCTTGAATTAATAACTTTTTCATATATTTTCGAAATTGAGTTTAGAATTGAAATTGGTCTATAGTTACCACAGTCTTCTTTTGACCCACTTTTGTGAATAGGAACTAAATATGTTTTTTTAACGAATCAGGAAATATACCATTAGTGAAACTTTCATTTATCAGTTTCACTAAAGAAGGGGTTATAATATTGACCAACTCTTGTAGATCTCTCACTGTAATTTTATCCAATCCTGGAGTTGCATTTTTATTTAAATTCATAATAATTTGATGGATTTCTGGTTCTATAACTGGAATAAGAAACAACGAGTTGCTATTAAATAGATTTTGTGAGCAGTTAGTAAAATCGTTGGTATTTAGAATGTTTTTTTTAATACGTTCTCCTATTTCAGTAAAAAAATTATTGAGAGTATTTGCAGTTTCATCATCATTTTTAGTTTTTTCACCATTGCTTTTAATAACATGACTGACATTTTTCAGTTTATCTTCATTGGTATTTTTTATAGAATTATTCAATATTTTCCATAATTTCCTAGAGTCGCTCCCGGCTTTTTCAATATTTCTATTAATATATTTTTTTTTTCTTCTTTTATTAATTGTTCTATCTTATCATTTTTATGTCGATTATATAATGCTTTTCTTATTTTCAGCTTGTCATGAATAAAAGGTGTTATCCAGCTATTATTTCTCGTTCTCATCTGTATTGTCTTAGTACATAATCTTTTTGCTTCTTGTATAATTTTTACTAAGGTTTCGATTTCTGGTATATTATTATTTTCAATTTTGTATTTTACTATGGAACGCATTTGATTATAATCGATTTTGTTTATGTTGTACTTTTTCATTGGTAACTTCTCAATGTTAATTGCTTTAATAGTTACTATTGCCAATTGATGGTCCGATAGGCAGTTATTTTCTATTATATAATTAACATCATAATTGACATTTATGTTTGTTATTATGTGATCAATTAAGGTGCTAGAGTTAGTTGTATTTCTTGTACTTTCCGTTTTATTAACTATGCTATATCCAGAAGTTGCTATAATATCCTTATACTTAATAATTATATTGGAGTTCTCAAATAGATTTAGATTGGTATCAGCAAAAAATATATGATTTGCCTTATCTACCAGTTTAGGTTCAAGAAACTCCATAAATAAGTTGCTGTTTTCCACTGGGGCTTTATAAAATGTACCGATTTTTAATTTTGGTTTTGAGTTCAGGATTTCAATTACAGTAAAGTTATATTTTTCATCTTTACATATTTCATTGAAACTGATATTATTTTTAATAAAAATGGCAGTCCCACCTCCTCTTTTTTTATTTCTACAGTTGTAAACTGCTTGATAATTGGGGATGTTGTAGGTTTTATTATCTGCCGATCAGGTAATTTTGCCAAGATTCTCTTGTCTTTTGAAGATTTTCCCTATATTTGTTATAAACATGTCGTCTATATGTAGCAAGATCATTCGAAACATCTTTATTGCAGATTCCTATGTTTTCGTGGTATCTGTCATATATTCTCCAAAGTTCCGAATAGTCAGTTGGTAGTCCTTCTTGATTAATTAAAACCTTTATATTAGTTTGTGCTATACCATCAAAGCAAATATCATTTTGATCGTGGAAAAATGCTAAATATAATCGCACATTGTTATATATTCTGTAATCCCTTAATCTGGAAAGAACATATACACTATCTCCATTTTCAATTGCTCTTTTTGTAAGCCTTACAATTGGGGGTGACATGGGGTCAACAAAACTTTTGCTATCATCTTCGAATTTAGAGTAACCTATTTTTCTTTCAGTTGTGTTCTGTGGATTTATTGTTTCGCCTTTATTCCAGTTTGGGTATTTGGAGTCTTTTATTTCTACATTTTATTACTATTATCATTGGTTTGATTAATTGTATCATTTTTTATCTTACTAATACTATCATTCTCTATTTTTTCTGTATTTTTATCATAGTTTGGGTTAATTTTATCGTTTTTAATTTTATTTTTTACATTATCATTGGTTTGATGAATTCTATCGTTTTTAATCTTACTTGTACTTTCATTTTCTACTTTTTCTGTATTATTAATATTATTAATGTATTATTAATATCTAAAAAAGCTCCGGGATATGATTTTATAACCGGACAAATTCTGAAGCAGCTACCAGAAAAGGCAATAGTTAAAATAACAAATCTTATAAATGCTGCATTCAGGCTGAAATATGTGCCGAAATTGTGGAGAGTGGCCGAGGTCATTATGATACCCAAAGCAGGAAAACCACCAAATGAGGTATCGTCCTATAGACCAATCTCATTGCTGCCTATAATGTCAAAACTATTTGAAAAAATTTAATTGAGAAGACTAAAACCGGTTATTGAAAGGAAGAATCTAATTCCGGACCACCAATTCGGCTTTAGAGAAAAACACGCAACAATAGACCAGGTACACAGAATAACAAACACTACTGAAAAAGCTTTAGAGGAGAAGAAAGTCTGTTCAGCAATCTTTTTGGATGTGACTCAGGCATTCGATAAGGTGTGGCACAAGGGATTGAATTGTAAACTGAAAACAATCCTTCCAAAAGAGCATTCGGAAATGATAGAAAGCTATCTATCAGACAGATATTTCTACATAAAACAAGAAGGAGAATATTCCGATCTTAAAAAAATCAGTGCTAGAATTCCTCAAGGAAGTGTACTCGGTCCAATACTGTATCTGTTGTATACTTGTGATTTTCCTGCACTTGAAAATAATATAATTGCGACGTTTGCTGATGATACAGCGGTTTTGGCTGTCGGAGAAAATAATGAAGAATCTACAGAAAAACTGCAGAGAGCTATGACAAAAATCCAAAATTATACAAAAAGATGGAGGCTAAAATTAAATGAAGCTAAGTCAATTCATGTGGATTTCAAAATAAAAAAATTGACCATAAACCAGTATATATAAATGGTCAAGAAATACCTTATTCAAATACTGCCAAATATCTTGGTATGACATTAGATGCGAAGCTTCGCTGGAAAGCCCACATCAAAAACAAGAAAGAAGAGCTACAAATCCGTTATAGAAAAATGTACTGGCTCATAGGTAAGCATTCTACCTTGACAATACAAAACAAACTTCTGCTCTATAAACAAATATTGAAACCAGTATGGTCATATGGTATCCAGCTATGGGGATGCAGCAAAAAGAGTAATAGAGATGTTATTCAGAGGTTCCAGAATAAAGTTCTAAGAAATATTGTGAACGCGCCCTGGTTCATCAGAAACTATGACTTACATAGAGATATGCAAATAGAATTTGTAGACAAAGAAATCCAAAATTTTGCAAGAAGTCACGAAAAAAGACTCCAAAACCATGTAAATGTCGGGGTAGTCCAGCTTCTGGATAATACAAATATAGCCAGACGACTCAAAAGAGTTAAGCCTTTTGAGTTAGTGTAGCTGGATGGAATCTACATTTAAAACTAAAATAAAGCCAGAAGAAAAATTGCTCATTAGCCCTATAGGACTAGATCGCAATAGAGGAAGGGTGTGGTTTAGTGGGTAAGAATCCCACACGCAATGGCAAGCTACGGGGCTCATTGTGTCTTTTGAAGATTCCATTCCAACCTACGTAAAAATAAAAAAAAAATAAAAAAAAAAAATTAATATTATTATTATCATTTTTTTGGTTAATTTTATCATTTTTAATGGTACTTTTTGAATTATTATTAATAGTTTTATTTATTTTTATATTACTTTTAAGGATAGTGTTCTTATTTGACCATAATTTATAATTTTGGAAAATATGAAAGAATATAGCTACGCTTCTTTTTATCTTTATTATAATAAATTTTGTTAGTCTTTTCACTGTTATGGTTAATATTATTATTATTACTATTATTGTTATTATTTTCATTGTTATTATTTTCATTTTTTATATGAGTTATAACAGTGTTAGTGTCTCTAATATTATTAATACTTGGTTTAACATTAGTATTATTCTTATTAATATTATCATTAACATTATCAGTTCTGCATGCAGAATCACTTTTTTTATTTTCATTTGCATTTATATTTAATTTGTTATCTTCCTCTTCTATTTTTCTTAATTGCTAGTATCCGATTTTTTGTTTTCTTATACTTAATTTATTTTTATACACTGGACATGATCTACTAAAGGTTTTATGATTAACATCCAACCCCAAACTGAATTTTTCGTTCGATTTTAAGCAATTAATGCATTTATTAATTTCCTCTTTTTGGCATTCACTTGTCTTGTGTTGTTGGTGGCACTTCAAGCATGTTTCTTTATTCGTGCATTCCGCAGCCCTATGGTTAAATCCTTTACATTTATAACATCTATAGACTTTTATGGCATCAAAGACCTTGCACCTTTCCCATCCAATACATAATTTTTCGTTAGCTATTATTTTTGGGAATGATTCCTTATCCACTTCTATAATTGCATTAAACATTTCTTTGTTGTATTTTTTCACTGGATATATCTTTAATACTTTAAGCTCACTCATTTGTAGAAAAGAATTTTGTTTTTTAAGTTTTTCCACAATATCATTTTCACTAAATTTATTATTCATGTGCACAATTTCTATGTTAGGTTTAATGACCACAGGTATTTTGATATCATAATTCTCTTTCATTTTTTCTTCTAATTCCTTTTTGATCTTTTCACGATCTTCGATGGTTTCCGTTTCTATTAAAATCATCCCATTACTTTTGTTTTCAATATTCTTTATTTTCAAATTTTTTGGATCCACCTTTGTATTTAAATCACTTTTTGTTTTTTCAGTTTTCTGCTTATTCTTCGGTTTTATTATTAAAGGTAACTCTTTCTTCATTTTTAAATTTACACTTGCTTTAGTATTTTTAATTACATCAGCAAATGACACTGTTTGACCCATATTTGAATTTATATTATTTGTAACATTTATTTTTTTGCAGACCTCATCATTTTTTTTAATTGCACTAACAAATGATTCATTCACTTTTTCTGTTTCAATTTTGAAGACTTCAGTAAATTTTTGCATTTTCTCTATTTCTTTTTGTTGACTGGCTTTAATTTCTTCCAATCTCCAACGACTTCATTTTCATTTTTTTTTATTGCACGTTCAAATTCTTCCTTATATTCCTTAAGGTACTCATTATTTTTTGAAACTGCACTGTCCATGTTTTGTAAGACCAAATCAACATTTTGTATATATTGAATACAGTCGTCACAAACAAACTTAATATTCCTGTTGGTGTATAGTAAGTTCACCGTCGACTGATCCATTCCTGAACATTTTAACGCCTCATGATAGAATTTTTTGCACACACCTGCACATTCTACACCCGTTTCTCCTTTAATTTTTAGTTTGCACTTTTGGCACGAAGCCATTTCGCGTAATTAATATATATAATAATTATTTTTTGCGTAATTGCTGATTATGCTTTTTTCTGTTTATCTTTTATTAATTAAAATAATTATAATCGATAAAGAAAAAAGTAAACACATCCGCACCGTACTGTAGTAAATTACTTACTTCTACATTGGTTTCAAGTTACTATCTTTATTAATTTCGAAAATATGCTTTAAGGTCTTCGGAACTGAGTACCTGACCCACTATTCCCAAATTTCACGAAGATAGCTGTTATAAATAAACTTTGGCCATAAAACTAAACTACTTTTAGCAAAATTTCAGACACGCAGCAACAATAGGTACAGAGTAATGCTCATATAAAAAAAGAAGTTGTATACCAGCTACTCGAATCCATGGACCAAAATGGCTGGATTTAAATATCGATAACAGCTATTGCAAAAAAACGGATTTGCGAAAATTTGAAGATCCTAGCTCCTTTAGTTTTTGAGTTATCGTGCAGACGGACTGACATACATAGCTAAATCGATTTTTTTTTTCGATTCTGATCCGATCCATACACTTAAGCCTATATCTATCCCCCCCCCCCCCCCCGCGTCATAAACGTAATGGCTAATTTATTATACACATTGACCTATAGTCATACGGGTATAAGAAGATCGTATTAATGGCTTAGTAATTGTAATTAAAAGTATAACAGATAACATGGACGCAAATGACTCTCTTCATTTAAAGGAAGAAATAAAAAACTTAACTGAAAACGAAATTAACTTAGAAAACCAAAATTAACAGTCAAAACCCTTTAAATAACAAAATGATGATCGAACATTCGAAAACATAAGCAAAGATATTGACTACCAACAGAATGCTATGGCAAATTATCTCAACGATTTTAAAGATCAATTAAAAAATCAAATTAGAACAGAGAACAGAAATTTTATGTACTTGCAATTTTTAAATCAAATAAATTTCAATATTGATCTTCTGCAAAACCACCTTAACAATATTGCAAAAGCAATCATTTAAGCTAAATTAAACATTTTATCCAAACAAATTTTAAACCCAAACGAAATAAATGAAATTCATTTGATTTTCCAAAATAAAACAAGTAAAGAAACAATCAGTCGGTGCAACCGACTTATAAATACCCTACACCTATTTGGTTCAAATTTAATAAGATATCCATAAGTCATTTTAACACCATAAAAGCCTAAGACATAGCTAACCAAATTAACTTTATAATACAAAAACATTTACCAATTACACTATCTATTAAAAAATATTACAAGTTCTTACTAATTTATCTATTTAAAAATATTAAAAAACAAAAAAACTTGAAATAAATGAAAATATATTTATTCCAATACAATCACAAAAGTGAAAAAATTTGAATTATTAAATTTTGTGATAAAAAGCTAATCAAAGCATAATATATTGAATAATTCAAATTTTTCAAAATTGCAATTATTTTCAATGGTTATGTACCTATTAGAAAAGCTTATAAACGCAAAATATTCAATAAATGTATTTCTAAAATACAATTACAGATTTAGAACTTTTCATATAATTCATTTAAATATAAAAATAAATTTTACATAAATGCAGCAAGTACCTTTGAACATAGCTTAAGTATCGTTCACAATGTCTTAATTATACATAACCTATGGTTTATATATTAAACATTAATTTTATTAATAAAAATTAAAAAAAAGGAATGTAATCGTTTAGTAAAAAAGTATTTTGTTTTTAATTTATAAAATATTATACATAATATGTTTTATGGTAAAATTCTTAGCCTTTTAAAAATATAAAAGTGTTAAATAAAAACGGAAATAGGAAAGAACCCTTGTGTATAAAATTTAAAGTTTCTATCTTTAAGACTTTCGAAGATAAGCTTTTTAATTTTGGGATTTCTTAGGAGGCACCTGAACCACCACTACATTTTAGTCTAAATTTCGGGGAAACATAAGAAATACGAAATATATTATTTGGCTTCGAAATTATAATCGTTCGGCCGAAAATCGATCAAAATCTTCTAGAATCCAAACTCGACCAGAACCAATTCCCATGGTACTTTCATTACTAGTGACCTAAAGTTTAAATTTCATAAAAATAGCGGCATTATTTTTTTAGTTATAGTGTTATTAAAATACAAATGCAATCCCCGTCATACTTTCAATACTAGTTAACCCTTGTACATCATTGGAACGTTCTATCTTAATTTAAAGTTGCTATTTTTATTAATTTCGATGAAAAGCTTTTAAACCTTGCGGGGTGTAAGAGAGGTACTGAACCACCACTCCAATTGATCTAAAATTAGGGGGACGCGCAGGAAATAGTGAAGATCACCCATGTGCCAAACTTGAAACTTCTACATTGGTTTCAAGTTACCATCTTTATTAATTTCGAAAATATGCTTTAAGGTCTTCGGAACTGAGTCCCTGACCCACTATTCCCAAATTTCACGAAGATAGCTGTTATAAATGATAACGTTACTAACCCTCAAAAACCTAAAATGAAGAATATAATATAACTCTTTCTTACGTTTAAACTAAATTCTAATGATGTTTCTTCTTTTTTATTTTATTTTATTTTAAATTTTATTACGGTTTCATATTACAAACAAAACCAAAACGTTTACATAAAAAGTACGTTGTACTTGAATATATTTTTTGCTTATTCTTATTTCAAGCCACACGATAATTTTGTATGCAATGTTCTGACCTATATTATATATGAAGAAAAGAGAAAAATAATAAACATTTTGTCAGCACATTGCACTTTCTTTAAAAAAGTAAAAAAAACGAAATTTAACTTAAAGAATTAAAATAATAAATTTTTATATTGATTTCGAAATCATTTCCGATTCCAAAATCAATGTTTTGTTAATATTAAAATATATCTTTTTATATATATAAATATATACTTTAAAGCGTGGCGTCATTCAAGAAGGTATATATAGAACAAAAAAAAGAAGAAACGCACGCAGAGATTTTAGAATGTACAAAGGAAAGAGTCCTTTCTAGTAAACAAATTTTATAATTATAAAATAACTATTTCTTTTTACTAACATATAATATTTAAGCGCAAATAAATAAAAATTAATAAAGTATACTAAATAAATAAAAAAAAACTATAAAAATTGCTTTTGTTTTATTTTGAATTAAAACTGGCGCAGTCGGTAGGATATGTCAAGTGAAATAAAAATAAAAATGGACATTTTTTTTTTTTGGTATAAATTAATTTTTTTTTTTTTTTTTTTTTTTTTTTTTTACTTTATTTTATTTTTTTCAATACAATTCTTTAATTATTTTTTTTGGATTTTCTTATATCTTACTACGACATTTTCTTTTTTTATTTATTAACTGTGATATAAACAAAACATAAAGTTTTGGTATAAAACATAACAGAAAATTCCATATTTAATAAAACAAGTAAAAGTTACTTACAATCTAAAGGATACATATATATATGTATATTAATAAATATATACAATTATTCTATAACATAACATAATAAAAATTATGTTATGTGTAATTCACTCCTGCGTTATTCTGTCCACTTGTGGGATTGTTTCTCAATAAATACTTTAGTTTTTTTACAAAGAGATCTAAATTTGAACACTCCTTTAAATCCAATGGTAGATTGTTATAAATCCTTATAGCTGACGAAAGGCAGCTGTTGCGTGATAACTCAGTTCTTGATTTGGTATGGTTTAGGTTGTTTAACTTCCGGGTATTATAATTGTGGACACAACTTCTTTTAGTAATTTGAATTGCTTTTTTATAAATTCCTTTTTCCAGTTTGAAAATTAGTTTAGCTTTTTCCAAAACAATGATTTGAGATAACTTCAGGTAACCCGTATGCTTAAAAATTACATCTGTTGGGGTAAGCCAATTAAATTTATGCAAACATTTTATCGCCTTGTTTATTATGATTCCAATTTTATCTTTCAGCCAAGTGGAACAGCTAGACCAATTACATATATTATATCTAATGTGTGAAATAATATGAGAATGATATAGACTGTTAGCAGATTGCCTATTCAGTATAATTCCACTTCTTTTGATAGCACCCAACAAAGGCACAATTTTTTTTTCTAGTTTAATAATATGATCTTCCCATTTCAACTTCTCATCAATTACAACACCTAGGTATTTATAATAAGTAACTCTTTCAATTTCAATCTTATTTACTAGCAGTTTTGGATTTATATCAACTTTATTTCTGATTTTATATACTATATATTTTGTTTTTTCAGCATTTATAGTTAATTTATTACCTTTAAGCCAATTATTGTATCTCCACAAATCTGCATTTATTACTCTTTCTAATTCATCACAATTTTTGGCACTGTAAATAAGTAAAGTATCATCGGCGAAGATCTTATATTCAGCTAGTAAATTCGCATACTGGATATTATGAATATAGAGCAGATATAATGTAGGACCTAACACTGACCCTTGAGGAACACCAATATTTATTGTAATCTGATTACTCAGTACTCCATTAATTTTCGTAATAGTTTTTCTATTTTTAAGGTATGAGTTAAGTAGATCCTGAGCTGCTCCCCGTATTCCAATTTCATACAATCTATCAAGTAAGATACTATGATTCACCGTATTAAAGGCCTTCTTTAAATCAACAAATACAGAGCATACATTTTTTTTTTTTTTTTTTTAAATTGATATACTTTATTTAGCTTTCTTATTGTCTATTACAAATGCTTTTTTTTATAGTTTTACTTTTATATAACATATTATAATACTTTTTTATTTTTTTTTTTTTTTTTTTTATTTTAACTGTGCTATAAACAAAACAATTGATTGATTTTGGTATAAAATAACACAGATTAACCTAAAACTAAACTAAATAAAGACAAGCAAAAAAATACATGTATACGTATATAATATATATCAATAAATAAATATATATATATATAAGTTATTAAAGTTATATACTATTAATTAAATTATTATTATGTTAATACAATTATTCATTCTGCATAACGCTGTCAAGCAATATGGTATCCCGCTTTAGTAGGTACTTCAGATTTTTAACAAATAATTTGATGTTAGAGGTCTGTTTAAGATCATTTGGTAGCTTATTATAGATTCTTATAGCTGAGGATAATCCGCTGCTGTGAGATAACTCCGTTCTAGATCTTGTATGATTTAAATAGTTCAGGCTTCTGGTGTTATAGTTATGTACACTATTTCTTTTTGTAACATTAATATTCTTCCTGTAAATTCCTTTTTCCAGTTTAAAAATTAATTTGGCTTTTTCCATAATAATAATTTCCGGAAGCATCAAATATCCCGTTTTTTTATAAATTTCTACTGTTGGTGTCAGCCAGCTAAACTCGTATAAATTTTTTATTGCTCTGTTTATCAAAGTACTGACTTTGTCTTTCAGCCATGTAGCGCAACTGGACCAGTTACATATATTATACCTAATATGTGACATGATATGAGCATGATATATATTATTGGCAGCTTTCCTGTTTAGTTTAATTCCACTTCTTTTAATGGCACCAAGCATTGGCGCAATTTTGGATGCTATTTTATTGATATGATTTTCCCATCTCAGTTTTTCATCAATTATTACACCAAGGTATTTATATGTATCAACTCTTTCAATTTGGACAGTGTTTATTAATATTTTTAGATTTATATCAGCTTTATTCCTCATTTTATATGTGATAAATTTAGTTTTATCAGCATTTATACTTAATTTGTTGCCTTTAAGCCAATTAATATATTTGTACAAATCCTCATTTATTATTCTTTCTAATTCATCTCTGGTTTTAGCACTGTAAATGAGCAATGTGTCATCCGCAATTATCTTGTAATCGGCTTGTAAATTAGCACATTGGATGTTATGGATGTAAAGCAGATACAAAGTAGGCCCGAGCACTGATCCTTGTGGAACACCTATGTTTATACTACACTGGTTACTCAATACATCATTAACTCTTGTAGCTATTTTCCTATTTTGTAAATAAGATCAAAGAAGATCCAGAGCTGTTCCTCTTATACCGATTTCATAGAGTCTGTTTAACAGGATTCTATGATCAACTGTATCGAATGCTTTTTTTAAATCAACGAATACTGAACATACATAGTTCCCTGCATCTAATTTGCTCACTATAGAGTTTGTTGATGCTAAGACTGCCGAATCGGTTCCAATATCTTTTTGAAATCCAAATTGATTATCATCAAAACCTACTACCTTTTGAATAAAATTCTGTATTCTATTATTTATTATTTTTTCAAATATTTTTCCCAAGCAACTTGTTAAAGTAATAGGCCTGTAATTTGATACATCATTGGTTGCTCCTGATTTGTATATTGGCACAACCATACTTGATTTTAGACATTCAGGATAAATACCAGTTGTTAAACAATAATTTATTAAGTAAGCGAGCTTGGGTGCTATAATGGTTGCCACATGTCTTAGATTTGATGCTGTTATGCCATCAACACCTGGTGAACTATTTTTTAGCAGCTTAATGATTTTTAATACTTCTATTTCATTTGTTTTTCTTAGATAAATAGATCGTTCAGTAATTGTGTTTTTTACTGTGTATTTTTCTGCATCAATAATATTATCCGCCAACTTGTTTCCAATTTCACTAAAATTCGTGTTAAAAGTATTAGCAATACCGAAATTATCACATATTTTAATGCCATTGTTATTTATTTCATTGATAATTTTACTGCAATTAGACGACCTTTTTAGCATACAGTTGTTTAGCACTTCCCACATTTTTCTATGATCAGACCCAGCTAAGTAGATTTTATTGTTAAAATAATTTTGCTTTTCTCTCTTTATTTCCTTAGTGACACTATTTTTCAATTTTTTAAATTTGGCTTGAATTTCTGGGGAGTTAGGGTTTTTCTTTAAGTTTTTAAATAATTTATTTCTTTTTTGGATGAGGTTCATTATTTCTTTAGTCATCCAATCATTATTTTTTCTTATTCTTATTACTTTTTTTTCAGTGGAGTTCTCTTTGGCCAATTGTAATATTTTCATGAGATTAACTACACTATCACAATTATTTGTTAAAAGTAGACTGCTAACTTGAGTTTTGTATTTTTTGATATCTGTAACAATTAGTTCCTTATTGAAAATGGGCTCACGTTTTTTTATAACTTTATTTATCCTTATTTGAATGGCTTTATGGTCTAAGTTAACAACATCTTCAGTAGAAATTTTAAAATCATACTTTTCATTTTTTAAATTTGATAGGACATGATCAATAATTGTGCAAGTGCTTTCTGTAACTCTAGTAGCATTTTCCTTTCTTAAATTGTTCTTTACATCTACAGCATTAGATTCTAGCATTGTTTTGTAGGATCTAGAGAGTTCCGTATCAGATAATAAATCAATGTTAGTATCGCCAACCATAACAATATTTTTATATCTATTAAAAATTGATTCTAAATGTGATATAAATGTATTATTATTTTCACTAGGACTTTTGTAACAAACCGCAAGTTTAATAACTGGACTAGTACCTAGGGTTTCTGTACTCGATTCGACTCGACTCGGACTCTTCGAGTATTTGGGTGGTTTCTTGGATTCGGGACTCGACTCTATTACTAGACGAGTCCAAGTTTTTAAAATTAAGCAAAAACTATTAACTTCAAAACGAATACAAGGCTCTTAATTATTAATTAGTATTTCTCAAATATTTTTACCTTAACTTAAAACAAAAAAGCAATTAAGTTGATCAAATAAATGTTCAAATAGTTAAATGTAAGTTCAAAGTTTAATATTTGAAAATAAATTGATTAATAAATAAATTTGAGTACATTTTCTTTTTAATTTCTTGACAGAACCACAAATTTCAGTTAAAAATCTTGTAATGTAATAAATAATTCCAATTTTAACAAATTTTAGTAATTTTTTTTTTATAAATACTTTCTTGAGCTCCAAAATATTAAACGATTTCGCTTATTGATTTGGGTTTAGATTTAGATTGGATTCGACTCGGACTCGGCGAGTTTTCAAAATTTAGGACTCGTACTCGCCGAATCGTAAAAACCCGAGTTTTCAGAAACCCTACTAGTACCGCATAATTATATAATTATGGTATTAAACTGTTCTATGACTTCTAATATTTTATATTGTATGTTTTGTTTGACATAAATAGCAGCCCCGCCTCCTCTATTTAAATTATTTGAATTAAATAAAGCTGTATACCCAGGAATATTAAAAAATATCTCCTCATCAGAGTATATCCAAGTTTCACCAATCATAATTATGTCAATACATTTTTTAATTTTTATATATGATTCTATTTCGGTAATATTTTTTCTGAGACTTCTGGCATTAAAATGCACAATATTTAAATTTGAGAGTGTATTGAACATCAAGGTTTACTAATCATATAATTTTGCCAAGTTTCTCTTGTTTTCTGCAAATATTCTCTGTTTTTATTATCAATATGCCTCCTGTAATAAGCTAGGTCTTGAATTGCTTCTTTTCTAGATACTCCTGTATTGTCATGATAAATAAAATAAAGTTGAGAAAGTTCTTTGTAGTTATTTGGCAATCCCTCTTGATGAATTAGTATTTTTAAACTAGTCTGAGTGACACCTTCATAGCAAATATCATCCTTGTCATGGAAATATGATAAAAACAGCCTTACATTGTTATAAATTCTGTGGTCTCTTAGTCTGGAAATTGCATAAACATTATCACCAGTATCAATTGCTTTTCTTGTTAGTCTAACAATAGGAGGGACCAATGGATCGATGTATGTTTTACTATTTCCCTGTACATTTTTTTCAATGTTTGGGCAGAGCGTTTCTCCCTTAGTCCAATTTGAATATTTGTTATCTGGCATTTGGAGTTTGCTTGGAGAAATGCAAGTTTTATTCTTTTCTTTATCTTCATTTTTTGAAACCACGCAATCAATTTTTTTAATTTTATTTGGATTAGCTACATCAACTATAGATTCTTTCGCAGTAGTGATATTTTTATGTATTTTCTTTGTGAAAGATAAAAAATTTAAAATATTTCTATTATTTTTGGTTTTAATATTTGATGAATCATCTTTTGGTTTGACTATTTTTTTAACAGTTTTTATTACCGTCCCTGTTGTACTAATATCAGCAATTCTATCATTATCAGTTTTATTATTATTATTAATACCATTATTATTATTATTATTATTATTAATATCATTATTATTATTATTATTTTTATTATTATTATTATTATCATTATTATTATTATTATTATTATAATTTTTATTATTATTATTATTATTATTATTATTAGTTTTATTCCCATTTTCTTTCATATCAAAATTATCAAGATTAGATAAGTTGTTGTTTTCCGCAAATTTAGTCATTAATTGCTAATATCCAATCTTTTGTTTTTTAATACTCAGCTTTTTTTGATAAACCTGACACATCACACTAAAGGTATTATGATCAACATTTAAACCAAGTTTTAGCTTCTCATTCACTTTTAGACAATTTATGCACTTATTGATGTCATCCTTTTTACATTCAGCACTTTTATGCTTCTGATGACATTTGACACAAATCTCATCATTTTTACAATCCGCAGATTTATGGTTAAAGCCTTTGCATTTGAAACAGCGTAGAACCCGTATAGCGTCAAAAACTTTGCAGCGCTCCCATCCAATTGAGACCTTTTCATTTCCAATTATCTTTGGGAAAGTGTCCTTATCTATTTCTACTATGGCATTATACCTTGTATGGTTTGTTTTCCTTGCCTCATAAATTTTTATCACTTTCATCACACTATGTTCTAAGATAGGATTCTGAGCCTTTAATTTGTTTATTAATTCATCTTCTTTATAATTGACTCCCATGTGAATGATTTCCACTCTTGGTTTGGTTTCAATTGGCACTTTTATTTCATAATCTCCCATTTTTTTTTCTAACAAATTTTTTATTTTTTCACGTTCTTCTTTTGTTTCGGTTTCAATTAGTACCATACCATTTTTTCTATTTTCGACATTTTTGATTTTTAGATTTTTTGGGTCGACTTTTTTACTTAAATCCACTTTAGTTTGTTCACATTTTTGATTTTGCTTAGGTTTCACAATCAAAGGCACAACTTTTTTTATGGATGGCACAGTTTTTTTGCTGACACTTGCATTTTTTAATATTTCGGCAAACGATACATTTTGACCTACATTTTCATTTTTTAAATTTTTATTGCTATATGTTTGCAATTCAGTACACAGTTCATCGTTCTTGAGTATTGATGTTTTTATACTGGTATTTATTTTTTCACTTTCCATTTTGAATGTTTCCGTTAATTTATTCATTTTTTCAATTTCATATTTTTGTTCCGTTTTAATATATTGTAACCGTTCCATATATCTCTCCTCTACCGCCTTTAGTAATCCAATTATTTCCCTTTCATTATTTTTAATAGCCCGGTCAAATTCCTCTTTGTATTCCACTAGATAATCATTGTTCTTCTTCACTGATCTTTCCATTTCTTGTAATACCAGATCAATATTTTGTATGTACATTATACATTCATCACATATATATTTTAAACGTGAATTTACGTCTAAAATTCCTAGAGTTGACTGGTCCAATCCCGAACATTTAGGTTGGCAGTGGTAAATTTTACCACATACTCCAGCACATTTTACCCCAGTTTCTCCTCGAATTTTCACTCTACATTTATGGCAATCCATAGTTGTTGGAACAACTATTAATATTGCTGATTTTTGCTTTTTTTTTCCTCAATTAATTTTAGTAATAAAGATCCAATTTCAATATAAAAAGAAATTTATTTTCTTTTTTTTTTTTTTTTCTACACGTGATATTTAAATATATTTTTTTTTTTTTATTACTTCTGTACTTAATGAATTATGAATTCAGAATCATACATAATTTCCTTCATCCAATTTGTTTATAATTGAGTTAGTAGATTCGAAAACTGCAGAGTCTGTTCCAATTCGTTTTTGAAAACCAAATTGATTCCTATCAAAGCCCACGACCTCTTGAATGAAATCTTGAATTCTGACATTTATAATTTTTTCAAACACTTTTCCTACGCAGCTTGTAAGAGTAATTGGTCTATAACTCGACACATCCAGTGGTGACCCTGATTTAAGTATAGGTATAACAATACTTGATTTTAAACACTCAGGATACATACCAGTAGATAGGCATTTATTTATCAAACAAACAATTTTAGGCGCTATTAATGTTACAACATGTTATATTATCAGCTCCTGGTGTACTATTTTTTAACTGCATAATGATTTTATATATTTCTTTTTCATCCGTTGGTTGTAGAAAAATTGTTTGACCGTTCAAAATGTTTTTTATTGTATAATTTTCAGAATCAATAATTTTGTCTGCTAATTTGTTTCCAATTTCACTGAAGTGAGTATTGAAGCAGTTTGCAATTTCAAAACTATCACATATTCTAATTCCACTAATATTTATTTCTTTTATTACTTTGTTACAATCATTTGACTTTTTTAAGATACAATTGTTAAGTACTTTCCAGATTTTTCTTTGGTCAGAGCCAGCCAATTGTATTTTATTATTCAAATAATTCTGTTTTGCTCTTGTTATTTCATAAGTTACCTTATTTTTAGCACTTTTAAATCTTGCTAGTATTTCAAGGTTATGGGGATTTTTTTTTAACTTTTTAAACAGTCTATTCCTCTTTTTTATTATGCTTAACAAATCATTTGTCATCCATAAGTTATCCTTTCTGACTCTCATTTGCTTTTTTATTGTAGAGTTTACCTTAGCTCTTTGTAATATATCAATGAGATCATCGACACAATCACTATTATTTGTCACAAGTAGATTTCTAACATTATCTTTAAAAATTTTATAATTTGTGGTATCAATTTCCTTTTTGAAAATAGGTTCCATTTTTTTTACAATTTTATTTATTTTGACAAATACGGCTTTATGATCTAAATTTACAATATCATGCAACTTGAAATCAAATTCATATTTTTCGAGATCTGAAAGAATGTGATCAATGATCGTAGAAGAATTTTCAGTTATTCGAGTAGCATATTCCTTACTTAATTTATTCTTAATACTAATTCCATTAGATTCTAACATTGATTTATAGGATCTAGTGAGCTCTGCATCAACTAATAAATCAATATTGCAGTCACCCATTATAATAATGTTTTTATATCTATCAAAGATTAAGTCTAAGTGTGCTATAAATTCATTATTATTATCACTTGGTCTTTTATAACATACACCAACTTTTAAATCTGGAGTAGTGTCGCTTAGTGAAATAATGATGGTATTGAATTGCTCAAACACTTCCACGACTTTATGTTCCAAATTCTGTTTGACATAAATCGCCGTACCACCTCCTCTAGATAAATTATTGGAATTAAAATAAGCTGAGTATCCTGGAATAATCAAAAACTTTTCCTCCTCCGAGTATAACCAAGTTTCACCAATCATAATGACATCAATACATTTCCTATTTTTTACAAATAATTCAATTTCGAGCATATTTTTTCTTAAACTTCTTTCTTTAAAATGAACTATGTTTAGTTTATGAAGTTTGTTATGCATCATGGAGTTGGAATACTAATCATATAATTTTGCCAATTTTCTCTAAATTTTTGCAGCTGTTCTCTGTGTTTATTATCGATATGCCTCCTAAAATAAGCTAAATCATGAAGTACTTCCTTTTTAGATACTCCTGTAATTTCATGATAAGTAAAGTACAATTTGCTAAGTTCATTATAGTTATTCGGTAAGCCTTCTTGATGGATTAGTACTTTCAAACTAGTCTGAGTAATACCTTCATAACAAATATCATTTTGATTATGGAAGTATGACAAATACATTCTCACATTGTTGTAAATTCTGTGATCTCTTAGTCTGGATATAGCATATACATTTTCACCAGTCTCAACAGATTTATTTGTTAATTTTACAATTGGAGGAACGAAAGGGTCTATAAAACTTGCCTGCTTATCTTGTGAATTAGTTATCGTTTCATCACTTATTTTAACAGGTTTAGCCTTAATAAGCGGTTCAATGGTTTCAGCTCTAACCCAGTTTGAATAATTGTTACTAGGAGAATCCTTCTTTAATTTTTTGATTTCTTCCGTAATTACCGTATTTGAACCCTTTATACTATTTGTGCTTGTTTTTTCATTTTTAATATCATTATTATTAGGCTTAGTAGTTTTACTACTTTTATTTTTACTAAAAGACATAATTTTCAAAAATAGATTATTTTTTTCATTAATTCTATGTTTCTTATTTTGACCTTCCTTTGAATATTGGTTAATTTTGTCATTTTTTGGATCAGTGTTATGTTCCTTTACATCTTTTAGATTTAATTTATTAGTATCACTATCATTATTATTATTACTTTCATTATTATTATTATTTATCTTATTAATATTTTCATTTACCTTATTATTATTATTATTATTATTGTCATTAGAAGTAATATTATTATTATTATTGTTATTGTTATTACAATTATTATTATTAATTTTATTTTCAGTAGTATCCATATCAATTTTATTTGCTTTTTCTAAACTATTACACATGCTTTCTGCAACAATCTCCTTACAATCATTCGATATTTTTTCAATACCTTCCGATATCTGTAATTGCTAGTAGCCAATTTTTTGTTTTCTTTCACTCAATTTTTTTAGAAACACTGGGCACAATTTGCTAAATGTTTTATGCTTTACATTAAGACCCAGCTGGAACTTTTCATTATTTTTTTTACAATTTATGCATTCCATAATTTCCTCCTGCTGATCACAATCACTAGTTTTGTGATTCTTATGACATTTGAGACACGTTTCTTGATTTTTACAATCAGCCGATTTGTGATTGAAACCTTTACATTTGTAGCATCGCAATAAATTAATAGCATCAAAGACTTTGCATCTTTCCCAACCTATACAGAGTTTTTCAGCAGCTAAGATTTTAGGAAAAGATTCCTTATCCACTTCAATAATCACGTTTTGCATTTCTTTGTTATATTTTTTTACTGTACTTAATTTTAATACCTTTAATTCACTCATTTCCAAAAAACTATTTTGTTTCTTAATCTTTTCTATTAATTCATCACCAGTAAATTTATTATTCATATGCACTATTTCAAATTTAGTTTTAATTTCAACCGGGATTTTTATATCATAGTTTTCTTTCATTTTATTTTCAAGTTCACTCTTAATTATGTCGCGATTTTCTTTTGTGTCCGTTTCAATTACAATAATTCCATTATTCCTAGATTCAAAGTTTTTAATTTTTAAGTTTTTTGGATCTACATTCGTATTTAAGTCTTTTTTTGTTTTATCAGTTTTTTGCTTATTTTTTGGTTTTATTAACAAGGGCAAATTTTTTTTCATTGCTGGAAATGCATTTACACTATCATTTTTTGTTTTTAAAATATCAGCATATAACACCGATTGACCTATATTTCCATTATTTTTACTTACAATATTTTTTAAATTATTGCACACTTCATCATTTTTTTTTACTGAATTTAGAATTGTATCAGTCAGCTTTTCTGTTTGGTTATTTAAGGTTACATTCAGTTTTTCACTTTCCGTTTGAAATAATAATAAAGTGTCATTCATTTTTGTACACAGGTTTTCATTGTCTGTTTTAAATAATTCACTCAGTTTAAAAACTTTTTCCAATTCTTTTTGTTGAACACTTTTTATATTTTCTAACCTTTCAGTATACCTGTCTTCAATAGCTTTCAATAGCTGCATTGTTTCCAATTGATTTTTTTTTAGTGCACTCTCAAATTCTAATTTATATTGCCCAAAATAATCGGTATTTTTTGCAACCTCAAGACCAATATTTTCCAATATCGAATCAACATTATGAATGTATTGAATACAATCATCACAAATAAATTTAATGTTCAAATTTGAACTCAGCAAGTTACTTGCCGACTGTTCAAGACCCGAGCACTTTACAGCGCAATGAAATATTTTTCCACACACTCCGACGCATCTAATACCCGTTTCGCCTCGTATTTTCGTCCGACATTTATTGCAATCAGCCATACCTATTAATTGTAGGAACAACTGTTAAGAGCATTGACATTAAATAATTTTGTTTGTTTTATTTTTTTATTGAAATTATTTTTCACCGTTAATTAAAAACACGACCGTACTCGTTAAAAGTATAATTAATACTCGAATTTAAGAAAAGTAATAAAAAAAAAACAAAAAAAAAAAATATATAATCTACCTTTTTTCACTTGTGTTTTAACACGTAATGACGCGTACTAATAAAACAATTATCAGTAGAAGTAATAATAAACTATTTATATAAAAAGAAATTTAAAACAAAAGCATAAAAGTTTTTCTGCTAATTCAGTGACTCTAAGAGTAGTTAACCTGGCACTCTGTCATGGGAATTCTGAGCCAGAAAGAGATAGCAATAGTTTGGCATATTGACCTACATTTTGATTAATTACCCCGGAAGTAGGTCAAGTTATGTTAAAAGTAGGTGATCTTGACGTCGGCGGTGCCGGTAATTAGGTCAGACAGGTTTAGAAGTAAGTTAAACAACTCTTGTTGTTTATATTGTAATAGGGAATCATGTAAAAGTAGTAAGTAAAAATATTTCAATACAATGTGCGTATGCAAATTAGCATGCAAAGAGAATATAAAGTCAAAAGAAAAGAAAAAAAAATTTTAAGTCACAATCACAAATAGCAAGTTCATTAAAATGTAAAACATGTTTTCTGTCCAACATGTATATATTATATGTATGTAATAAGTAGAAGAAAAAAGTCATTGTTTTCTGTAAGGAATGAAAAAAAAAAAAAAAATCAAAACTATGGTTAATTGCTTTTGGTACCTATTCATAATCAACATACAAATAAAATAAAAATTTGTTTAGATTATTTGTACATCTCTTATGTAAGATTTTGCAGGTGCATTGCACCTTTAATATGAAAAGTATAAACCTGAAATCAAAGAAGTGCTTTTAAATTAAAAAGGAACAGAAGATATAAGTTAATAAAATGTATCTTTCATATCTATTTTATGTTGTTTCACCTGTAGATTGTAACTTTAAAGAAAAATTTATTTATTTTTCCTGGGTATCTGAAACTTAAAAATAAAAACAGTATTGTTTTGTTTTATCAATTTTTATTTAATTTTTAACTAGAATTAAAAATTTTATTTATTTACTTTTTCCGTTTACTGATTATCAGCAAGCGGAAAAGTTAAATTTGAATCTTCGAGGAGTAAATCCCCCTTTTCATTTTTATATAAATAAATTATGGAGGTATTAATACCCTCCTCTAATTCTTTATTACAAATTTCCTCATATTTACGAGGAATAAAAATGATAAAATTTTGAGTTTCGAAAACCCATTTTTCACCGTATCTTGTATTTATTTGTTTTAATTTTTTTAATATATATAGTCTATTTGGTTCCATTCCTTCAATTTTTAAAAAGGTTTTTTTTATAGCATGTATTTGTTTCAGCCTTTTCATTAAAGGCCAATAAAAAATTTCGTTTACTTGGCTGTTGTTGTTGTTGTTGTTGATGCTGTTTTGGATGTTGCTGTTGTTGTAGTAGTAGTAGTTGATGTTGTTGTTGTTGTTGCTGTTGCTGTTGGAGACGTTGCCGTTGTTGATCTTGTTGCTCATCTTGGGTTTCTTCAACTTCGCTATTTTTCGTCTTTCTCCTTTTAGCGGGGAGACGGACAGATGCAGCGACATCATCGCTGTTGCTCATATATAGGTTTAGGAATTCCTGAGCCATGTTGTATGATTAAAATTTTTAATTTAAGTGTAACTGTTGTACAAAATTTCAATATATTTATACTAATTTACAGCGTACAGAAGAATAGAAGTTAAGAAACAGGATTTCACGTTTTTACTACTATAATTTATTGAAATGACATAGACAATCAAACGCAGTATTGCAAAATACTAATTTAAATTCCTGTCATAATTCCTGTCATAGACTATAATTTTTTATTATGCTCAATTTAAAATTTAATTTTACTTAGAGGAAATATATAATTAACTAAAGTGCATTGCGATTACATTGTTGTAGAATTTTTTTATTTCTTTCGATTAATTCTCTATTTCTATTTTAAGAATAACGTGAGTCGTGACATACTTTGTTGAAATATCTTTTGCATACAGCTATGCTTTTACAAATTTTTATCATTAATTTAAGACAAGATTATAGAAATAAAAAGGAAATAATAATTGATTAAATTCTGATTACATTGTTGTAGAGTATTTTCCGATTAATTTTTTATTTTAAGTGAAAGTTTATATAAAGAAAATTATTATTTTAATGTAACAGTGTCTGATTCATTTTAAAGCAGAAACAATGTCTAAAAAAGTTATTCTACGAAAATTTTTGAACTCATCAGAAAATGTAACGCACTATAGAATTGAAAGCGACCGTGCAGAAATCGTTAAGAGATTTAACTTACGTGGACGTAAAATTAAATTTACTATAAGACCGGTACCAGATAATGTTGAACCCACCAGCTGGATCAAAGATGCAGTATATCACATTATAAAACATATAACTAGTGATATAAATTCTACAGACAAAATAGGATTAACTTTCTGCGGAGAAAGTTTTGAGGAACGTGGCCCTGCATTCATAAATTTCAAAACAGCCAGTGAACTAAAATTTCTGGATGTTTGGGATATTATATCTAAAGTTTTTCAAAGCAATTCCGAAGGTAAATTATAAACATGTTTTTCCTTTTTTATTATTATTAATAATATTTTCATTTTCCATTTATAGGATTAAGTACAGATACCTTCTGCATTATAGCTACACAGGTTAAATTACCAGCTGGATTAGGTAGATCCACATCAAAATATACAAACTATACTGATGAATGCCTACGAAAATCATCAATCATCCGCATAAAAAATAAAGACAACCTATGTCTTCCGCGAGCACTAGTTGTTGCTATAGCTAGAGTTGAAAACTTTGCCGAATATAGAAAAATATTAAATGATACGGAAAAGCTTCAAACTTTAACGGCATTATACTTAGTAAATAATTCTGGAGTTTCAATTCCATCTGAAGGTTGTGGAATACGAGAGTTGCAGCAATTTCAAAGTTTTTTAAATAAACATAAAATTGTTGTGTACAAATATGGAGAAGCAAGGAGAAGAGAAGTAATTTTTAAAGGAAATAATGACGGGAAAAGCATCAACTTACTTTATCACGATCATCATTACAATGTTATTACTTCTCTTACAGCTTTCTTTTGTTGTAGTTATTATTGTGAAGATTGTCATATTCCGTATTATGTCAAAAATGAACATAGATGTTCAAAGAACTGTCCTTGCTGCCAAAAAACACCTCAGTGCCCTAAAAATATAAAAAATATTTTATGCAAAGAATGCAATCGCACATTTCGAGGTCAAACCTGTTTAGACAATCACAAGGCGTCAACATCAACAAAATTAAGTATGTGTGAGGAAATACAAAAATGCAAAAGCTGTTTCAAAGTTCATAAATCAAAAAGAAGTCATAAATGTGGGGAATTTTATTGTAGCATTTGTAACGAACATGTCATGCAAGATCATCAATGCTTTATTCAAAAAGTCAAAAACCTTTCAGAAAATTATAAAAAGGACTTTATTTACATATTTTATGATTTAGAAACTAGACAAGAGGATAATACATTGTCAAAAACAAAACAACATACCCCAAATTTATGTATTTTACAACAAAGATGTGATAATTGTATAGATGAAGTAACATTATATTATTGTAGAAAATGTGGATTAAGAGAAAGATGCTTTGAAAAAGAAAATATAATATCAAAATTCATGGATCATATAATGAAATTAAGAACCCAATATAAAAAGGTTATTGTGATTGCTCATAATGGACAAGCGTTTGATCATCAGTTTGTTTTAAATTATATTCTTACTAAAACTGTTCTTCAACCAAAATTAATTATGAGAGGAACAAAAATCATTCTTATGTTACTGGATAATATAAAATTCATAGACTCGCTTAATTATTTTCCAATGGCACTTAGTAAGTTACCGAAAGCTTTTAATTTACCCACCAAATTAAAAAAAGGATACTTTCCTCATCTATTTAATAAAGTGGAAAATCAAAACTATATTGGAACTTTACCTTCAATGAAATATTATGCACCTGACACAAAAAAGGAGGATGAAAGGAGTGAATTTTTACAGTGGTATGAAAAAAACAAAAACTCTAATTTCAACATGCAGAAAGAATTGATAGAATATTGCATTAACGATGTAAAAATTTTGACAGAAGCCTGTCTGACTTTTAGAAAAATGTTCTTACAAGAGTGCAATGTTGAACCATTTTTAGAAGCTACAACAATAGCTTCAGCATGTAACTTAGCATATAGAAGAAATTTTCTTATTCCAAACACAATAGGCATCATTCCGAAAAAAGGCTATAGATTAATTGATAATCAATCAAAAATAGCTATGCAATGGCTTATTTGGGAAGAAGATTCTCGTAAAATTAAACTACAATGCGGAATTAATGGAAGAGAAAAAATAATTGCTGGTGTTAAAGTTGACGGGTATTGCGAGGATACTAAAGAGGTATATGAATTTTATGGGTGCTATTACCACGGACATCCTAAATGTCTGACTACTAAAAGGGATACACCTTTGCATAAAGATTCTAGTGACACATTAAATCGGAGGTATGAAAAAACACTATCAAAATCTGAACACTTAAAATTTCTTGGATACAATGTTGTTGAGATGTGGGAATGTGAATTCCGCGAGGAACTGAACAAAAACATAAACATGAAATACTTGAAAAATCATCAACTATTGAACACAGCTCCATTAAATCCTAGAGATGCATTTTACGGAGGTAGGACTGGAAATGTGTACACATACTACAAATGTAAACCAGGAGAAAAAATTAAATATATAGATATATGCTCTCTATATCCATATGTCTGCAAACGAGGAAAATTTCCTATTAAGCATCCAACAGTTTACATAGGAGAAAATACTTCTAAATTAAATATATCAACCATTGATGGAATAATTAAGTGTAAAATGTTACCCCCACCACTTCTTTTACACCCTGTTCTTCCACTAAAGCAAAATAATAAATTAATGTTTTCACTTTGTAGAAGTTGTAGTGAAGAAAAATACCAAGGAGAATATTGTTATCATACTGACACAGAAAGATCATTAATAGGAACTTGGGTCATTGATGAAGTCGTAAAAGCTATTGAAAAGGGTTACGAACTTATAAACACTTACGAAGTTTGGGAATACAAAACAGTAAAATATGATAAAATTAATTCAATTGACGGTCTATTTACATCAATGATGAATAAATTTATAAAAATTAAACAAGAAGCTTCTGGTTGGCCTAATATCTGCCAAACTGAAAAAGAAAAAGAAAATTATATAGAAAACTTTTTAAACCTAGAGGAAATTAAGTTAGATTATGAAAAAATTCTTAATAACCCTGGATTAAGATCATTTGCTAAATTAATTTTGAACTCATTTTGGGGTAAATTTGGGCAGCGAGAAAACCAACAACAAACAATGATTGTAAATCAACCTTTCCAATTGTATGAGCTGTTAACAAATCCTTCTGTAGAAGTGTGTTCAATATTACCAATAAACGAAGAAAACATAATAGTTAGCTGGCAATATAAAGATGAAGCAGCAAATTCTTTACCTACCATAAATGTGTGCATAGCAGCATACACGACAACACAAGCACGACTTAAGCTATATAGTTATTTAGAAGAGCTTAATGATAGAGTATTGTATTATGACACGGATTCTGTCATTTACATAAGCAAAGCAGGAGAAAAAGATCCAGCATTAGGAGAATACATTGGTGATATGACTGATGAATTAGAATGTTATGGCGTTGGTAGTTATATTACAGAATTTGTTAGTGGTGGACCGAAAAATTATGCATATAAAGTATATTGTACAAAAGATAATACTGAAAAAGTAGTATGTAAAGTTAAAGGTATTTCACTAAACTATAATACTGCAAAACAAGTAAATTTTGAGAGTATTAAAGATGCTGTGTTAAATTTTCAAGACACAACAGATATATTCGTAATTTCCGATAATATTAAAAGGACCCAAAATCATGAGGTGTTTACAACAACTGAAACTAAGCGATATCAACCAAGATCAGAAAAGCGCCGACTATTAGAAGATCACAGTTCTGTACCATATGGGTATAAGAGACAAAAGTTACAATAAAATATGAGTTTGTATTTGTTTGTACATATATATTTATTTAAAACAAAAATAATAAAATATTCAATAGTTAAACAATATCTTTTTTATTTATCCATGTATTATGATTGTTATCAAATCCAAGCCATTTTACGTATACTTTATTTCCTTGTTTTTTAATAATCTTCTCAACAAGATAAGTATCTGGGTATTTTACAGGTGTAAGCTCAGCTTGATAAAAGCCTCCAGAAATTGGTGTGTCAGTGTAGTCTGATAACTGATATGTAACAGGGTAAGTATTATTGATCTTTGCAATTTTGAATATTTCAGATGACCAATTTGGCTGATAACCTTTTTCGAAATGACCTTTATATTTACTTATTCTTACAAAATTTCCAACCTTATATTTATTTTTCTGGATAATTTTAGGTTCAGTATACACATTTTTAAGTATATTTTTTTCGTTTTTCTTTGTGATTTTTTCAGGAGGAAGTTTTGTTGTACTATGTTTTGTAGAATTATATTCTTTTATTATTGTTTGCATAATAGGTAACCAATTATAATTCCCGTTTAAACTAAATTTTTTCCACATCGAATTTTTTAATGTGCGGTTGAATCGTTCAACAATTGATGCTTTTAATTCACTAAATGTATGATAATGATTGATTGATTTTTCTTTCATATAATTTTGAAATTGTGAATTAAAAAATTCCTTACCCTGATCAGAGTGAATGTTTTTTGGTATAACTTTAGCTCTACTAATAATCGATTTTAAGGCATTTAAAACATTTTCAGCATTTTTTGTTTTCACAGGTTCAGCATAGGCATATTTGGAAAAAGTGTCAATGACTGTCAACATATATTTATAACCTTCATTAAACTTTGCATATGGTAACATTTCTACTAAATCAATTTGCCATGTGTCATTTAAACCCTTTTGTTTGAATTTTCTTCTAAGAAATTTACGTCTTGCCTGTCTATGAATTTCAGCCACTATTTGAGCTCTTGACATTTTGTTATAAAAATGTTAAAGGTAATGATATAATAATTATTATACATAAAATGATAGACCAAAGCATGGTTTAAACTAATCATCTGATTGAGTTTAATTTGCTTTTATACTTTTCTACATGAGTATATAACTGGGCTTTTATTTTCAATTTTGTTTCATTTCCATTTTGAATATTAGTAGCAACTCAATAAAATGCAGCCTGATTCTACAACATATCCGTTTCATGAAACGGACTATGTAAATACAGAAAGCCAAATACAAGAGAATGAAATTACGTCCACCATAGACGATGAAGAATTTCATGAAACGGACTATGTAAATACAGAAAACCAAATACAAGAGAATGAAATTACGTCCACCATAGACGATGAAGAATTAACAGAAACGGAGGAATTTATACCTCCCTTTCACATAGTTGAATCGGAAAATGAGGAAGAAGAAGTGGAAGAAGAAATTGCTGAAGATGAGGAAGGACTTCCATTTAACGAAATCTGGGGAATAAATAATCAGCAGGGAGATCCTGACTACTTTGCAGATATTTTTAGAAATAATTTTTAGTCTATTTAAATAACTATATAAATAAAAATAAAAAATTGTTATATTATTCATTGTGATTTATTTTATTTATTTAAGGAGATTGTTACAAATTTTTTGTTTTAACATTACAGGGATTTCAAAAAATAATCTTGAATAATTACATTGTACATTAAAACGCTGCATTGGTATATAAATTTCTTTCTGTAACCTTAATACTTTTTGTTCATCACATAATTTCAGATATTCTGCAACATATTCTTTTACATTTAACTCAGCAGATTTATACTGTGTCATCACTGCTTGAATAAAATCGGTTAAATTGTAAAACAGTTCTGCTTCTTCTCTGTTAATACTTATGCTTTGCCCATTCACAGATCTTAACCCATGATGTAAGCTCTCTTTTATGTCTTTTATCATCTGCATATCGAGTTTTGCGTTAAATTAATAATAAAATTTAATCCATTCGTGATATTTTAAGACAATCTCCCTTTTACCAATACGATGAAATATGCATGAAGCTTCAAACGTCTTACAGTCAAATCCAACAGAAATTTTTAATGTGTGACTTTTATTGAGGAAATATGTATAACTTAGCAATAAATTATAACTCTGACCTAATGCCTCCATTTCTTTAATTTTACTAACATTTATTTATAGTGTTTTAATACTTATACGTTTTAGGAACACAAACTTGTAACGACTTGTATTTTCCAAAAAGCTTTTGAAAGGTATTTATAATTAATTTGTCGTTTTCTACATGATTACCTTTATTAAATTTTTTTAAAAAGGTATTCATACTATAACCGCAACATCTATACCATGAATAAATACAACAATACTGTCCACAGACATCTGAATAATTGCTTTGTAATTGTTTTTCATTAAAAACTACACATTGATTTTTTAAGTAACTTAAAATTTCTAATTTATCAGGTTTTCTGCCAAAAGAATCAAAATATTCGATACAACCACGTTCAGGAATATAAATAACCAACCAATGTGTTCCTGGATCTTTTGCTTTATCTGTGTTTACAATTAAAAAAGTTTGTTTTTTAATTGTTTTGGGGAGTTGATCTAAAGCAAAAACTCCTTTAAAAATTTTACTCGTTTGTTTGTTACATCTCAACACGTTATTTATCTCCAGTGTGTTCATTAATCAAATTGACTCAAGTCATATACCTTGGTTGCTTCTTTTATGTAGTTCGATAAAAACTCTTTTTTAAATTTTTTATTTGTTATAATAATATCAAATTTTTCTAGTATTTGACAGAGCTCTTTATTTATTTTATCGTTATACACAGTCCCAAAAGAATGATTTTCAAAATTATCATTTATAAATTCTCTAGTTGGAAATTTATACTTGAGCTCTTTCACAAACTTTTTGCAAGGTTCTTTGATACCAACTATACAAATATCTTTTGCAAATAAGGTATTATTATCATCACAACAAAACGTTACATCCAGTAGTGCACAAGATAGCGACATTTTGTCAATTATTTAAATTCATTTTTATGTGTGGTATTTATAGGTTTGTAAATATATTTCGGTTTTTATCAATTTGTAAGCTTGCATCAAATTCTCCATAAACAATACCAGTTAGTGTAGATGTAAGCGGTTTTGATAGCCTTGCCTCAATTCTAACTGTACCCTGATTTAATAAACCTTGACACACTTCATTTCCTGATGCATCTGGAGTTAAATCAAAAGCTAACATGAAAAATCCATTACTAAACATAGCCTTTGTTATCTGATGACCTTTATCATTATGGTTAATTCCAGTACCTGAAAATAGTGTACTGTATGCTCTTGTGTAGCAATTATTTTCATCCGAAAAACTGGTTTCAATTGCTGAATTAGGTATTTGAACTCCATTTACGTTTAAAACAAATTGTGAAATATCAAAATGTTTAAAATTGTATGGGTTTTTTGATCTTTTTCCAGAGTAACCTGCATTTTCTGTCATACAAAATATTATTGTGTTTGGTAGTTGACCAATGAAAACATTATCTAGTAATACTGATGAACTATTCTGCGGAATGGTAAAACTTTTTACCTCTACACGTTTATAATTATATTTGGCATTAGTTTTTTCCAATACAGCATTATGTGCTAATAGTACACTAGGATTAATAGTTACATGTCTCATAAATAAAGTCGCTTCTAAAATTTTTAGTTGAGATTCGTCAGAATCATCTGCAAAAAAGTAAAAGTCTGGTTTTTCAAGTGTTAAAAGAATTCGAATATCAACATTGTTTATGAGAAGTGTAGGTTGATTAAACATGTCTAAATGTAGTTTTCCCATAAGTTCTACTACACTGCTATTTTGGTATAATTTTTGACGTTCTTTTGAACCATTATTATCATGTTTTCCTATATTTGGTTTATCGAGATTCCATCCTGCACATTCCAAATGAGTAGTAGCGGCATCTGTACCATAATTTAATAATGATTCAATATAAGCTCTATAATGATAATTTCCATCGGATGGAGATATATTCTTTCCATTTAGCTGAACGTTACATTGTTTTAATAATGAATGTAAAAGATTATTGACTACACTTGGTTGTTGAATTAATTTTCCTTCAGTGTTTTTATCATTATTCCATTGAGTTCCATCTTTTTTTAAAATTTGTACTTTCAATTTAAGATATGCAGAAGAAAGATCCCTATATGTATCCCCATGACCTAATGAAACAAATTCTATGGATTATCCAAAGAAGCAATAGGGTTGTAGGAAACTTCTTCAGATCGTAATATACTTGACTGAATAGGTTGTGTTCTAAAAATATCCAACTCAGACTTCATACATTCAATCATAATTAACCAAAAATATCGTTTTGCTTCTTTTTGTTACTCACTTTGCGTCGCTTTGACGTAAAATAATTTAAATTATTAATGAGTGGTCTTTTTATAGGTTTTCTTCTTTTCCCTTGTCCATACATTTCATTGAGTTTTTGAACTGCACCTCGTCTTACATTTTTAATTATCTCTTTACTTCGATCTTGTACAACTTCTTTTAAATTTGCACCTGTTGCAATATCCGACAATGCATTAATACCAGAGTTAATAACCTCCTTTTTTAATATATTGGCTCCAGACGTAAATATTGGTTTTAAATATCTGAAAAGTCCACCGAAAAAGCTTCCTAACCCTCGCCCCCTTTGGTAAGGTACAACTGAATGTAACAAGGGACCAATATCGTCAAGTCCTTTTCCTGATTGAACTAAATAATATTTATAGTATGCTCTCTCCATAATGTTTAAATAAAATAATATATAATGTTTTTAAATTCCTTTTATTTATACTTTTTTGAAATGCAATACAACTTTTGTAGGAATACTGCTGGTGCAAAAATTTATTTTATAACCATATTTATCACATAATAATACCGAAATACTATCAAATGATTTTTCCACATTGCAATATTGAATATTGTTATATTCCTTCACTATGTCTGTAAAAGTGTTCTCTATGTTGATAGTTCTTAAACATCTTACATCTTTTCCACCTACATTCTGTGGTTTAATAATATCAGTATATATAAAAAACATATCAGGTTTTCCTACAGGAAATAAACCTAAACTATTAATTAAAAGTATGTAAGCTTCAAGTACTCGAGGTTTATGTTGTTTAAGCTCCTTTACCTTAAGTAATACTTGCTGAAAACATGTTTTTAAAAGTTCCTCTAAAGTATATGCGAATTCTGTTCTGATCTTAATATCTACCTTTGGTTTACTTAAACAGATAGTAGTATAGGTCAAATTTGTAGGAAATTCATCCTTTTTATCTGATGCAGTGTAGTTTTTATCATCATTCAAAAAGTTAAAAATTCCCCAAATCAACTGCCGCACAACTTCTTTCCTAGAATAACCAGGAAATGGTCGTACATTTTGAATTAATGTTGGTATTAAAAATATCTTCCAGTCGCATAACATTTGTTTTGAATTGTAGGGTATGTATGTAGTTCCTACACCAAGCATATCGTTTTTCATACCTGAGATAAAAATTTGTGTACCTTTATCCCACTCTTCACCGTAAACATTTGGTATAAAATTATTAACATATATTCAGAAATACCGACTTTCCAATTTGAATCAATCATGTATTTATCCATTTTATTTGTAAAAGACGACAATGTATTTTCAGGGTAATAATTCATGGATGAATCGCTTAGTAAAGTGACGTAAAATTCATCATTTACTTGTATGCTGTCCATGAGCTTGTTGATTTATTTTTACGAATTGGAAAATTAAGCTCTGTTTGAGTATTACCTGCTGCTGACCGTAAAACACGCCTTGCTGAACTATTTAACTCTTTGCTATTTATAGTTTTTTCTTTCTTCGTTGGTGGGCTTGGGCTGTCTAAAGGAACTGATATTATGTCTCCTGTATCAGTTTCAAAAATTTGTACATTTTGATTTCTAATTGATTTTCTTTTTCTTAGACGTTCTCCAGCTGAAGCAGCAGACAATGCTTTTTTAAAAACTTCTTCTTCCATTTCATCATCTAATACTTCCTCAACTTCTTTTGCATATATATCTTCTTGAGAAAAAGCTTGTGTTGCAGCATTCTTATATACAGGAATATTTGATTGATTTTCTACATCTACATACATAGGTTTTGCACGAGTTTGAGTACCTTTTGTTTCTGTAATTTTTACCTGCTCCCTTTTATTTGTTGGAAGAACTCTATTTTTGTTTCTTACTTTAAATAGATTTTGACGGTATAAATACCATTTTTGTGTATCTGTCAGATGTTTATTTAACAGAATTTTTTTCATAGCTTTATCCAACTCATTCACTTCTACGTTTGCATTTTGTTTCATTTTCTCATAAACCTCTGGTTTTAGTATAATCATTTTGTTAAATGTTGTATTATTCATTTTATAAAATTTCCTATTATTCCTGAAAGTAGTGCACCAAGAAGTGTAGGTAAAAATCCACCTCGTTGAATAATGATTTTTCTTTTGCTATTTATAGATTTTTTACGGCATATGAGTGATCTCAATTCCTTTTTATACTTTCGTAATTGAGTTGTTGCTTTTCTACTCAGATTACAATTACCTTTTAAAATATTTAAAGCAATTTCACTAAAAGTTTTTATTACTTCGGCGTCACAATGCTTTATTATTACTTTTTGAAATTTTGGTTTAGAACTTTTTAATAGATGCAATATGTGTCGATTGGTTTTCAAACGTTTCATATTCTCCCCCAAATTTTTCTAATTGATCTCTTGTACAAAAGCAGAAATTTTTTCCAAATATATCACTTCTTATTCGAAATATATCATTAATGTCTTGAGTAAGATCTATTAATATATAGCCGTATGGGTCTGACGTCACTTCATTATATACTTTTTCAAATGCTTTGATTTGATTTGGATAAATCTGACGAGCTAAAGGTAATATCTGTGATTTATCTCTTGGATTTTTAAAAAGTACTAGATATTTACAGTTAAGTGAAATATCTCTTGAAAATTTACCTTGATGAAATATATTTTGAGTTACAAATATTACAGACAAATTCCTATGATGTGAACCTCTAATAAATAAATCACACACATACTTATCATGAGAATTTAACATCATATCATCGATTACAATCAACAAGGGTTCTTGATTATCATTAAAATCTGGTATAGTTTTACTATATTCAACATCTTTCATGTATTGTGGAACAGCATTTTTGTCTGGATTACACCAAACAATTCTATTAATTTCTGGTTGTATATTTTCTTTTTTATATTTAATTAAATTATGAATAAAAGTGGTTTTACCACAGCAGGATGGTCCTGCCACCATCATAGTAAATGGGTGAAACAACATAGTTGTATTAGCGGAAACTAATATTACTAACCTATATTTATATAAAAACTATTTTTAAAAATTAATATAAACCGAAATTCGAATAATGAAAAGGTTATTCCACCGATAACATTCAAGATGGTTAAACAAATTTTAGTAGTCGATCTTCAATTTTTATTAGGAAATGATAAACAAAATTTCATAAAAGAACTAGCCATACTTGAAAAAGGAAGTTTAATTCCGACTGTGTATCATTTTAAACCACCATACCCTGCAGAAGAACTTAGTCGAGAAGTCAGATATACCAATCAGTATTGCGAAAATAAAATAAATGGACTTAAATGGGGTAGCGGTTTAGTTGAATATTTGGATGTAAAATGTATATTAAAACACTATTTAGAACCAGCTGAAAAAATCTATGTCAAAGGAGAGCAAAAGAAACTTTTCCTTCAAAAGTACATTGACAGTGCCAAAATAGAAGATTTAAGCAGAGTTTTGCCGCCATTAGAAAAGATTGATAACTTTAAAACATCATGTCCTATACATTTATCAAACCACAATTTCAGATGTGCAGTTAAAAATTGCTTTAATGTATATATGTATCTCTTAAAAGAAAAAATTCTAAATTAAGACCTTCATACATATACAATATGAATTTAAATAATAAAACTACAAAAGTTCACTTCAGCACAGATATCAAAATTCAAGTCATGTATGTATGGGACTATGCTTACAGAGCTGCTCGTAAAGGTCATTGGCATCAATACGCATGTGATAGAAGTAGATTTCAAAGACGCATTGAAAATGTTGGTGTCACTATTTCTAGAATTTTAACATCTGATCATCGTAAAATTGTTAAAGCTTTTTCAGTTAAATAAAAATTATTTAAACACAGTAACTTCTTTGTTTTATTTTTATTTGTATGTTGATTATGAATAGGTACCAAAAGCAATTAACCATAGTTTTGATTTTTTTTTTTTCATTCCTTACAGAAAACGATGACTTTTTTCTTCTACTTATTACATACATATAATATATATACATGTTGGGCAGAAAACATGTTTAACATTATAATGAACTTGCTATTTGTGACTTTAAATTTTTTCTTCTACTTATTACATACATATAATATATATACATGTTGGACAGAAAACATGTTTTACATTTTAATGAACTTGCTATTTGTGATTGTGACTTAAAATTTTTTTTTCTTTTCTTTTGACTTTATATTCTCTTTGCATGCTAATTTGCATACGCACATTGTATTGAAATATTTTTACTTACTACTTTTACATGATTCCCTATTACAATATAAACAACAAGAGTTGTTTAACTTACTTCTAAACCTGTCTGACCTAATTACCGGCACCGCCGACGTCAAGATCACCTACTTTTAACATAACTTGACCTACTTCCGGGGTAATTAATCAAAATGTAGGTCAATATGCCAAACTATTGCTATCTCTTTCTGGCTCAGAATTCCCATGACAGAGTGCCAGGTTAACTACTTCTAAGTAAAAATAATAAAAAAACAAAAATTTAAATAAAAAACCAAACATAATACAAATACATATATATTAATATAAAATAAAAAAATTTTTATATAATAACCAAATACAAAAAGTTTACGTAACAAGTGGAGTGCAGTGACTGAAAGCTACAAGAAATCTACAAGCAAAAACAACGAATTGTGACAACCATTCCAGACAGGAGAAAATTAAAAATAAAGAAGAATATATACAAAGCAACCAAATTCCATCTAAAACACATCAAGAGATTCACCAATTTCAAAGTGAGCTATTTTAAAATTTTTTTTTTCTCTTATTTTTACTTATTTAAGAAACTTATTTTTTATTAAATTGAAATAGAAATATATAATTTTAAATTTTATCTTGTGAAAAATATATTAAAATTAGTTAACAATATTAAATTAAAATATCACAAATCAATTTGATACTTTAAAATAGATTAAAAGATTTTTAAAAGTTTAAAATTAAGTATAGTAAAAACTTATAAAAAAAAAAATTTAAATAATTATATCTTGTAAATCGTTATTCAAGTTGGATTTTTGAAAATATTCGAAATTTTTTTAATAATAAATATATTTATCCTTCTTTTAATGTTATATTATATTTCTGAATACTTTTGAAAATACAAAATTCTTTTTATTAATTAAAACTAAAATAAATCTAATATCTAAAAGTTTTTATAATATATTTATGTCATTTAACATAATTTTCTTTATGGTTTATTTTAACTTAACACTACTAAATTAGTTCAAATCTGGTCGTAGATAAACTTGACTTTCTCTGTTTTTTTTTGATACGGTAAATATAAGAAACTCATAATAAAACAAAATTTTATCTTCTTATGTCCAAAGATATTAATGAAGGGACTGTAGACGAATTATCTAGACTATTGAACAATATTTCATTACAAAATAGTCATCTTGTTAGTAACAATCAAGTTAGTAATAATCAAAATTCAAGAATGGCAAATGATGGTCCAGTTGAAGTTACCCCCCTTTCTCTCTCTATCGACCTTCTAAAGTACATAGGAAAATTACCTGACTTTAATGGAGATTTTAGAGATTTACAAAATTTTACAGATCTTATAGATAAAATACAGCCTTTATTGCTAAGATACGACCCCTTAAGCCAAAGTATTTTTTCTGATTCAATAAAATCTAAACTAAAAGGAAGAGCAAGAGAAGTGGTTGAGATAAATAACCACGTTACAGGTTGGTTAGAAATTAAAGATATACTAATTAACAACTTTGGAGATCGTAATAGTTTGGAGGAATTATTTGACGAATTACGTGGTACAAATTTTAGGAAAAGTTGTATAGAATTTTACAACGAATTAAAAACAGCCTTAAGAAGACTTAACGTAAAAACAAAACTCTCGCTTTCGGACAACCTCCACGCGATAGAACAAGTTATTAACAATAATAAAATTTCAGCATTGAACATATTTAAGAACAAGACACCAGAACCCATGAGTTCCATTTTATATTGTATACATATTACACGAAACTGTATGCATATAGAAACTTTGGGAATAGCAATAGTAATAGGAACTATAATAACCAAAATATTCAAAAAAATAATAGCAATACCAATACTAGAAACGTTAGAAATACAAATAATAATAATAATAGCAATAACAATAGGATTAGCCAACCAAATCATAGAAATTTCCAAAACAATCCAAATAATAATAATAATAGTAGGTTTAATAATTATAATAACAACAAAAATAGGCCCAATAACTATAACCTTTATAGTAATAATATTGGTAACTTTAGTCAAAATAGAAATCAGCACTTGCAAAATAGAAATAATTACTATAATTTCAATAATAGAAATGTTTCTTACCCAAATCAGGGAAACCAAAATTCAAACCACCAAGAACAACTGCCACAAATAGCAAATATTCCCCAAAACCCTTATAGGAACAACTTTTATCCTTATAGAAATCCAAATACAACATCAGAACCGATGGATATTAATATTTATATGGCTCCTCAAAATAATCAAGATAGGGAACCACCACAAGCCCAAAATTTTCACTTAGCGGCCTCAACTACCAGCTTCCCTATATAATAGTTGACAGCAATACTAGACCGTTAAAATTTATTATAGATTCTGGAGCTACGCATTCTATAATAAACCCCAATCTCTGTCAACCAAAATATTTAGAAAATAGTAATATCATACTAAAATCATATTAAAAACAGTTCAACAGAAAATTCAAATAACTCAAAAAGCCGTTATTCCGTTATTCAAAGAATTCGGTAGTCCAGATACAAAAGTTGAATTTTACGTATTTCCTTTTCATGAAATATATGATGGTTTAATAGGAAACAACATTTTAATACCCCTTAAGTCAAAAATAGACTACGAAAAAGAAATACTAATAATAAATGATAATAAAATAAAACTACATTTTTCATATAAACAAGAAAATTCTAATTATAAAATAAAAGCAAAAGGAAACTATACATTGTCTATTCCAGTCCAACAAAGAGAAGGTCTAGCTTATCTAGAGGAGCAGAAGCCCCTAGATGGCACTGTCACTCTCTGTGAGGGCATATATAATGTTGAAAATTATAAAGTAGAAGCTAATTTTAAAATTGATAACAATAACAAAAATATCATCGACGTAAAACCTATCAAAACTCAAGTAGTAAACTCTGAAAACTTTAACATTATCGAAGAACTCGAACACAAAAGATATTCGAGCTAATAAGAACTGAACACCTGAATAGCCAAGAGGTTCAGGCGCTATACAAAGTCATAAAACAATTTTCAAAGATTTTTTACCAAGAAAATTCTGATTTATCCTTTACAAATATTATTAAGCATGAAATTCGTACGACAAACATTGTTCCCATTTTCGTGAGATCATACCGGTACCCACAAATCCATAAAGAAAAAGTTCAAAAGCAAATTTCAGAGATGTTATAAAAAGGTATCATAAGACACAGTAGTTCGCCTTACTCAGCCCCCGTATGGATAGTCCCAAAGAAGGAGGATGCCAGTGGAAAAGCTAAGTGGCGACTCCTCATTGATTATCGTAAACTAAACGAGGTCACAATAGACGACAGATACCCTATTCCCAATATAGATGACATCCTGGGAAAGTTGGGAAGATCCCAATACTTTACAACCCTAGACCTAGCAAAAGGGTTTCATCAAATAGAGATTGATGAAAAGGACGTTTATAAAACAGCTTTTAGTGTCGAAGATGGGCACTACGAGTTTGTACGTATGCCGTTCGGGTTGAAAACAGCCCCGGCAACGTTTCAAAGACTAATAAACTATATTCTCAAAGACTATATAAACAAAATCTGCCTTGCATACATGGACGATATTATAATTTTCTCTTCTTCACTCGAAGAACACTTAGACTCCCTAACCAAAATTTTTAAAAGATTGAAAGAAGTAAATTTAATGGTACAACTAGATAAATCTGAATTTCTCAAAAGAGAAACTGAATTTTTAGGGCATGTTGTCACCTTAGAAGGGATAAAACCAAACCCTAAGAAAATACAATGCGTGAAAGACTTTCCAATTCCGAAAACTCCGAAACAAATAAAACAATTTCATGGATTAACAGGCTACTACAGGAAGTTTATAAAAGACTACTCGAATAGCTACCTAAGCCCATTACGAAATATCTTAAAAAGAATTTAAAAATAAATATAAACGACACTGAATATAAATCTGGTTTCGAATTGCTAAAGAAAATGCTAATTCACGATCCAATTCTAAAATATCCCAACTTTAACAAAACATACGCTTTAGGTGCCATACTTTCTCAAGAAGGGCATCCAATATGTTATGCAAGTCGCACACTTAACGAACATGAACAGAATTATAGTACTATTGAGAAAGAATTATTAGGTGTGGTCTGTGCCACAAAATACTTTCGTCCATATATATTTGGCCGGAAATTTATTATAGAGACGGACCACAAGCCACTACAATGGCTGTTTTCAATAAAAGAGCCAAATTCAAAACTCGTGAGATGGCGTTTAAACTATCAGAATTTGATTATGAGATAAAATATAAAAAGGGAATTCAAAACGAAAATGTTGACGCACTGTCACGTATCGAAATCAATTTAACAGAAGAAACTAACGAAAACAATTTTCATATAAGTAAATCTACTCTAAATTTGTCTAAAAGGCAAATAATCATTCAAAAAAGTAATTCCGGGTCCTTAACAATAAAAAACTTAACAATTTTCAATAAATCTAGAAGAATAATACGTACTAAAAATTTTGACAGAGAAACCACAATAACCCTACTCAAAAACCATTTTGACCCTAAGTTATTAAGTGCAATACATGTAGAAAATCAAGAATTCCTCAAAATAATTCAAGAGGTTCACCATGACCACTTTCCTCAAACGAAAATAATTCAATGTTGTAAAATCTTAGAAGACATTACGGATGAAGAGAAATTGGTTAAATTAATAGAGAAAGAACATCTCAGAAACAACCATGGAGGAATCGTGGTGAACGAATGCTTGATGAAATGCAAAAATTCATACTAGCAAAAGCATTCAAAACAACCATTCAACGTTTCCTGGCAGAAGACAATATTATTTGGACATTTAACCCTCCAGCTGCTCCCCATTTTGGTGGACTGTGGGAAGCTGGGGTTAAATCAGTAAAAACTCACCTGAAAAGAGTAATCGGCAATCATATCCTAACATTTGAAGAGCTTAACACAATATTAACACAAATGTTTGAATTCGAGACCACTTTGCAGTCTTCCAGAAAACGATAACGAAGTATTCAACTATACCTGACATTGATCTTAGTAATGAGCCACCATCACGCTTATCAAATTGGCAATTGCTGCAAAACCTTCTTAGAGGTTTTTGGAAAACCTGGCAATCAAATTATCTCACAATGCTCCAGCAACGACCGAAATGGCATAGTGTGCAGCCGGCAATGAAAGAAAATGATGTTGTCGTATTAAAGGACATGAATTTGCCTCCATCCAAATGGTTACTAGGTAGAGTAATTAAACAACATGCTGGGAAGGATGGTCTTACCAGAGTGGTGACAGTTAAAACCCAAGATGGAGAATTTGTTCGTCCAATTGTCAAACTAGTTAAATTACCTGGATGCTCCAGCGCGGGCCAGAATGTTCGGAATTAATTACAATAATTTAAATTTGTTTCTTTCTATATGTTTTGAAAGAAATTGAATCAATCTTTCTTTCTGAATATTTACATTTTTGAAAAAATATATCATTAATTTTTTGTACGCATATTAATTGCGCTCACTGTATTGCATTTGATAAATCACATTTTGTTTTCTCTTACATTAAAATAAATTTTTTTATTTTTTACTGTAATTATCTCAATGATTTACATTATATAATTGTATCGCTCACTATTTAATACACATGTATGCATGTATTTCAATTACATCTCATTAATTGTTATTCAGCAATACATCATATTATTGTTTTGATGTTTGTGGTATGTTGCCAGTATATGTAACATGTCAGAACGTACTTTTTTGAGTACATCACATTTTTTTATCGGTTTGATCTTTCTTCTGCTTTTGGACGTCTTAAGAATGAGATGTAAATGAATTAACACAAATTTATATTTTGAACAAATTGTATATCAAAACTAATAAAATTAAAGTTAGAACTTAAAACCAATAAAATAAAATTATTGGAAAGTAAATCAAAAAATTATTTGTATTATCTTATATCTACAATTGTTAATTGAACTAAAGTTAACAATTTTATGGTCCTCCGAACCGGAGATGAACCAGTGACCTATGGATATAAAAAGTTAAAAATTTATACGTATATTATTTATATACGTATACATGTATATTTTAGCTTGTCGTTATTTAGTTTAGTTTTAGGTTAATCTGTGTTATTTTATACTAAAATCAATTGTTTTGTTTATAGCTTAGTTAAAAAAAAAAAAAAAAAAAAAAAAAGTATCATATGTTATATAAAAGTAAAACTATAAAAAAAAAGCATTTGTAATGTAATAGACAATAAGAAAGCTAAATAAAGTATATAAATTAAAAAAAAAAAAAAAAAAAAAAACTTAAAAGAGCGATATTACAATACCTGTCAATTGTTGGATACATAAAAAAAATTGTAGCCGACAATGAACTGGCCCTTCCATTCAGAGAATTTTTGCGTAAACAACATACTGAAATGCACTATACATCTAACAACAACCACACATCGAATTCGGATATTGAAAGACTTCACAATACAATTAATGAACATATAAGATTACTTAGACATGTCGAAAGAGTTGACCTTGACACAGTAGAAGAGAAAATACTAAGAGCTATAACTGCTGATAACAATACTATCCATTCAACGACGAACGTTAAGCCAAATGATTTTATAAATGGGAAAATAAAAGACACAGATTATGAAGAAATCTATAATAGAATTTTGAAAGTAAAAGAGAAGCCTATAAACTATTTAAATAAAAACAGGCAGGAAATAGAGTTAGAATAAGGGACTAATACAACATTTCTAAAAGATACTCGGGGAGGTAAGAACCACTCTAAATTTAGAAAGATTGAAATTGACGATGACCACGTTATAGATATCCAATAGACATATCCAAAAGAAAAAGAAATTTCAGAATATTAACTTACCTACAATTAAAGCAAAACTCAAAACTAAGAAAAAATCTAAAAAGAAATCTATTTCTCTTTCAGGGCAAAATGTTACTTCTAACAATAATACCGCTTCTAATTCTGCAAATATTCCAAGTGCAATGCCAAAAAATTGAATTGCAAAACTTAAATGACAACAATGGCTACATGACTACAAAACTAGAAGACGTCAAAATAATAAACAATCAATATTACAGAGTACTTAAATACAAAAGATATAATTCATAAAAATATTCTATCAATAAAAGACAAAAAAAACCCCTTAATTCCTACACTTATACACAATTATCACTCACTAGAACAGAAATTAAATAATATAAGACCGCACCAAAGACAAAAACGCTACCTTATTAATGGACTAAAATACTTAACCGGCACAATGGACTACAATGATGAGATAGAAATCAAAGCCAATTTAGAAGCCCTAACAAAAAGCAGTACCGACTTAATAGCAGAAAGCAACAAACAAATCTCAATAAACAATGAAATTTCCAATCAAATCAAAAATATCACTAATCACATAAATTCCCAACCAAACCTTATAGCTCAATATTTAAACACCTTTAACGAAAATAATCAAAACAAAATTCTAGAGATACAAGACGAAATTCAGTATATGCAAAAAATCTACCAAATAAACTATGACATAGATTTATTAAAAAACCATATAGAAAAAATAGAAGATATAGTACTCACAAGTAAACTAGGTATACTAACAAGAAATATACTAACAGAAAAAGAAATGGATTTAATTCCTGATCTCGAAAGTTTAGAAGATGCAAAAATTGTTGTGGCCTTTTATCTAAACCACCTCATCATAATATTACAAATACCACTTTATAATGAAAAACTATTTTCAAAAATCCAAATAGAACCGATTCCAAATAAAAACATGAAAGCTATACTGATTAACGAAAATATTGATCTAATAGATTATAAAAACAATGTATATATGTAATAATAATGTAAAAGATAAATTAAAAAAAAATCTTGTTGAAAGATAGTTGCATAGCTAATATAATGAAATTTGAAAATGCCTATTGCACAATGCAAAATTTTAAAAGAACAGAAATAAAGGAAATTATCGCAGGTATCATCATAACTAAAAATGTAAACAAACTAAATGTGTCACATACCTGTAATAATTTAAATTTCACCCTTATGGGGAATTACTTAATAAAATACGAAAATTGTAAAATTAACTTAAACGGCGTGTTATTTGAAAATTCATTCATTAAAATAAATGATAATGTAATTCTACCTTACTTCACCACAAATATAGTGGAAAACAATACCATAGAGTATTTAAATTTTGAAAGTTTACATTTAAGAAACATTACAGATAATAGAAATAAAATTAATAATATTTTGAATAAAAAAACAGAAAACATTTTAATAAACTCATCAATAAATTTTATAATGATCATGTTTACAATAGCTATGTTATTCCTCTTAAAAAAATTAGTATGTAAGAAACAAAAAATTGTAATAAATTCTTCGTCGGAGTCTCAGACTAACGGTGGGGTGTTATAAATGATAACGTTACTAACCCTCAAAACCTAAAACGGAGAATATAATACAACTCTTTCTTATGTTTAAACTAAATTCTAATAATGTTTCTTCTTTTTTATTTTATTTTATTTTAAATTTTATTACGGTTTCATATTACAAACAAAACAAAAACGTTTAAATAAAAAGTACGTTGTACTTGAAAATATTTTTTGCTTATTCTTATTTCACGCCACACGATAATTTTTTATGCAATGTTCTGACCTATATTATATATGAAGAAAAGAGAAAAGTAATAAACATTTGGTCAGCACATTGCACTTTCTTTAAAAAAGTAATAAAACGAAATTTAACTTAAAGAATTAAAATGATAAATTTTTATATTGATTTCGAAATCATTTCCGATTTCAAAATTGTTTTGTTAATATTAAAATATATCTTTTTATATACAGGGTGTCCGGGACTCAAGTACGCGCACTACACTCAGTGATTGCGGGCATTAAAACAAACAAAAAATGGGCATTAAAACAAACAAAAAGGAGACTTTTCATAAAAAACTCAATAACTTTTGAACAGCTTACTCTAGAGAGATAAAAAAAAATCCATTTTGTCCCCGATCCCCGTATACCCAACAGTTAAAAAGTTATGAATGTTCAAAATGATTTAAAATTTCTTATAAAATATTAATGAAAATATAAATAGATAAAAAAAAATTATAGTGTCATTAGTTGTTGAGTTATCATGATTTTTTATATATGTTCGTTAGCCCTTCGATCGATTAAAAGGTTTAGAATCCGAACCCATTGGCCGATTTCGCCCATATGCAATCCCCGCCGTACTTTTAGGCCTAGTAACCTACAGTTAAATTTCATCAAGATAGCTCCATTATTTTTTGAGTTATCGTACTTACGGACGGACATGGCTATATCGACTCAGGAGGTCACGTTGATCACAAATATATATACATACTAAAGTTAATATACCCTTTTACCTATTCTATAAAAATATAACTCTAAATTCGGACGTAGAAATTATATGTGAACTTTTAGAACTTCAAGCCTACTACAATAATACTAACATAATATTTAACATTCAAATACCTTTTTTTTTTAATTTTTATTTAAAAAAAAAAAAAAATTATTCATTTTTTCGCATAATCCCACTTCCAATTAACAATACTGAAACAATAACAACAAAACCTTTCCTAACTATAAATAATAACAATATTCAATATTTGGAAAAGAAATTTCCAAGAATAGAACAAATTTACTTCTGCAAGGAAACCTTACATAAAGAAGATGACAACAAATCAAATTGTATCGTAAATATTATAAACAATAACCCAACAAATTGCAAACTACAGGCAAGAAAAACTTATATAGAAATATACCAACCAGAGCCCCACTACCTAGTCATAATATTTAATCGGCTTATTTTTTCCCATACAAATATAAACATCCTTTTTTAGAGCAAACTATTTGACCAATTTTAATGAAACAAAAACCAAAATAAAGGTTTTTTTTGTTTTCATAGGACAATGATATTTTTTTTTTAGAATATTGCGTTTTTTCAGGTGAAAATCCGTCTTTAATTAACGTAAATTTGAATTTAACGGTCACGCTTTTAAAAGTTGAGGCTTACGACTCTAATATTATGCGCCGACTTTCTGGGTAAAAGTAATTAATTTTCGGTTGTAACTCGCAACTCAATCAAACTATTATATGCGCCGACTTATGTCTTTCTTTTTTTTGTTTAGTTCAAACTTCAAATGTTCAATGAACAAGGAGATTTAAATTTTTTTAAAATTTTTTTTTGTTTTTGTTTTTTCTTTATCTTAAAAAGTGAACGAAAAAAATGAGTTCGAAATGAAAGCAATACATTTGGTTTATACAGTAGTTTTTATTTATAACGAACTAGGTTCAATTTTAATTATAATAAACGTAACACTTTTTGATAAAGAATTAAATTTTACCTAAAAATGTAAGTTTTTTATTACATTGATATTTCTTTTATTTAAACTTATTATATCTAATAATGTTGCTTAGCGATTAATTAAGTGTTTTTTATTTAGTTTTGAATATAAAAACAATCATAATAACGCATCACAAATACAAAAAAAATATCAATAGAAGAAAAAGCACTATACATAGGCTTGAGGCTGACACATCAAATAAAATGTTAGCAAATGAGTTCGAAGTGTCCATTCTAGAATCAGCACATTCTACAATGTTCAAGTCTTATACTAATTTTTCAAAATTCACAGCATTCTTTTAAAACGACATTCGTTTATTACGACGAATATTTTCAGTCCCATAATGGTCGTTATAACCGAAAAGTACTGTAATTTGTTTTTGTTTGCAATTTATTATAATACAGTAGGTACTAAAAAAAAATTTTTTTGTAAATCGTAAATTGTGGTTGCTTTTTGTTAAGTTTTTTGTAAAATTAAAAACCGAATTCTGAAATATGCAGAAACTTAAAAAAAAAAAATAATATTTCTTAAGAAAAATAATTTGTTTCTTATGGATTAGTCAAAATCAGCATGTACGCCATTCAGTTTCTGTCAAAAAATTTTGAAATAATTAGTTACGTAAAATTTACAGGAAAGCATACGCGACGTTTTAAATTTTAAAATTTAAAAATTGACAAAGTGTATAAAAATACATATTGTAATTGTTTTTTCTTATGCTGCTGCGATTAAATTTTAAAAATAAAATATTTTAAAATAACATTTTTTTTAAATAATTTAGTTTAAAACATACAAATATTCAAATAAATTAAAAATACCTACAGTACAATATGTTTGCAAAACTAAAAAAATTATCTTTCTCAAAAAAAGTTATTTGTTCCTTAGGTCCTAAACTAAATAAAAGCGCGCAGCGTATAATTTCTGTCAAAAAATTGAGAAGTAAATAGGTTCATAAATTTACATTAGAGCAGCGAAAATACGGGTAACGCAATGTACTGTATCTCGGACTTTTAAAATTTACAAATATTGTCAAAATGTATAAAAATATTATTATTGGTTTTTCTTATATTTCTAATATTATGTTTTAAAAAATAATATTTTTTTACAATAATTTTTATTAAAAAATATCTTATATTCAAAATACCTATAATATGAAATTAAAAATATTTTTTGTAGGTACTAAATTAAAACATTCAAATAAATATATCGTATCGATTTACCGATAATGGATATGTAGACAGACGTATTGACGTACTGCCGTATAAAAATTGTACGTCGTATGTTTTAGATTTCATTCTAATAATTGAAAAGTTTATTTAACACTTTCAACATCGAATAATGTTTTTTTATAATTAAAAAAACTATTTTTAGTTTTACTTTGACAAAACAAACGAATTTTATATATCAAAAAGTGTACATGAAGATTAGATAGGCGTAGTTTGTAAATGGAACGCTAATTTTTGTTTCAGGAGTACATAATTGTCAGATTAATCGTCATATATATATTTGACATTTTAAAACTACCTGTCATTTGAGAAGTTAATTTTATTTAATAATATTTAAATATTAATAAAGTGAAAAAATTAAGGTTTATTGCTGATATAAATATAAAGAATATTTTTTAATATGGAAGGGGGTAAGTGCTTATTGGTTATCAAATAAAAAATATGATTTAACATAACCTATTCAAGAGAATTTTAATTAAAGCCATCTGCCGGAAATTATTTATCTACTCTGTCATATACTCTTTTACAAGGGCTGAAGTAGCTGGCAATAGTTGAGAGTAGAAAAGAGTTTACTCCTCTTAAAGGAATAAAACCAATAATATTTATTTGTTTTAAGAAACTTATAAGTCATGGCTCGTGACCATGTATAGAAATATATTTTTGTCAATAAAAAACTTAGGAAATATAAAATAAATAAACTAGACAAAAAGGTATAAAGTAAACTAAGCAATTCAGAATCATTTTTCGCATGTTTTTAGATTTTTAAATAGGCATACATTTGTAGTAAAAATTTACCTATGTAACTATTAAATTTAAAAATGAAAAAAGGGTAGGAAAAATTTATTCTTTGATTTATTGAAAAACTTTTTTTTTGCTATAAATCTTAAGATTGAAATTTAAACAAAGACTTCGGTCAACTTGACTATTATTTGTACTTCTGGGCCTGGCAGCTTCAATATAATATAATACTAATTACTAAACTTATGAATTATGATATGTTATATTTTGTTGTACATATTATGTATTCATAGAGTTTTTTAATTAGGATACAGAATACGTACAACATAGTTCATATCGTACTAAAATGTTTAGAAAAAAGTACGTAGTTTACTATATAAAGGACAGCATTAACTCGAATTTTGGGTTCTTGACTTCAATAAATATATGTATATGTTTAGAAATACGTATTTATTAGAATAATATTTATATGTATTTAGAATTTTAATTTAATTTAACTGTACCAATTTATCCTCTCTTTAAAGCGGCTTAAGCTATAGAAATAAAACTCAAAAATCGGTACTTAACAACGTTTTAATAATTAAGAAAAATTATAAATTTTTTTTAAGCAAATTTCAAGCGCAAGAATTGTTGACAACACTGTTGGCATAATTTTTATTATGTATAGTCTAATATAATTTACACAAACCGAATTTTATATGTTAACTTAAAAGCATAAATAGCTCGAATTTCGAGCACAGGGCGATACTAGTAATTATTAATATTCCAGAAACAACAATCAAAACAACATGCAATTCTATCACACCAAAAATTAAAGGCACAATTCTAATTCATTTTCATAATTGTGATATCCAAATAAACTATATTGCCTATACAACCAAATCAAATGATCATTGTGAAGAAATCAACATTCATCCTACAATATTCAACCTTATCAACAACACAATTCCAAATAAAAATATATCATTTATAACATTGGACAAATATCAATTCACCAATAGACAACCTATAGAAATAATTCAATATCAACAAATGGAAATTTATGTAACACCATCTCAACTTTATAAAGCTGGGTGTCTGAAATTTTGCCAAAAGTAGTTTAGTTTTATGACCAAAGTTTCTGCAAAATTTGATTGAGCTACTGTAGTGGGTTCGAGTAGCTGCCATACAGTTCCTTCTTTTATATGAGCATCACACTACACCTAATAAAGGTGTAAAAATAAACCGGATAATATAATGGTTATATTACGATCATACGGGTATCCCAGAGTTGACACAGTCTACTCTACCACACTCGATTTTTATTATCATCCAAAGGTAGCCTTAAAATTCGACCTTATACATTTCTATTTTGTATAATCTGCTACTTTCTATTCTGTATAATCTGCTACACTACTCTAAAATAGCTCATTTTTTTTGTAAATGGAGACCGCAAAAATAAACTATGAGGGTCTAAAGTAAAGTTGTTAAATATTAGTTTGAAAGCTAAAATTTTGATATGATGTAAATAAATTTCCTAATTTTATTTTATCAAAAAATTCTGTATATATAGCTAAAGATTTAATACAAAAAACATTAAAACGAAAATTGGTAAAAATAGACATTTTTCCATAAAAAAATCGAATATCAAAAAAAATCCAAACTTTCTCTCTAAATATATTAATATTTTTGAAAAATACACTTAAACGTTATCGTGACTGAACCTTGAAAATTATTGTAAGGTCTGTCCAAGCCAAAGGTTAATAATTAGTAACTAGATTATTATTTTAATTAGATTAATAATTTAAAACTAAAGTCATTTGATATGTAAAATGTTTTAAAATATCTTTAGAATCTTAATATAATTTTTTTCAGGATTTTGGAAAATAAAATATAATATGTATAACGAATTTTCTTTTCTTTTTTCTTTAATTTTGCAAAATAAAAGACAGTTTTATAAATTACATTTTTCTTGCTTTTGTTTCTTATTTTTTAATTTTAGTATTATATTAAATTTCATACTTTTATAATAAATTTTCTATTCACTAAATTTTAATACACAAATTGTTCTTATTTTGTTTCTCCATTTTTTTCCTCTATAAATAAAAAATTACATAGTTTTTAAATTAATGGTTTACCTTATTTTTTTGAACATTTCTTTACAAAAGTACCTAAAAACTTTATAAATTAAAAAATAATAGGAAATAAAAATGTATAATTTAAAATGTTCGGCCTCAATATATAATTTGTTAATAAGCTACTTAATTATTTGATATTTATTTTAATTTTTTTTTTCAAATTATTAATTTTTTGCTCATGTAAAAGGTATCATAAAAATTTAAGGTTATTTTTTTATCTAAATTTTGATTTTGTTTTGATTCAAAATTAATTTAAGGTATGTACATACATACGAGTATGTACTTGTGACGTTAGCAGAGCCAAATTGTAAAAAAATATTTTATTTCAAGTAATATGTATAACAGATTTAAAACTCTGTTAATATTTTTCAGTTGAATGATTTAAGAGAATCGACTAAAATCATAAGTGTAAATAAAAAACTTTTTAAACATAAATATAAAAAAAAAAACACATGTTTTTAATATTTTACGAACTCAACTTTAATTTATATTGTAAAATAAATAAATTTTGAAATATTCAGATATAACAAAGAAATATAATATAAATGCATAAATATATATTGTTTTATTATATTTATTTAAAAAAAAAAAACCTGAATGCAATTTAACTATTAAAGCTTACTAGGAAAACTTTTTTTTATAAAAATAACTATGTATTTGAAATTTGAATTGAAAAATCAATTTCTTTGTAAAACTTTTTTAATTTGTTTTAAATTTGCAAAAAATTGCTTTATGATATCTAAATATATTAAGTATTTAATTATCAATTTATTGAAGCATTTTACCAAATCTTTAAATGCATATGTTAAACAGTATATTGCAAAGTATATAGTGATAACGATAAGTATAGATAAACTCTTCATTTAAGTGAACCTAATGCAATTTTTCACATATACCAAGCCAAAAAAAAAATTAGTTAGTTAAAAGAGGTTGAAACTGCTATACTTGCTTTAAGGTTTCTATATACATAATGATAATTGAAATGAGAAAAAAAGAGACATTGGTAAATATTATAAACAATTAAACACAAAATGCGTCCTGATAAATTCCATATGATTTGTTTTTTCATAAGGCGTAAAATTTATTTATACGTATTGATAATTTTTTTAGTACGCAGTGAGAAAGAGCGTTTGCGCAAATTTAAAGATTTCATATCGAATTTTTAACACACATTTAATTTTTTTTATTTTGATCTGATAATGGGTGATAATAATGCTTTCAAATGTTTAGAGTGTAAATTTAAGAATAGTAAAGATTCGAAAAGGACGTTTTAACAATTTCCTAAAGACAAAAATAAGAAAAAATAATTTTGGTAATTTATTTAAATTTTTGTAAGAAACTGGTCGCGTAATGAGAGAAATTGAGTTTAAAAAAAAAAAAAACATTTATAAAATGGCAAAAACGTCATTTAAAAATTTCTATTCGAGAAAATTTGAATTTGAGTGATCATACTTTATAAGAGTGTCATATAAGTATGCGGTTGAAGGCTGTAAATATGAAGGCTGTTCTTTGCTTTTCCACAGGATAAAAAAAGGATTGGAACATAGAAGGAAAATTTAAAAATCATATCTATTAAATCTTCAGGTATAGTTTACGAAAATCATTTTACAAATCAAAAAAATAATAATGAAAGCTTAACTTCATTTAAGAACTGAAAAACAATGCGATTCCTAGATAGCATCCCATTTGATTATACAGTAGTTGGATGTTACTTTTAATTTGTTTTCTGAACTTTGTGGCTGATATGTGGTAGTAATTTTTCGTATGAATTTTGTAGACTTTGTTGTAGACTTTTTTTTCTGTCATTCAAGAATATTTATTTAACTAGGGAAGAGCCTATCGTACAGGTGTAAGTGTAAAAATCAAATTTTGTTATTCTGAATCAATAGGAGTAAATAAAAATTCTAAGCGAATGAATTTAATTGTTTAATGAATTTATTCGCATTTGCAAAACAAATATCTAAATAAAAACTGATCTAAATTAAACCCTAGAACCTAAAAATTAATTGATTTCGTAACCCTCGCTTTACTTGCTAAGTGTTAATTTTGACAAAAACGGCTCGTGAATTAGCAGTAGTTTCTAGCTTTTTATTATATATTATATTAGAAGGAAAAGAAATTTGTTATACGTAATAATTATAATATATGTTGTTTTAATTATATATTATAATTATAACAACAAATAATTATATAATTTTTTGTTATAATTAACATTTTAATAATGTTTTTTTTTGGTTAAGTTTAAGTATGTAAATATTACATTAGAAAAACATTAATGTTAGAAATCACTTTTACACATTTTGATTTCTTTTTTTTACCTATTTTTTCAAACACTAAAGAATGAACGAAAGAAACGGTATGTTGCGTATATAATTAACACTTAACGTAACATAGGACATGATAAGCGTACTTAGCAGCAGGTTCTTTTATTATATTTAGAAGTTTTGAAAATTTTTGTAAATTTTTGTTCGCCCAATTTTCTTTTAAATGCATTTGTTTGAAATTAGTAAATTTTTGCAAATAAAAGTACGCAAACAGACCTTGCGTGATGCATAATATGTAAAAATAATTTTTATTTAGCGTGCTCTTTTTTTTATTTAGTTTACAGTTTTTTATATAAATATTTTTATAAAAACTTTATTAATTAAAAGAAAATTAATAAAGATTTTTTTTCATAAAATTAAAAAAAAATTAATTAATTAAATAAAAATTCATGTAAATTCATATATTTCTTTTTCAACTCTTTTTCATCTCTTTCTTGTACATACATTTCGTATTACTCAGAAAGAAAATCATAACTAAAATATTTTCATTAATTGATAATTTTATTTAATTTTTTTTTTTTTTTAGTGTTTTTCTTCATTTTCTTTACTAAAAACACATATACACAACAACAAAATGATCTTACTTCAGTTTCCTAAATAATTTTAAAATGTAATTTTCTTGATCTCATACAAAGAATAACAACATACAGACATTATTTGAAATCCGACAAATATTTTCATTATAATATTGCTTAAGAATTGTAAAGCCAGCCCTAAAGGGAAATCGTTTATTTTCATTCTTGCTTTTATTCTTAAAGAACATTTTTTTTCTTAAAATTAGAAAGTACATCTCTCTATGAAAATATAAAATTTTAAAAAATCTTCAAACCTAAAAAAAACTTAGTGAGTTAAGAACAAATATTTTATATTCTTGTTTAATTATATTGTATATCAAAATAGGATTATATTGATTATGTTTAATTATCACACCTATTCTAGAAGGCGTAGCATACCACGGGAAACGCAAAAGTGATGATTGGCTATTCTGGAAAGCTGAAAAGTGACATTTACGCCATGCTCTCATTTTAAGTTGATATTAGTTTTAAAATCATCCCGTTTGACTATTCTTGAAGACGTTGCATAAGAAGTGATAACAATTTGGTATCACTTCTAAATCTACCTACAAAGAGGTATCACGTCTAGTTTTTGCTTATTATTATTTAAATTTAAAATTTTAAATCTTCATAAACAAAAATTAAAAAAACTAGAAAATAATTTAAATGCAATAGAATTTTAGTTAATAAGATTAGTACATAAATTTTTAACATGCATGTTTTTATATATGTAAATAAAAATATTTTAGTTTATGTATATACAGACATTTAGTGAGGTATTTTCAACATAAATAATGAATTTCATAAATTTTAATTTCAGTTACTTCTAATTTAGGCTAAAATAACAAATATGTTGATTAAACCATTGATTAAGAATTATATATAGATAAACATTTTCATGTTAAGAATTTGTATGAAACTTTATTCGCATATTTTTTTAAATTCTCTCAAAACGGTTGGCACATTTTAAATGTATTGTAACTATTTCTATTTTATACCCTTTATTTTTATTTTTATTCTCTCAATTTATACCAATTTGTAGACGATTTTTCACTCTACATACTACATGTAACATGATTCATGAATAGGATAGCAAAGAAAAGCAAAAAATCACAAGAATAAGAAAAAAAAACAATGATTTTTTCATTCATAAATTCATAGTTCATTTTTTCGAATTGATTTTTTCTTTTCTAAAAAATTATTTAATTTGGTATGTACATGCATACATACCTATATAGAAATAGATATGTATGCATATAAATGTTCTAAAATAATTATTTTAAAATCTAACTTTATAGATTTCAATAACATATTGATATAATTTTTTTATGATTTATTATAGCGTCATAGCGCTATGATCTTCCGGAAGAAAATGTAGATCGCAAACATAATACCTTAACAAAAAAAAGACAGTAGGAGTAGACCTAAAATAAATTTTGTTTTAATTCCAAGTACCTAATTATAATACCTCTTCTTAAAAATAGACGTTGGGCAAACATGTAATACTCAAAGCCATACAGATTTCCTCTCTTTATTATTTGGCAAACAATAAAAACCCCTGTCTATCATTTAAATTAGAATTCTTCACCATACAGGTTAAGTATTTTTTATACTATTTTATTATCAATGCCATAATAAATAGATTTTGATAATTTTGGTAATTTAGAAATTTTCAGTTAGAACAAAATTACAATTGATCTCAATTCAACAAAAAACCTCTAAAGATTAAAGAATTTAGAAATAGAAATTTGAATCCATGCATACATCTATTATACATAAACATTTTATAAAATTTCATACATTCCATCCACAACTATGCACTTTGCAAGTTTTAGAAAAATGTATTTATTTTAACAAAAATGAAAAAATCAAAACAAAAAGTTTCCCGTTACAATTGAAACCTCATAAGAAATTGAAAATAAAATTTTTGGTCACCTTCAAATATTCATAAAGGTTATTTGTTATTGAGATCTATAAAGTTAGATTTTAAAATAATGCCCAAAATGAAAACTTTTTGTAACGTCATTTTTGAAAAATATTTTTTTAAATAGTCTTATTGAAAAATTTTTATAAATTTTTTTAAATTATGTAAAACTATAGCCATTCCCAGCCAAAGATTTAAAACACCTTATCAGATCTAAATTGTATTTATAAAAAAAATCAACTAGAAACAACTACATACAAAACAAAACAAATACATGATCAATTTTATTTTTCTTTTGGAACAACATATGAAAACGAGGAAGAGTGTAGTAGAGTAGACTGTGCCAATTCTGGAATACCTAATTAATTGTAAAATACTTATAATTAATTATAAATACTTAATTAATTTTGGCAAAATTTCAAACATACAGCTTTATTAGGTTAGGTGTAGTGTAATGCTAATATAAAAGAAGTTTGCAAAAAAAAATTTCAGATACCCAGCTTTAATAAGTACAGAGTAATTAATGCTCATATAAAAAAGTAAGTTGTATGGCAAGTACTCGAACCAGTGGATCAAAATGGCTGGATTTATGCTATTGCGTAAAAACCAATTTGTGAAAATTTCAAAATCCTAGCTCCTTTAGTTTTTGAGTTATCGTGCGGACGGACCGACATGCATAGCTAAATCGATTTACTTTTCGATTCTGATGCGATCCATACACTTGAGTTTATATCTACCCCCCTCCTCCTTCTCTGCATCACTATAAATATATGAATAAATATGAAAGTAATATACAATTTTTATAGTCTTATAATCATATCATTCCAATTCTTTTTTTATGCATATGTATACCTAATATGAAATAAGAAAAAATCACATTGGACTTGGACATACATATACACATTTCATATTTTATCCTTTTATAAAAATAATTTTTATACGCATAGTTTTTCTGTTTTTGTAGTAAAATATCATAGTGCAAAAAATTTCTATTTTGCTGGGTCATCTTAACAAGTACTATCTAAGACATTTATCATTAATTAATTTTTATAATGTTGTTTGGTTTAACTGGTTTAACTTTCATTCCTATACTTGCCATTCCTTGGTATATTGTTATAAGCCGGCCCAGGAATATTTAAAAATTTGAGTAAAATAGAGATTTTTTTTTTTAAAAATTATTTCTGGCAAAGTTTAGACAAATATAATAATCTTATATATATATATATATACATACATAATCTTATTTATCAATATGGAAGGGTAGTATTTAATCTATCAATATCTAGAGCCGCATTAAATAATTTTAACTTTTGCATTCATAATTTAGAGAAAATTTTTAATTTTAAAAATATTTTATCACATGTATGCTTCCACCCTAACTTCTACCAGTCTCAACCAAAGTATACCTATCTATTGTTAAAATATAAAAATTTGAAGTATAAGTATATAAAAACAAGCATATTAAAAATATACTAATCTTTTTACCAAAGAAGTGCTATTACAATTAAATTAATTTCCAGTTTTTTAATTCTTGTACGCATAAAATTTAAAAAAAAAAAAAACTAGACATGATACAAGATCAAGAATTTTCAAACGTGACGATTTTTCCAACTGACAGCATGTCAAATTAACAAGATGGTATCAATATCACTTTTGCGATACTCATCATATGCAACGCCTTCAAGAATCGGGGTGTATATTATTATTATAACATTTACAATTATATTTTAAAGTTTATAACTTTAAAAATTTACTATCACCCTAATTCTTCAAGACGCATCTCTCAAACGATGAAAAAATTCACCGCTTCGCCTCTAGTTAAATTTATAATTCTCTTAGTCAGACGATAAAATTTTTAAATGTTGGTAGTACTTCGCTGCTTTTTAAACTAAATTTGAATTTTTTTCTTGCTTTGAAAAGTAAACAAAATAAAGAATCAAGATTTTTAAATTTTAAGTAGTGTTTTGTTTTTTTGTTAATTTAAAAAGTAAAAATAAAAGTAAATAAAATGTCATCGTTTATGTTTTACGATTCTTCGATAAAATAAATGAATAACATAACAAAAACACAAAAATTTAAAATTATTTTAAATATTACTTAATTTTCTGCTAGTTGCATTTTATGTTTAAATTAAAACAAAGAACAAAAAAATTTTATACTTGAAGCGATACTCTTATCGGTTACACAAACAGAGGTGATATAAAATGGCTATCGTTTCGTAGCAAAAGTCTTAAAGAATACTACAAGCGACGCATTTGACAGTTCTTATCGCGTTAAGTATAATGTACCGCTTATGCGTCTTCAAGAATAGAAATTGATCGCTTAAGCGGATTTTTTCGTATGAAGCGACTAAAAGAATATGGGTGTATGTTTCAATTTCAATTTTTTTTTTTAATTTTCGGTCTTTTTCTTGCATGAAATATTCTTATTACTATATACATACATATGTACTTCCAACAACTTGAGTAAATTTTTGCATTTGCATGTGTGGAATGAGTAAAAACAGTAAAAGTTAGCAAGAAAATTTGTGATCACGTGTACAAGTGAAGTTACTTCTTAACAATATATATACTTTGGTTTTAACTTCAACAACGTTGAAATTTTACTTCAAAAATTAAAAATATGGAAAACAAACACATAACACAATGCAACTAACAACAAAGTTTCAACGCAGCCTTGCCGCAAAAGTTAAACCAATATCTTTAGCACATTTTTAAAAGATTTTGTATTTTCGATCCGACTTAAGCTTAAGGTTTGAAATTTTGTAAAAAGTAAGATCTTCAAATTAGAAATTAGTAGAGATCGGTTAAAAAAAAATGTTTGTCACGCCCCCTGTTAAGGAGCTGTAAGTAATCGAAAATTGAAATTTTGCTTTTGAGCGCGGAGCTAATTTTTCTTGCAATGAGCGGACTTTAATGAAAATTTACTTCCCAAATTTAAAACCAATCACACGTTTTTATTATATAATTCTTAATTTATGTAATAAAAACAGGGTTTTTTATGTCAAATTAAAAAAGGATATTAAATTTAAATGCATTAATTTAAAATTTTTCAGTTGGATTTTTCCCTACTAAAATTATCTTTATTTTTTCATATTAATTTTTTTAACTTCCTCTTTTTAGTTATTATTTTTATATGTATTATAATATGTATTTTTTTAAAAGCATGAAAATTGTAAATTTAAATCAAAAAAATTTTAGTTAACGCTTGAAACAAATCCATTTTTAATTTTATACTGTGTACTGTAAAATAAATAGTATATTTAAACGTGACACACTTATAATGATAAATTCGATTTTAATACATTTTAAAGGCTTTTCTTTTGTATACAGATAGAAAATCAAATTTTTTACAAAACTAAAGCTATAGTAAAATTTTAGTCTTTTAAAAATTCAAATTTACATAACTTTATATTATAACATTTACAATTATATTTTAAAGTTTTCTATTGGTTTATTACTTACGACACACTATGCGATTTTACTGTTTCAATTTCAATTTTTTTTTTTTTTGCATGAAATATTCTTATTACTACTACTTCCAACAATTTGAGTAAATTTTTGCATATGAATGTGTGGTAAGAGTAAAAGTTAGCAAGACAATTTTTGATCACGTGACCAAGTGAAACTACTTATTAGTTCTTAACAATAAACAAAAAAAATTATCTGAAATGTCAACATGTAATTTTTTGAAATTTATTTGAAATTGACATGATAGGTAATAGGAGTGGTTTTGTAGTAAATTATAGAACTACCCAGAACAAACTAGAGTTTTCTGTTTTCTCAGATCCATAATACCTAGGATAATTTTTTTTTGTTTTTTTTATTTTGACAATTGTTGATAAATTTTTAAGTTTTTCAGGTAAAAATTTTAAAACATTTTTACAAAACTTAAAAAAAATTTAACAAAAAAACAAATTAAAAACTTGAAATTAATAAAATAAACAAACAAATATTTGTCAATTTTGAAAGCCTTCATTAGTTGTTGTGTTCCAGATTGTTCTAGGTATTCCTTAAGTGTTTGACGTTTAATTGTGTGCTTTCCTAACCTGTCCGGATAACGAATAAACAAACCTATTATTGTTCGAAATTTCCTATAATTATTTATTAAAAAAATTTCATTAGACGTTTTTTTTTTTTAAATCAGAGCATACATCTGAGCAAGCTCTGAACAAAATGGGCACAATCTGAGCAGATCATGAATCGAGTACGCTCAGAGCGTTCAGATGTAATAAAAAAAATGATTTTATTCAAATGTAATAAAAAAAATGAACTGTAATTTTCATTTTACTTACGTTTTAAATTATCAAATTAAATTAAATTAAAAAAAGATAACTTAAAATAAACAAAACATTTTGACTCTTATTTACCAAGTAAAATTTTAAAAAATCTCAAAATGTCTTTGTATTTTACTTTGCTCAGTCGTGCTTGATATATTTCCAATAAGTACAGAGAGCACACTCTGAACTCACAACTAAAAAACCAAAAACACAATATTTTTTATTTGACATTTCATCATTTCATGCTCTGCTCAGAATTAAACGACTATTTTATGTAATTTTTTTTTTTGATTTTTCAATTCAAATTTTTTCCGTATGTTTTTAACTGATATTTAAAATTTTGTTTAATTTTTTTTTATTAAAATTTTAAAAAATATTCCTTTTTTTTTTAACTTTTATTTAGTTTTATTAGTATAATTTAGTAAATTTTTTCTCTATAAATCTTTAAGTAATTTAATTTTATTTCTCATTTTTAATAAATATTTAACGTAACATTTTTCGTTTTTCAATTGTTATATTAATTTTTATTACTTTATGTTTTACTTTTTTAATTTTTTTTAAGTTTTTGTGTTCTGTTGAATAATTTTATTTAACATTTACTTAAAATGTTATAAATAAAAAAAAACTATAAAATATAATTATTAACCTTTATTAAGGTGATAATTTAAAAAAGATAAATTATTCGCCCTTATTTAGGAAATATATATTATAACTTAGGAAAAAAAAAAACATTTGTTTTAATTGAATTTCTTGCAGTATTATTTTTTGGATTTCCTTTTATGAAAATTGAGAAATCAGAAACAACAATTGGATAATAACACAATAAAGTTTGAATTAAAAATAAAAATCTTACTTATTTAACTGTTACAGTAAAATTGAAATTTGTTTTTGTTGAATTTTAAATTAAAAAAATTATATAATATATTAAAAGAATTTTCTTTTGTTTAGAAATTTTGGTTAAAACTGAGCAAATATAAATAAAAAAAATCATTCCCATTCAGTAGTACCGGGGGGTTTGGGTGTTAAATCTAATAGTACTCTTGAAATGCCTTCCACTGCTGATATTTCTCGAATCATGTTTTCAAGAACCTTAAAAATAATTAAAAGAAATATATTTAAATAATTCAACTTGATATTAAATATTTAAAATTGAGTATAGATTTTTACTAAATAACGATTTTTTCGTACATGTATTGGTAATTGCTCGGAGCCTGGAATGACCGGCACTCCAGTCATAAAATCACTTGTTAAAAATGGCCTTAATACAACTGATCTCGCACATGATGGTAATCGATTTGCTGGATCCCTATCAAAATGAATTGGTATAAGGACAACTGGCATTTGGGCTATTTTCCTTACACATCCCGATTTTTGAAGAATCTAAAAAAAAAACCATAAAACAATTTTTTTTTAAATAATTTTTTTTACCTCATTAGCGATATAATCTGCTTGTCTTAATTGTAATAACGCTTGACGACAAATCCTTGTATGTGTAATATCAAGAACTGGAAATTGTACATGACCACCAAATATATAACACACTCTGTTTATATTATGTAATAAACGTGGTATTAATTTAGCCAAAAATATCATATCATTCCAATTTGCTTCTGTTTCACTTGATAATCCTAAAACATAACTATATGTTCTTTTATCACCTAAAATATATATATTACAAAGAGATCTAAAATTTGAAATATTTTTAAAACCTTGCACGCCAACACTTCGAATAGGTAATACTGTTGCCGTTATTTGAGAATTACTTGAAATTCTCAGTAATTCCTGTTGTTCTTCTTTAGTTGTTGACCCAGAAACTCGATTTAATAAAGCATGATTCTTTTGTGATTTATTTTTATAATCTACTATTACACGCGCTATAACCTAAATTAAAAAAAAATATATTAATTTAATCCAAACTTACTTTAAAAAGTAATAACCTGTGTTTCGGAAAAATCCTTTTCCATATACGGTTCTTCAGCACAAATTATTCGAATGGCTAAGCCTGGACCAGGAAAAGGATGCCTTTCAATCAAGTGGGATGGCAAATTTAAATCATAACCTAATTCTCTAACTTCGTCTTTATGGAAGTCGGATAATGGTTCTACGACTTTTCCGGCTTCTCTTAAGGCTCTTTACAAAATAATTTAATGTTTCATTAATTTTATAATATATTTTTTCTCTCTTTTTTACCTTATCATGTCTGTGTCATTATGATGTGTTTTTATAGCGTCTGCGTTTGAACTAGCTAAATGTGATGCAGATTCAATCAAATCAGGCCTTAAAGTACCTTGAGCTAAGAAAACTTCCTCCGGATTTAATTTTAATTCACTTAGTACTTCATTAGTAACTTTAATAAAAACATCTCCAATAATTTTCCTTTTTTCTTCTGGGTTTGTTGCGTAACAAAGCATTGGTGTTTCAATATTATATAATTGTCCGGGTTTTTTTACTGTTGTTGAACCTTTAAAAAATTGATAGAAAGCTTTTTTTACAATTAAATCAATACCAATTTCCTTTAAAGATTTTTCAACTTTTTCACTTTCATCTTTTCGCATGAAACCTAAAAGAAAAGAAAATTTTTAATTTTTTGTTTTACATATTTAATTTGTATTTAAAATACCATTATCTATATGAACGGCGATTAGCTGAGATGGGTGTAATGCGTGTCGTAAAAGCGCTGCGCAAACTGTTGAATCAACTCCACCACTAACTAATAACTAACAAATAAAAAAAAAATTTATTATTATTTAAAACTGTTTTGTTTTTATTTCAATTAATATTTTAAATTAATAAATAATTTTAATAAAACATAAATATTACTTAAACTTACCAAAACTTGATTACTACCAACTTTATCCTTAATATATTTAATGCATTCTTCTTTTCGATTATTCATTGTGAAATTTGGTGATAAACCACATATGCCAAATAAAAAATTTGATAGCATTTGCTTTCCATTTACCGTTAAATCAACCTGAAAACATATTTATTTTTTATTCATCAATTTTTGTAGAGTAAGTTTCAAATTACTTCTGGATGAAATTGTACACCATAAATTTTTAACTGTTCATTATATAGGGCAGCAACAATGTTATTTTGTGATTTGGCAGCTATTTTTAATTTTTCTCCAATTCTATCTATACTGTCTCCGTGAGTTAATAAGACTGTTTGGAATTGTTGTAACCGACTAAAATAAATATGTTATTAAATTAATTTTTAAATAAGTTGTTTTGGTTTGTGAAAATAAATAAGTTTTGTACTGTAGAGCCAAGTGTAGCCTAATAAAAAAACTTATTATTTAATAGATTGTTCAAAGCTCTTTTTTTTTAGAAGGATTATATCAAGGATTAAAAAAACTTTAAATTTAATCCACTTCTTTTCCTTCCAAATAATTTGCAACTTTAAAAAACCTTAATTTACTGCATTTTTTCGGAAGACTTTGAAAATAATAAATATTGAGTATAAAATATTTTGACTGAAATTGAAATAAAAGAACAACTCACTGGAAAAGTGGGCATGTAGGCACTACATCAATATTGTGTTGACCATCTTCTCGGATATCTTTTTTGTTAACAGTACCACCAAACTCCTTATTTATTAATTGCATTCCATAGCATATGCCTAAAAAAATTTTAATAATTTTATGTGTTAATAATTATATATGAAAGTACCTAATATAGGAATTTTTGCCTTAAATATGTCGGGATCATAAGCAGGCGCATCTTCTGCATAAACTGAATTTGGGCCACCTGAAATTATTATACCTCGATAACCACTCTCTTTTAAAGCTAAGGCAGATGTATCTAATGGTAATATATCTGATTCAACTTTGAGCTCCCTCACTCTTCTGTCAATTATCTAAAATAAAAATTAAAACCTAAGTTAAAAGTCTTTGTCAATATTATGATAAATTATTCGAAATGGTGAAAATTAATATTTATATAAAAGTTGTTGCTGTTACTTTTATTTTTATTAGTTTTGGGCGGATCGAGGGAATTTTCTCTCTTTCTGGGGTTTTTTGTCCTAAAAATTAGTTTTTTTGTTTTCTGGCAAAATCCATTGAAATTTCAAAATTATTTTAATTTGGGCAATTTTTTTTATATTTAAAATTTATCTTCATACATAGTCAAAAGCTAATTTTTTAAAATTGTTCTTATTTTCAAGCGATATTACTAACAATTAAAAAAAAACATCATTTGGTTTTCCTAAATTTTTCTAATATCTATACACCTTTTTTAGAATATGAAAAATGTAAGTTTAAGAAAAAACGAGGAAGATTATAGTTGTCCTTGTCAACTTTTAGATACCCGTGCATACCCACTATGGTGTATAAAATAAACCGTAATTTACTTTCTTATACATTTAACTCATTACCCCATAATTTTGACGTAAAAAAAAAAAAAAAAATTAACAAAAAAAAAAAAAATCACAAAAAAAAAAACAAAAAAAAAAAAATAAAAAAATAAAAATTGGCCCACCCTAAAAGTCCGATGGCCCGAGTGATGTCCAACTTTGCCAAGTAACTTGCCCTATTAATTTACCTGCCCAATTTTAATTTTAACCTTGTAGCTTCATTAGATTCACAGTTATTGAATCGAAAACTTTGTATGGCAGCCCCCCGAAAATGGGGCCCTAACAGTTTGAAACTTCATATAAGTGCTCGATTCATTATATAACTAACCGTGTGTAATTTTCAGCCTCGTAGTATAATTAGTTTTGAAGAAATTCATATTGGTGCAAGGAAGTTGTATGGCAGCCCCCCGAAAATGGGGCCCTAACATTTTGAAACTTCATATAAGTGCCGGAGTCATTATAAAACTAACCGTGTGTAATTTTCATCCCCGTAGTATAAATAGTTTTGAAGAAATTCACATTGGTGCAAAAAAGTTGTATGGCAGCTCCCCGAAGCCTTGGTCCGATTTTAACCAAAATCAATAGGGAACCTAGAAATTGTCTAAAAATGACTTTGTGTAAATTTCTAGACTCTAGCCCTTTTAGTTTTTGAGTTATCGTGCTGGCACACGGACGGACAGACACACATAGCTAGATCGACTAATTTTTCGATCCTAAGCCGATACGTACCCTTGACACAATATCTAGCTCGTCTAGATCGATGCGTTACAAACGGAGGAGCAATTTTAATATACCCGATGTTCATATATGTATGCACTGTCCGTATGTGTCTGTCCGTCCGTCCGTCCGTCCGTCCGTGTGTCAACACGATAACTAAAAAACTAAAAGAGCTACAGTTTTGAAATTTTCACAAAATATTTTTCAATCAATTTCTAGGTACCCTATTTTTTTTGGTTAAGATCGGACCAAAACTTCGGGTAGCTCTCGAACAACTAACTTTTTTAACTCCAATATTTTCATATAAAAATTTGAAATTTTGCTATGCATCTTGTATTTAACATGAAATTATATGAATTTTGTTTTATTTTGTTTTTTTGTTTTTTTTTATTTTTGTAGATAACGATTTCGAGTAAGAATTTCATATGATTTAAATGATGCGTAGTTTATTTAAGATAAGCAAAAAAGAACACAAAGATTTTTTTTAAGTAAATGGCTTCATAAATAATATGTATATGTGTAATATTTTGCATGCTTTGTATATTTTGATATTGATAGATATAATCATTATGAATATGATGATTATTATCTATCATGATGATCATTATATGAATATGATCATATGAAGCTAATTTTGCTTAAGTTTAATATATTCGTGAATTAAAAATTAATTATAAGAGATAGAATTGAAAAATTAGAGCTAGAGTTTTGAAATTCACACAAAACATTTTTGGTTAAGACCAGACCAAGGTTTCGGGGAGCTGCCATACGACTTATTTAAACCAATATGAATTTCTTTAAAAGTAATTATACCAGGAAGGAAGGAAGATGAAAATTACACACGGTTAGTTTTATAATGAATCAAGAACTTATATGAAGTTCAAAATGTTACGACTTAATTTTCGGGGAGCTGCCATACAACTTCTTTGCACCAATATGAATTTCTTTGAAACTGATTATACTATGAGGATGAAAATTACACACTGTTAGTTATATAATGAATCGAGCACTTATATGAAGTTTCAAAATGTTACGGTCCCGTTTTCGGGCAACTGCCATACAAAGTTGTCAATTCGATAACTGCGAATCTAATGAAGCTACAAGGTTAAAATCAAAACTGGGCAGATAAATAGGGCAAGGTAGTTGGCAAAGTTGGACATCACTCGGACCAACTATTAGGGTGGGCTATTTTTTTTTTTTTTTATGGGATAATAAGTTAATCAATAATTATAGGATAATAAGTTAAATTTTTTTTTAACTATTTTACTTTCTTATATTTTTTTTGTAATATTTATAATAGCATAAAGGAAATAAATAACGGTTAGTGGGTATGCACGGGTATCTAAAAGTTGACAAGGGCAACTATAATCTTCCTCGTTTTTTTATAAAATGTATTTTATTTTAGCTTATGGAGAATGTATATTGTAAAAAACAAATACGAGAAAATTTAGGAAAAACAGATAAACAGAGATTTTTTGGCTCTGTATGATTTTTTTTTTAAATTACCCCCAACACTGCTATTAACTTCACCAAAAAGAAAACTCAAAACTGGCATTTAATTTTTCATATACTGTATAATATGTATACAATTGCTGTAGCAAAATATATGCAATTTTAAAAATGACGAACTTTGATAAAAAATACAACAATTTAGCCAAGCCAGACGAAGGTCATGTCATCAGTTATTTGACGTTATTTTCCATCATAGAATAACGTAAGTGAATATTGCTCAGGCCCACACGAGTGTAGTTACTAATTTATGCACTTATGAATGCATGTGTAAAATATAGTTCATTCGAAGATAGTTAATTGTCGGACAATGTTTAGTCAGCTGATTTTTCAAAAGCGGAAAGTTTTTGTAATTTTTTATTCATATAAAAAAAATGGTTTGAAGGTACCTAAATAAAAAAAAGGATTTGCAGATAATATAAGAGATTTAATTTTTTATTTACATTGAGCGGGTAGCAAATTTTATTTTACTTATATCATTTCTAGGTCATTTAAAAATGTATTATTATTTTAAATAACATCTGTGGGACTGAGCAAACATTCATAATTATGCAATTTTAAAATTAGTTTCTAAATCTGTTCCTTAAACCAATTGTCTTTTATAATTAATTATTTTTTTTCATTATTTATATCTAAATTTTATATTGTATTATACAAATATATTTGGATTACTAATAGGTAATCTTATATAGATTTTTATCAATTTCCAATACCAGAAATATTTTATATTTTGTACGGTCTTAAATTTTTTTTTATTTACGATACACATAGTTCAAAAACTTTTAAATAATGAAAAAAAAACCAAAAACAACCAAAAAAAAGGAAAACATCGCATCGAGTGTGCAAATAAAAATTTTCACTGATTACGTCAAAATTACATCAATGGAATATGATATTACATACCGTGTGGCATGGCTGATTAGTAAACTTGACACGTATAGAAATACTAATGCGTTTTTTTTTTTAATTTGAGCATGAAATTTTGTTTTTTTTTAGCCCTTAGCGCTCAGAGCTTGTCTTTTTTTTTAAATCAGAACGCGATCAGAGCGTGCTCAGTTAAAATATTTCTAGGACGGTTGAGCAAAATAAAATACAAAGAAATTTTGACGTTTGTTTAAGGTAAACCAAAGTATATCTATTGTTAAAAAGTAAGTTCACTCTCTTTTACCAATTTTTTACTAAACCTAATTCATTTTGTACAACAAGAAACTCTATGTGGAGAAGCTATACAATATATTTTTTTTGTTTCACATTCACTGTGTATAGGAAAAACATGCATGCAACAAAAAAACAACACTATGTATTTTTGTAATGTACTTTTAAAGGCGGGTTCTTAGAAAATTGTTTATTAATGAGTATAATGTATCAGGTATAGGAACTACTGCAATTGAAATCGAGTGTATATATAGTGGCGGGTCATTTGAAAATTTCATTAGCTGAGTACATGGTGTTAAATTATTTTAAACTAATTAATCTTAGCAATAGTGAATATTTTAAATATTTAAAATACTTTCATATTTATATGATGATAAATTTAATATATGTGGCAGGTTTTCATGAGAAAATTTTGCCAAGTATTCTTGACTTTAGAAAGAGAGGTATATAATATACTCTCAATAGGAGAGAAAGAGTAAAATGATTAAATTTATATTAAAATTTTTTTATATCTTTTGACAAAAAAAAATTACATAACCTTATTTTTTAATTTTTAAATTTATACTTCGCGAATTTTTCAATTCAAAGTTAAAATTTTATTCATTTAAAATAAATGATAAAATTTTAATCAATTTCAAATAATTTTGAATAAAAATTCGTTCATCAAACCATAATATAAAATGTTTTTTTTCTTTGTTTACATTCTCTTGTTTGTTTACAAAATTCAAATGTCATGTACCTACCCATAATTACATATTTTTATGCAAATGTAAAGTATGCAAAAAAATTTTTGTGTTAGAATACACTTTTTTTTTGTATGTAGTAGCAACTTTATAGGAAAAAGACCTTAGAGAATATCTTTTTGCCAAGGATTATGGCACTCTCTCAATACTTGTCTAAGGATTGTGGATGACTCTCCAAGGATTATGGATGTTTCTCCCAGTAATTTATCGTTTTTTCTTTGTCGCACAAATAGTATTTTTGTATCTTCTGCCTATGCTCTAACTTTTGCCCAGTAAATGGCTGTAATGGAAATTAGCCTTTAAAACATTTCAACAAAAATGTAAAACAATTTGATAATAAAAATAAATATTTTAGCTTGGCACATTTATAATAATAAATTCGATTTTAATACATTTTAAAGGCTTTTCTTTTGTATACAGAAAATCAAATATTTTAGAAAACTAAAGCTATAATAAAATTTAAAAACATTATGCAAACTTAAATTAACATAACTTTATATTATAACATTTACAATTATATTTTAAAGTTTATTATTGGTTTATTAATTGCGACATACTATGCAATTTTACTATGTCTCAATTTCATTTTTTTTTTTTTCATTTTCCGTCTTTTTTTTTAAATTATTTGCTTTGAATTGAATAATTCTCGAAATATAAATTTAAAAATTAATAAATAAGGTTATGTAATTTTTTTTTGTCAAAAAATATAAAAAATTTTTAATATAAATACATATAACCATTTGCTCTCCTATTGAGAGTATATTATATACTTCTCTTTCTAAAGTTAAGAATACTTAACTCATATTCAGAATTTGTCATTTCACACAATTTTTTTTCAAATCAATTTTCAACTTATTCGTCTTTTTTTTTAGCACACTTTCAAAAAATTTTGTAAGAATGTGCCTATATAGCTTCACTCTGTCCGTACGTCCGTATGTCCGTATGTTTACAAAACTTTTACACCGTTTAAAGGAGTTAAGAAATTTAAACCGCGGATAGGTATTCCAAAAAAAAATAATTTCGCAGAAGAACTTTTTTCTGTAGCCCCAGCCGTTACGGAACTACAGCCCCCCAAAGTTGGAAAAACCCCTATTTTTAAATTGTTGTAACATGAGTTCTGTTAGGTGTATTTTCAATCTGAAAACGGCAAAAGATAGCTGGTTTTATAGAATCTATAAATTTTTAAAAGGTAAATGTTTAGAGTTTCCATACGGTACTAAAATTTATCATTATGCAAAACTCTTTTGGAAAATTTTTGGCCACACATATCTTCTAAACGGTTCAAGTTAGGGTAGGAGAGAAATTAAATCCTCAAAAATTAGTAGAAGTCGGTTAACAACATTTTGTTGTCAAGTCCACTGTTTAGGAGCTATAAAGGCTCGAAAATTGAAATTTTCTATTTTTAAACACCTGTAATTTGAATACCTGTTAAAAGTTTTTTTTACAAATATTACAAATATTTCTATAAAAATAACTGATAAAATACTCAGTAAGAAACTCTATATAATTTTGAAAATGTGTTTTTTAAAAACCCTTGGTTTTTTCTTATTAAAAATATTGTTAAAAAATTGTCGATTATTACCAAATATGTATAAAGAATAATATTGTGTTGACAATTCTCACTCAAATCAAAACAATTTAATTTTGTGAAGAATTGTATGGCAAAAAAATTACTAATTTTAAGGGCCAGTTTCACCGCTGTCTGATAAACTTCTAGATAGCTATCTTCTAGATTAACTATCTGGTAGATAAAAGTATTAGATAATATTGTTTCTGTTTCACAGTCAAACTTAATAATAAATTATCTGGCTGATAACTTTATCTCTTGGATAACGTAATCGTTATAAAATTGTATATTTTTAGGATGAATTTGTACTAAAAACGATACAAAAATTTTTTTCAATATTATAAAAAATATACAAAATATAAATAAAAAAATAAAAAATTTCAAACATCAATTTTTAAAAATATAAAAAATATAAATACGAAACTTAACAAACAAAAATTTAATTTCATAATGGAGAAGTCAAAAAAAAGTGATAGGGCTGTAAATTTCAGTCAAGAGGAGAGGGAAGAGCTCCTTAAACAGGTGGAGCTAAAGAAATATATCGTTGAAAATAAGAAAAGCTATTCCGTAACATAGCAGGAAAAAAAAACCGCCTGGAAAGCAATTGAATGAGCTTTTAATAATGCGATTGAAGGCCAAATTCTCGATTTATTAGTCTCTGTTTTATAAAGGAATTATTAAAAATTGTTTGATCATGACATGAACCAGGCCACCTAGCAACAATGTCGGAAAATTTCAATTTCGCGTCTACTACAGCTTGAACATTAAAAGAAAAATTGTGTTTTCTGTCCCTGTAGTATTCTGCATTTTCTCCTCCTGCGAAAACCCTTATTAATTTAAGTGAATTTATTTATACATTTATTCTAAATTCTACCTGGTGATTTGATCACAATATGCGTACAATCTATGGTACCTATAACTCTAGGAAAATTGGCAATGTCGTAAAATTCTTTCATAACATTTTGTAGATTTGGCGAAAATTTTACAAGGGAAGGTCTTAATTTAGCTATTGCTTTAGATACTTGGTCTACTATTCTTGAAGCAGATGCTTTGCGGACACCATTGAAATCACCTGCCACAATCAAAAAGCACCCTGTTGCAAAATAACGTAAAGCTAATAGTAATCTATTTCTTGGTGATATTGCAGAGTTACAGAAATAAGTATAAACATATTAATTTTTTCTTTTCTTGAAGAATTTAAGTTATACTTTACAAATTTGTTGGCGTTTTTATTTCATTTTGTTCATACATAACTAACTGCCGGTTTAGTTAATCTGAATCTTGATCTAAAATCAACATCATCAAGTAGTTCATAATAATCTGACCGTATTCTAATTATGCGTGATCTACGTAAATGTGAAATATTATTAAAATATTCATCAAATTCATCTTCTATGTACTCAAATAAATCCATTTTGTTTTAATTACAAAAATTCAAAAAAAAATTTTGTTTTATTCAAAAATAAAAGTTTTATCTACCAGATAAAATTTTATTCACAGCATAAGGTGGCCGATAAATTATCAGAAACTTTATCTATTAGATAGGGATATCAGACAGTTGTGAAACAGAAATTTATAAGATAAGTTCTGAATAGTCTATCAGCCAGTTTATCTTTAAGCGGTGAAACTGGCCCTAAGAATATATAAAATGCTTATTAAAAATAAATATTTCGTTAAAAGTTGTGGTAAATTTAAAACCACAAAAACAAAATATCGTTGTGTATAGGTATTAATTAGTTCATATATGAAAAATTAAATGTCAGTTTTGATTTATTGAAAGTAAAAAATTCTTTAGAGAAGTATTTTATTTAATTGTTTAAAAATTTTTTTTTACTTCCACGTAAAATTAATTTTAATCGAATTTTATTAATACATATATGCTATAAAGAAATACAATACCAAAAATTTTTATTTCGCTCGATCTTTCACATTATGTCTATTGTATTCTTTTTCTAGCATAGTTCTCAAAATGTTGATGACTTATTTTGTCCATAGTGTGAATCATGTTTAAGGCACAAAAATTATAATTAAAATAAGGTAAAACGTCATTAAAAAGTTCAATCTAAAAACAAAAAAACAAATTTTTCTTTTCCCAAATTATGTATGTATGTATATACTTAATTTAAATAGGTACACACAGGATTCAAAATTTAACAAATATAATCCATATTTGTTAAATGTATTACATATTACATATTTGGTATTATGTTATATGTTTTTATACATATAGACATAAAAGTATCTAAATAAAAACAATACAATCTAAAATTCTTTTACTTTATATTTATAGTACGTTCACTGCTGTTTATATATCAGGTAGACAAAATTTCGCTGAAAATTTCGTTCGATATTGATTCGTATTGAAAAGTTTTAATTCTTTAATTTTTTTTTAAGTTTTTCAAATTTCAAAAATTTTTTATTTATTTTTTATACATTATTTGTATCAAATTTATATTTAAATTCCATATATCAATATTAAATTCCAAATTATCTTTTTTTTTTTTATAAAAATTGTCAACTTTTCTAATCAGAACTATATCAAAAACTAGAAGGACGGTAAAAAATAATAATCTATCATGCTAAATTTAAGTGCTTATTTTAAAACAATGAACATTTTTTTCTTACTCTATTCCATGATAATATAATCAATCAGTGGTACGTTCATAAACTCCAAATCTAGTGGTTATTATGAACGTACTATTATTATAAATTATAAAAAATTGCTTTTTCTTACTTTTCCGTACTGAGCACCAGCATCGAGAATGGCTATTTTATCATGATGAAGTCCATTTTCCGTAGGTGGTAAAATTTTGTTCGTAACTGATTGGTTCATATCTTGTTCTTTGCAACACTAAAATAAAAATTTTAATAAAACTCATTTAATTCATCTATTTTTTTAATTAATATTAATTTATTTATTTAAGAAAAACCGAACAAATTGGATGAAACAAAAAATTAAAAGAAACCACAAATTATTAGAGCATACTGTACATCATATTCTTTTACAGTTTAATGTTTTACAAGTAAATTATGTAGGTATACATAAATAGGCCTTTTAATTCAATTTTAAGCAAAATGAAATGACATTTTAAGTAAAACGAAGAAGAGTGTAGTAGAATAGACTGTGTCAACTCTGGGATACCCATATTTTTTTGTTTTTTTTTTTTTTTTGTTTTTTTTTTAACAGTTAAATTAGGCTAATAAGCCTGTCTACACCATAGGTACATGGTACATGTTGGAACAGGGGGTCATATTATATTCGTGTTATTAGAATTGGTCTTATTGAATTCCACATACAATTTAAACATGAGATAGTACTAGGCCTTATAACATGAAGAAACGTCTTAGATTTTCAATATTTACAGTTCTATTTTTTGTTTATATTGTAATACTTTGTATTTGAGTTATATGGTATCTGCGAGTTATATTATTCAATTAAATTATTTGTTTATATTTTGTATTTGTTTATATTGATATATAAATTTATTTTTTTATTAAAGATATATAATTATTAATTATTGATTATGCCATTAATTTGAACCCAATGGAGAATGGAACTGACTCGAGTCGAAAACCAGAAAAGTTTTTCACTTTCACTGGAATTCGAACCCGCATGAAAGGTCGGCACTCAACCACTGTGCCACCCAGCTGTTAATATATATGACCGTAATATAAACATTATATCATCCGGTTAATTACTTTTGGCAAAATTTCAAACATATAGCTTTATTAGGTGTAGTGTAATGCTCATATAAAATAAGGAGTTATATAGCAGCTACTCGAACCCTCTGCAGTAGACCAACCAAATTTTGCAGAAACTTTGGCCTTAAAACTAAACTACTTTTGGAAAATTTCAGACACCCAGCTTCAATATGTACAGATTAATGCTCATATATAAAAAGAAGTTGTATGACGGCATAAAAACGAATTTGCGAAGATTTCAAAATCGTAGCTCCTTTATTTTTTGATTTTTCGCGCGAATATACATAATTAAATCGATTATTTTTCGATTCTTATCCGATCCATACACTTGAGTCTATATCTACCACTCCCCTTCTCTGCGTCTCATACGTAATGGCAAATTTAGTATACCCTTTTGACTAATAGTCATAAGGGTATAAAAACACCTGCACATATGGCAAAAGAAAAATATAAAATAAGACTTAATTAATTTTTAATTGAAACTATTCTTCTCAAATTACAAATAAATTTGCAGTATTAATAAACAAATATTATCATATTGCCATATTAACATAAAACTTGATACACTTTTTAAAACTAAATTATGTCTAACTATAAAGTAACTATACAAAAAGAGTGTTCAATGAGAAAAAAAATTTTCGTTGGTTGGTTTAATATTGTAAAATTTAGATGATCATGGTTGATCGTATTTTAGCGTAAGGTAAATAAATATATACACCCCGATTCTTGAAGGCTCATCACTTCATACGAAGTGCTTATCAGTGCGTCTCCTTTAAAAAAAATTATCACGTCTGGCTTTTCTTGAAGACTTTTTTTTTGAGGTGATGTCATTTTTGTAAAGTTGATATAAACATTACAATTTTTTTTTTACTCTTGAGTTTTTATTGTTGTCAAAATTTATAAACATAAATATGCATGAGTTATTTTTATATGTATGATTTTTTTGAATATGAAAAAAAATTAATACAGAATTTTAGAAGAAGTATTATGCATCCCATACATGATGGACCGGGTTTTCAACTTAGTACGCGGACATGTTTACAAACCTTACCATACACTATTCAACCTACCATCGAATCATCGTAAAATGTTTTTTTTTTTTTTTTTTTTAAATAGGGTAAATTTCATCTGATAATTTTAAATTTGAATTTTTAACACTTTTTATTTAAATATATAGTTCTGCCTTTTTAATTTTTTTCTATTTTAAAACATTTTTCTAACTTAATTTTTTTATAATTATTTCAAATTCTTGTCAAATATTTGTTATTTTATACATTATAGTTTTCTTATATTTTCAAATCGGAATATTTCAACGTTCTTACGTGTCAAAAAGTTAAAAAAACGAAAAAAAAAAACATAACGACATTTAAGTTGTTTAACTTGCCCATACACGTTAAAACTAAAATGCAAACCAAAGACTCCGCCCACAAAAAACAAATTTTTTTTTATTTTCTTCCAACCAACTTATCAACCTTCAAAATGGTCTTTCAACTTGCCCACACACGATTCAATTTCACAAGTACGCGTACCAAGGTGAAAACCCGGTCCATCGTGTATGGGAAGCATAAGAAATAATAATTCAAGTCCTTTTCAACACCTTTCAAGTAAAAAAGAATGTTGAACTACTTAAATTTTTATTACATACCTTTAATTTTGCATATTAATAAGTTTAATCAACATATTTGTAAATTTGTTTTAACCTGGATTTAACTTTACAAGTAACTGAAATTAAATTTTATGAAATTCTTTTTTTTTTTTAAAACATATGAAAGTTTTCAAGTTGCTTTTTCTTACTTTTCCGTACTGAGTACCAGCATTTACAAGTTACATAAACCTAAATGTTTGTATGTAAAATTATTTTTTAAAACATAAAAATTTTAAGGTACCTAAATTAAAATGTTTTTATATAAGTATATAAAAACATGCAAATTAAAAATATACTAACCAAAGAAGAAGCAAAAACTAGACATGCCTTTAAGAATTTTCAAACGTGATTATTTTTCCAACTGACCAACCAACCAAATTGACAATTTGGTATAAATATCACTTTTGAACCTTCAAGAATAGCTAGTCATCACTTTTGTAATACTCATTGTATGCTACGCCTTCAAGAAACAGGTTGATAGTATCTCATGATTTCAGTTTATTTTTGTTGAGATTTTTGTTTTTTTTTGCTTGTATATAAAAACATTTCTTTGTTATGCATCGCATAGACGGTGGACTAGGTTTTCAACTTGGTAAGCGGACAGGTTTACAATTCATACCACACACTCCAATCCATCCAACTTATCTTCGAACAGGCATTTAATTTTGTTTTTTTTTGGTTTTGATAAATAAGTTAAATGTCAAAAGAATCTGATAATTTTAAATTTTTAACAGTTTTTATTTAAATAATTATTTAAAAAATTAACATTAGAAAGAAAATGATTTTAAATTACAGTAGCTATTGCAATCTTGAAAATATTCATGTTTATTACGAGTATGAAATATCAAGTATCGTTTTAAATTAATCGTATATCGTTTTTTTAGGTATTACGAAACAATATTTGATAAAAATTGATATATTTATATTTAACGAAAAAGCTTTCTTAAGTATTTAATGCTTTTCTTATTCTCTCTTTTAATTTTTGAGTTATTATAATTTTAAAATTTATTTATTTATTTATGATTTAATCAAGAAGAAATAAATAGAGATGAGTTTAAAGAATTAAAAATAATTAAAAATGATTTCTGCTTAGATTTTGTTTTTATAATAAAGAATATGAGGTACGTCAGAAAAATTTTATAAGTTTAATAAAGAGGATAAGAGATTTTTCAAATCCTCTTGAACTGAAAAATTAAGTGAAGATATTATTTTATTCTATATCTTTTATTGAAATTTTTGTTATTAGAGCGGATAAAGGACAAATTAACAAGGTACTTATCAATTAAGTGTAGGAAATGATTTTAATTTAAGATTAGTTCAACCTTCAGCATCCGTCATATTACAAGAAATTGTCAATATATTAGACTAATTTCATTTGAGTATACTCAAGAAGAGGTAAGAGCAGCAATAAATTATGTTTATTTTAAATCAAAAATACCTAATGTATAGATGGGACAACTAACATCTCCAATTGTTTTTTGTTACTAACTATTCTACTCTTGTAAAAACAATTTTTTAAATTTCTTAGTTTTATGTTTTCCTATATATCTTTAAAAAAATTTTACATTTTTTTAAAATATATTGCAAATATTCAAAAAAATTTGAGCTATCGTAATTAATTTTATAACCGATAAAAAAAACGACAAATTTTGATATTCGTTCAAAAAAAAATTTTGTTCCTCATTAGAAAAGCATTGAAAGTTAAAAGCTTATATAACCAAAACGATGTACGATAAATAATGACACTCGTAATTAAAACAGTTACTTTTTATCAAAAATTATCGTATATCATATACCGTTTTGACACTTGCAATTAACGTGAATTAGTAATATAAAGTCTATGATATGTTACGAATTAAATAATAATTAATTTCAGTTAAAAGTTTATTTTTAAAACTCTATGGGCCATTCCAGACAATTCGTTTCCTCTTTCGTTTCGTGACTACTTTTCATTCGTTTTATTACCTCTTGTCTATAAACTAAATTTGTGGTGGAAATTTTGGAGTAATTTTTTAAACCAAAAATTTAGTTCACTAACACAAACAAAAAAAAGTTTTTTTTAAAAACTTTTAATTCTAATTTTAAAAATTAAACAAGTGTTTGGATCGGATCAAAATCGAAAAATAAGTCGATTTAGCTATGTATGTCCTTCTGTCCGTACGATAGGTCAAAAAATAAAGGCGTTAGGATTTGGAAATTTTCACAAATTCGTTTTTATTGACAAATTCGGTCATACGGGTATCCCAGAATTGACACAGTCTACTCTACTACACTCTTCCTCGTTTTTAATTTGTTTTAAAAAATAAAAATGTGTTATTTTTAGTCAATATAAATAGTGTCAATATAGTCAGTATCATAGGCGCCCACAGGTAGGGGCAAGGTGGGTCACTTGCCTCCCCCTGGCTTTTAAAAAAATTAATTATTAAATTTAAAAAATAAAAATAGAGGAATAGCAAAACAATATCAAAACATTTAATTAAAAAAAAACCTTAGTAATACTTTTCAGAAGACCAATAACCACTATATATAATATTTTTTCAAACGCTTTTTTTCCATTTTTCAAACTCTTTTTCACACGCTTTTTCATATCGATAAAAACTGCAAAAATTTCTTCAAAACAAAAGGAAGAGATTACTCCCAATGCATTTAAAAAAAAATGTTTTTGTTCTAGTTTTAGTTTGTATAGCCAATATTCAAATTTTAGCATAGTAGGCTTTGGAAAAACTATTCTAAATATCTGAATATGATTTTGGAGTGGTGGGGTTGCGGTATTTCATTGTGATTGTGAACTCAGTTGATGCACTTTGAAAAATACATATATTATTGCTTTTAATTTTATAATTACTTATTTAAATGTTAAATTATTTTAATAATATTTTTCGAATATATCATATGTAACATATTAGTTTATTAGCTGGTAATATTAATCCATTTTATAAACTCAGTGAAAATTCTAGATACTATTTAAATAATACTGAAAAACCAGGTAAATAAATATATTTCTATTTTAATATTATTATGTAATATTTCAATTATATATTAAAAATATTTCAATTATATTTAAAATGCATAGAAAAAACCATGTTTTTTTTCATGCATAAGATAAAGCAAGAAACATAATTTCATTTGTATAAGTAGTTTTTTCAATTATTATTTGATATTAATAGTGAAAAATATATTTTATATTATTATCGTTTAAATTTTATTATATGAAAATATGGAATTACCTCAATGGTTTATTTTTAATTGTAAATTAATTTCTTCGGTGAATATTTTTTCTGTGCATTTTTTTATACCGTTTAGCAATCAAATGGCACTGCGAGTCATCGTCAAGTGCAAGTAATTTTGTTCAAATAATGCAACGGCAACAACTGAATGTTGTTGAACAAATTGATTCATCTGTACATAAAGTTATTGAATCTAATAGGCAAAAATTATTGCCAATCATAAAAACTTTGGTATTTTGTGGAATACATGGCCTTCCTGTAAGAGGCAAAGATGATGAGCACAGCGTATTACAAAAATTTATTAGATTTTCGAATTGATGCAGGTGATTCGATTTTAAAAAATCATCTGGAAACATCTGCCAAAAATGCAAAATACATATCGCACAGAACACAAAATGAAATTATTAGTATTTGTGGAGATATTTTAAGAGAGCACATTATGCAAACTATAAACAGTAGGGCTTTTTACTCGGTAATCGCTGATGAGTCTGCTGATATATCAGGAGTTGAGCAATTATCAATTTGCAATACGATTTGTAGACAAAAAAACCACTGGTTATTATATTAGGGAAGAATTCTTAGGATTTGTTCCGCTGGAAAGTATGGACGCAATAATAATTTCTAACAAAATACTTTCATCATTGAGGCATTTCGGCTTGAATTCGTATAAAATGGTAGGTCAAGGGTATGATGGCTGTTCTGTGATGGCAGGAAAAATAAATGGTGTACAAAAACTTATTCAAGAACAATATCCTATGGCAAACTTCTTTCACTGTGCTTCGCATAAACTGAATCTGGTTGTAAATGATTTTAATAATGTTCAAGAAATACGGAATACAACCGCATCTATTAAAGAGGTAATTAATTTTTTCCGTGAAAATCCTTTGAGAAAAAAGTACATATCGCGTATACCACCTTTTTGCGAAACACGTTGGACAGCAAAATATAAAAGTATTAGAATTTTTCACGAACATTTTTGCCCCATCGTAGAAGGATTACAACGGTTGACAGTAGAAGGAAATAATGTTAACATGTCGACAACGTGCTTTTCAATTATATCACGTTTGCAGTTCTCCAAATTTCATAATCTGTCTGCATGTTATAGCACAGTACTCAGCTTTACTCGAACCTGTTGTTAATATTCTTCAGGGACCTGAGCAAAACTTATTCTCTGTTAAAAACCAAACTAACACAATTAAAATAATTTTTCGGGATCACCGAGAAAATGCCGAACAACAATTTCATTATGTCATGCAAAATGTTGAGAAAAACGTTCAACAAATTAATATTAAAATAAAGTTACCTCATCTTGCAAATAATCAAAAAAATCGGTCAAATGTATCTTGTGATTCACCTGAATTGTATTATTAAAGATCTGTTTTCATTCCGTACCTGGATTCGTTAATAATATCTTTAAATGCAAGATTTTCTGAAAAAAATGATTCGGCTTATTTACTTTTTCAGCTACATCCTAATATGCGTCAATTAGCAAAAGCGGAATATGAAGACACAATAATAAACATTCAGAATAATAAATGAAATCGTTTTATTAAATTTTTTTTATTGGTTAAGAAATTTTTGTTTTGCCCTCCCCTGGAAAAAATCTTGCGGGCGCCTATGGTCAGTATAGATCTAAATAGTCAAGATAGATAGTGAAATCAATACGTAGTATCATCCCAATGCCCTCAAGAAAACCTGTTAACAAGAACAAAATATAATGTGGAAGCTTCAAATTAAAGTTTAGTTTTTAGAATAATATACACTGCTGACTTAGTTACTGATATATAAAAACATGAATGTTTTAGTTTTTAATTCCTGATAGCCCTTCAATGGGAAAGATTCTCAAATTGTTATTAAGCAAACTTATATGATTCTCGAAAATCTTTTCCCACACACCTGCCCTTATTCATTTTGTTAGTTTCTTGGAATTAAATTGTGAATTCCATCAAATTTTGGAATTTTACTTAAAATTTTATTTTAAAAATAGTTAAAACTAAGAAAAATTTTCTTCAATTTAAATAACACCTTCAATTTAAAAAACCTTTAAAATATGTTAAAATACAATGTTGCAGCTTTAAATTTTATATACTCCCAAAATAAAATTTAAATAGGTATTTAAGTTTCAGGTGTTTAATAATAGCAAAATTTATATTTTTGAGCCCTTACAGTTCCTAGACAGGGGGCGTGACAAAAATATTTTTTATTTAACCGACTACAACTAATTTCTGAGGATCTAACTTCAACCAAAATTACAAAGCTCTAGCTTGATCCGTTTAGAAGACATGAGGCATAAAATTTTGAAAAAAATGAGTTTTGCATAACGGTAAATTTTAGTACCATATACTTTAATTGCCTTTAAAAAATTTATAAAGTTTATAAAAAAAGCTGTCTTTTACCGTTTTCAGATTTAAAATATAGTTAACAGAACTTTTTTTATAACAAAAGATGTAACAGTTTTTATAAACATATGGACGGATGAACGGACAGAGTGAAACTATGTGGGTACATTTTTAAAAAAGTCTTTCTGATTGGTTTAAAATAAAAAAATTATTATGCTTAACTACAAAAAAAAATATTTGTTTAATATTTATTTTATGCGTATTCTTTTTATATTTATTACCTACCTTTCACAACAAATTGTTTATACCCACACGCACACCTATGAATTAGGAAAAGAGTATATTAACTTTGGTATGGTGTTTGTAACCACCTAAAGGAAGCGAGCTAGATATGGAAAATTATATATATTTGCGATCAGCGTGATCTCCTGAGTCGATATAGCCATGTCCGTCCGTAGGCCCGATTACTCAAAATCTGATGAAGCTATCTTGATGAAATTTTAACTGTAGGTTACTAGCACTTAAAGTAAGAGGATTGCATTTGGGCGAAATAGGCCGATGGGTTCGGATTTTTTACCTTTAAATCTTTCTAAGGGCTAAAGAACATAAATAAAAAATCACGATAACTCAACAACTAATAACGCTACCTTCATGAAATTTTTGCTAGTAATAAAACTACGGCTGGATTGCGTACGGTCGAGACCGGACCAAACCAGCATACTTCCGCAACCAATGAAGATAGAACCTCAAAATTTGGTATCAGGATGCCTCTTCCTATTTGCTTAGTGTCTTTCCCATTTCGAACCAATTGGAGAAGTTACTACGGCGGGGATTGCATACGGTCGAGATCTAACCATGGGTTCGGATCCTAGAACTTTTTGATCGAATTTAGGCCACACGAGCATAATCCCGAAACCAATGAAGATAGAACCTCCAAATTTTGTTGTCAGGTTGCATCTTCCTATTTCCTTAATGAAATTTAGGACCAATTGGAGTTGTGGGTCGGTGACCATTCACACAGCTCCGAAGACCTTAAAGCATATCATGGAAATTAATAAAAATAGTAGGTTAAAATTAAGATAGGACTTCCAATTGTGTACTAGGTTTAACTAGTATAGAAAGTGCGCCGGGGACTGCATATGGCCGAAAGCGGACCATGTGTTTGGGTTCTGAAACCTCTGATCAATTGAAGGGCTAACGAACATATATTCAAATAAAACGGTAACTTTAAAACTAATAACGTCCATATTCTTACTTCTTATGATTTTTCATTTTTCACCTCTTCTAATTTAACTGTTGCAGTTGACCATTTCTACAAAATTATTCAGGCCATTATTTCACAGTTTGTTCCATTAGTTATTGACAATAGTTACAATTCAAGCCCGCCGTGGTTTACTAAAAATCTTAAAAAATTGAGAAATAGAACAAATAAAGTTTGGCGAAAATTCATTAAAAGCAATAATTATTACATTTTTAATGTTTTCTTAAATTTATTTAATGAATTAAAGATAATGTCCGAAAATTTACATACTAATTATGTACAAAACATGTCTTTTAACATTAAAACTAAAAGCTTTTCTGGAAATTTGTCAATTCTAAAAGAAAAAGTTATCAATATCCCTTTTGTATGAATTATAAAAACTCTAGTAGTAGTGATTATTCTAATGCCATTTCCGAATTTTTCAGAGACTTTTTCTCATTTAATTATTCTTTTTCTACTTTTTCATTAAATGAAGATAATTTTAATCATTTAAACAACTTTCCTAAAACTACATTGAGTAATATTCATATTGATTCCAATATAGTGATTTGATTAAGCTTGATGATAATCCTTGTCCTGGGACAGACGGCATCCCAAACATATTCTTAAAAAATTATTCATCTTCATTATCTGGTCCTCTTTGTTTATTCGTTAATTATTCTTTAACTTCTGGTATCTTCCCTTCTATTTGGAAAATTTAGACCAGTTCACAAAAAAAATCTAAAAAATTATGTAACTAATCATCGCCCAATTACTCAATTTTCTTATATACCTAAACTCTTTGAATTAATTGTATTTGATTCTATTATGATCACTGTACCTGTTTTCTATCGCCTTTTCAACATGGCTTTGTAAAGCCTAAATCTACTGTTACTAATCTCGTTGAATCAACATCTACCTTTAGTAATATGGAAGATGGTTTTCAAATTGATGTAATTTATACAGATTTTAGTAAAGCTTTTGATTTTAGTAAAGCTTTTAGTCGCTTCATACAAAAAAATCCGCTTAAGCGATCAATTTCTATTCTTGAAGACGCATAAGCGGTACATTGTACTTAACGCGGTAAGAACTGTCAAATGCGTCGCTTGTAGTATTCTTTAAGACTTTTGCTACGAAACGATAGCCATTTTATATCACCTCTGTTTGTGTAACCGATAAGAGTATCGCTTCTAGTATAAAAGTTTTTTGTTTCTTTGTTTTAATTTAAAAATAAAATGGAACTTACAGAAAAGTAAGTAATATTTAAAATAATTTAAAATTTTTTGTTTTTTTTATGTTATTCATTTATTTTATGTTATTTATTTAGAAAAAAACTTACGAATGTACGGAAATTTGAAAAAATAGTGCAGTTAATGGAGGAAAATCCTGAAATTGTAATTCGATATACATTGGATTTATCTCTAATACATCTTCTTGAACTAAAATCTTGTGTATCTTCATCCTCCGAAGAATCGTAAAACATAAACGATGACATTTTATTTACTTTTATTTTTACTTTTTAAATTAACAAAAAAACAAAACACTACTTAAAATTTAAAAATCTTGACTCTTTATTATGTTTACTTTTCAAAGCAAGAAAAAAATTCAAATTTAGTTTAAAAAACTTTTTTTTTCTTTTTGACAGCAGCGAAGTACTACCAACATTTAAAAATTTTATCGTCTGACTAAGAGAATTATAAATTTAACTAGAGGTGAAGCGGTGAATTTTTTCATCGTTGAGGAGATGCGTCTTGAAGAATTAGGGTGATAATATTATTGTTACTAGAGTTGAATCGGTTCAGAAAAAATTTCTTAGATTTGCTTTAAGCCTTCTTCCTTGGGAAAACTCTTTAAGATTATGTCCTTATGAACATAGAATAAACTTATTACATCTCCATACGCTTGAAAAATGTCGCAAAGTTGCAGATATTGTTTTCCTAATTGAATTAATTAAAGGCAACATTTCGTCTCTTCAGCTACTTTCTAATCTTAATTTTCGTTCGCATTCCAGAATAAGATCTGATATCATGTTTAATTTGCAGTTTCATCGAACTAATTATGGTAAATATGAACCAATTAATAGGATGATGTCTCTCTGCGATGCCTACAAACGCCATATACATATACATATATATTTTTTTGACATTATTTTTAATTTTTAATTTAAAAAAAAAAAATATTTTCTGGTTTCTTAAATTATATATATTATTATATATATTATTTTTTGTGGTCTTAAATATTTAAGCTGAAAGTTGCAAAAGATAAGTACTTTATTCTATACTTTTGTAATTCACATAAATACATTTTTTTTATATTTTCTAACGGTTTACTTATGCTATTGATGGAGAGTTGACCTAATAAGGTTTAAGCACACATTTCGAGTTTTTGCTCGAAGATTCGAACTATAAACATTATACTTGTAATTATACGTAATTCTGTGATTTTTAATTTTTAATACATAAAATGCCAAAATGTACTAAGTTCACATGTCGAGAGGTTAATGCTGAACCTACAAACGCATGCTCCAGTGGCTGTGAAGGGTTTTTTCACCCAAAATGCTGATAAAGTAGACAAAATAAAAATTACACCAGGTTTAGTGTGTAATTGCGAGACTTGCCATACAAACTCTAAGACAGCAATACAATTTCAAAAATAAGAACGAAGTTTAATTCAATAAAAAAACCCTAGTTAATTTTATTTCATCGTTCGAATCCTTAACGGAAGATTTTGATAAGTTGAAATGTGAGAATAACGGGCCAGTCATTTTAAAAAATGGTAATGATTCAATCGATAAAGACACTAGCGTGTAAATAGGTTTCTCAAGAGAAACATTGAAACCTCACACGCAGCATGTTATTTTAATTGAATTAAAATCCCCTTTTCCACTTCAGTCCGAAGTAATTAATTTTACAACTAATTTAACATCGAATCGAACAATTCTAACGCTATTGTTGAATATAATAGTACAATTCAGAATAGTAATAATAATATTAATAATAATAACAATAATAATAAGAATAATAATATTAATAATATTCATAATAGTAATCATAATCATAATTGTTATAATAATCATAATAATAATAAAAATAGCGTTGTTCTACCTGGTAATGGTAGTACTTGTGATTCTTTCATCTTGCAAGTAGTTCCCCATAACAAGTTCATATTTGTCTCTCGTTTACATCCGAATACAGAACCTTGTGATATTAATCACCATTTATTTAAGATGGCCAATATTAATTATACTCGAAATCGATCTTTAAGATAGCAGCTAAACGGTTCTCTTTCAAAATAAATATTCCAGATAATTTACTTCAATTCATAATAAATCACAATAGCTGGCCTCCTGGAATACTAAACAAGGAGTTCGAATTGAGTAAAAAAAAACACTACAAAATTCAAAAAACCTGAGAGCCTCTCGATCTCTACTAAAACGCAATCAGCGGTTTTAAGATTTATGACTCTTCCTCATGACATTCTAGCTTTGTCGGAAACTTGACTCAAATCCAATTTCAATAGTGCAAACTATTTTCTAAAGATTATTTAGTCTATCGTACAGATAGTAAAATTTTTTCCTCTCTAGGCCAACGCGGTGGGGTTCTGTTAGCTGTTAAAGCAATGCCAACGAACAGTGTTTAGTTGATTTGCCATCTTCTGAACTATTTGAAAAGATTTTTGTCTAATGGTGCTATTGTGATTAACAACACTTTTTAGTTGAATTATTTATAACACAACACAACCTAATAAACAACACAACAAAATATTTTTAATATGAATAACAACTTTAGCTGATGTAAAGAGGTTGTATGTCATAAAAGTATTGCCATCGGTATTTTGTAATTTTAGTTGTAAAAACTTGTTTTGAAATGTCAAATTTAAATGTTTGAATCAATTAATTACCTATAAACGAAATTAATTTTTCAAACTGTTTTGAATTGGTAACTTTTATTTTATTACTAAATATAAAAATAAAATAAAAATACTTTTAACAATAATTTTTAATTTGATTTAAAATATATTCATATATACCTCTCCTTTTCCAAAATTTTTTATTGATAAAACTATTTTACACACTTTAAAAAAAAAACAGTACTGAGTAACGGAGTAAATATAACATAACAAAGATTTTTTTAAAAGGGAAAATTCTTCTTTAGGTCACATTTACTAGACAAGAACAAAAAAATTTTGATTAGCTAATTTCTCTCTTTTACAATTCAAAAATTAAATACCTACTCTTATATATTTAACTCAAAGACAACTGGTTTTTAAAATAGATAAATAAATTATTATAAAAAATAAATTATTTTAAAATAGTTATGGTCTGATCCAAATAATTTTTTAATTGCACATAACGTTTCATTCAACTTTTTTGAATCAATTTTTATTAATGGCCTAAACAACCTAGATCTGCAACAAATCAGTTCTGTTATTAAAAAGTTTACTTAATAAGTTTAACAACCAATTTGTAAATTATTTAATCTTTCCATTCAATTCCGAGTCCTGGAAACTTTTTTCTATCAACCCTACAATAGGTGGTGTCGCGAGAATCAATTTTTTTTTCAACCATCGGTGTCGGGGAAAACAATTTTTGTTGATATAAGTCGTCTGAGTCGACTTTGAAATTCAATTACATTTTTGTGTTTGACTTTATATTATTGCATAATTTATTATTGCATTATTCTGTTATTGGCTTTGTTTGTTGCTAGTTGTGTTTAAAAATTTAAAGAAAATTAAAATGAGTCATAATTTAGAAAGGTATATAAAAGATTTAATTAATTTATATAAATATGAAAATTTTTATTTATTATTTTGAGAAAAAAATGTTTCAGCAACAAGAAACCATTAGAAAAGTTAATAATTTTAATGGAAGCTAACGCACTAATTGGCAAAGGAATTTCCAAAAAAAAAACGATTCGGAGGAAAAGTGGTAAATATTTAACTTCTTCCGAACAGTTTTCAGAAATTTTACCCGTTTTGGGCAAATATATTTTTCAAATATATTCAAAAGTTCCGTCAAAATTTCGGAAACTGTAGACCGACCAACCGCTATATTATAATCATTAGCAATACTTAATTGATAGCTTCCTTGGGCGCAAAATCTTAGCAAACACACGAATTTAACTATTGGTGGAATAGATGAAGTTCCTAAACGTCTTAATTTTGGTTCTATATCCCTTAATAAATTAATAAAAACTAGCTGGATAATCTAAAGTTTCTTTTGAATCAAAAATTTTAATAGTAAGTACATACACATTTTTTTTTTTAAATAAAAATTTACAAACCCAAAGGATTTGAAAAGTCCCTTAAACACCTTCTCATATTAAACAACCACAAAAAACTCATTACAAAAATTATTAGTAATAAATATAATACAGCACAAAATAAACCGTCAGAGAACTAAACAAAATTTTTCGTTTAAATTTTTTTTTGTTGTCAAAAAATCAAAATTGAAACAACTTGATTCAATTAATTGAAACTAATTCAATTGACTTAGCCGACACCGGGAAATTTTTGAGTTGAATTGAAAAATGTCAAAATCAACCAAGTTGAATTGATTTTCCCGACACCACCTAATGACTATAATCTTATCTGACGGTCTTACAAAGTCCTTTTTTGATCTACATTTCAGTGACTTTCTTCGCTAACTTAGAAGTCCCACAAAAAAGTCGTCTAGGTCCTTTATTTTTCGTATTTCTGATCTATAACAGTCCTATTTTATTCTATTCTCACCTTCTTGGTTGCTGATGATACCAAAATCTGCAAAACTAAAAGCTCACCTCATGATTGTGAATTGTCGCAAGATGATTTCAATCAATTTGGCTTATGGTGCAGGAACAAAAATCTCGTATTAAATGTTGACAAATGCAAAATTATGAGTTTTTCAAGGTTACTGGCTGACTCAAATATCAAATACGATTAAAATATTTATATCTACATTTTTTCGTAAGTCTTTGTTTTTTATTTACTTTGCAGTTGTTGTTCTTTAAAAATAGATTTCAGTGTAAAATTGCAATTTTTTTTCTAATAAAATATAAAAATCAAAAAATTCAATTTCGTATATATTATGCTTAAATACATAGTGTTTTAAAACAATTTTTTCCAAAAAACCAGCCTACATTTCTCTCATAAAATCTTAATAAAACGAAGAGCGTAGTAGAACTTTCAGGTAAGTACAAAACAAAATAATTTACTAGCAAATTTAGTATACTTTTTTGACCTATAGTCAAACGGGTATAATAATACTTATATGTAAACTAACTATTACCCGGTGCACTTTGCCCCGCCTCTCAATGGAGTTATAATTTAAGTTGATGTTATTGAAAAAAAGTTAACACAAAAATAACACATGGTGTACATGTTAATTTTAAAATGTAATAAAGCAATTTTTTTAAAACGAATTTTTTAGGATTATTCTAGCAATTTTTCAACAAATTTATCAAATTTCACTTGAAACTTTTCATAATTATTAAATGATAATATAAAAAAAAATTTAGTTCAATTAACATTATTCGCCGGAAACCGCCATCCTCAACTCTCAAGGAGCACCACGTGTAGAAAAATTAGAGATAATCGTTAAAACTTTTTTGCAAACTGATTTTTAAAGTTTTTGTTTCGCAATCGGCTAAACGAACTCGACAAAACAATTTTTTAAACATTTCCCTAATTCAAAAAAGTTTTACGTAATATCAGAAATTGAACGTAATTTACTTACAAAATTTTTCGTATCGTAGGAATGACAAGTTTCTACATGTACGCATACAAAATTTAAAGTCAATTGGTCAAACCGTTCCTGCTTAAGAGTAAAGTAACGAAAAAATCTGTAAAAAGCTGCTGTGCTGCAATGGGTTAAAGGAACTCAACAAACCTTTTTTTTGAGACTTTGACGAAGCAATATTTCACAAAATTGGACGTAATATACTTTCAAAAATTTTTTTTCTGGACAATTGTCGGGTCGGCATGGATAAACAAATTCCAAGTCTGTTAATATAATGAATTCCATTCTCAAAGAGGAACACATATACAAAATTTGAAGTCAATCGATTAAACAATTTCTAATTTATAGCAAAGTAACAAAAAAACAAAGCTGTTGGTTGGGCCGCAATGGGTTAACGGAACTCCACAAATATTTTTTTTATCTTTTTAACCAAAGCAGTACTTCGAAAATTTTGCCGAAACTTGCTTCTTCACAATTTGCAACCTCTTGGGCAACGACGGGTAAATCTACTGGTATAATTATAAATTTAAGTTGTATATTGAATATTTAGCGCTACATATTTTTCGATTTCTGAATATTTTTCACTTGATTTTTTGGAAAGTAAAGTAATTAAAGTTTTTCCATATTCATTTTCATTAGAAAATCTAATTTTTTATTTCAACTGTCAACTATCTTTAAAATATTGTATTTAATTTCACTGTTAATGTATTTATTGTTGTATGGGCATAATATGATTTATTTTTTGGGTTACTAAATGATTTACTACTATCATCTACTGTGTTTACTACTATGTTTACTACGTGCATACGATATACATATACAATTAATACACATTTATTATGTCATTGGCAACATAAATAGTAAAAACATGTAAAAAGCATATAGCCACATACTGATTACTGTATAGTGATACCATAAACAACATAAATATCAAGACCGGAACTGAAGAGAACGAAAGCTCAATTTACCCCACTTTTTACATTGGCTCTTATGGAAAAAGTAAAAGCTAAGTAGTGGGGTAACTTTAAATCTTTAATAACTTCTAAAATATACATTTTTTAGAAAAAATTTCTGAACAAACCTTAAAACTCATAATTTTTTACACTATCTGAATACAAACAAAAAATTGAATTTATAATATAAATATAAAAAAATCTACCCGAATTTGTATAATTTTTGTTCTTAGGAGTTTTGCTCCGGTCTTGATATTTATATAGACTATGGTGTATACACATTGACATGACAATGTAATCTGTACCAAAGAATATCTATTACAATAAGAAATTCGACTCACTATCACGTGACCTAAAAAATTTTCTACTAAAAAACTTTAAAAATTAGACAATAATAAGAATTTTATTTGCAAGGAGACAAAAAATTGTACACAGAAGTGTGTAACAAAAATAGTTGTCTAAATTTTGATAAAGACAAAAAAGAAGAAAAATGGTAATATGTTGAGTAAATAAAAATATATATCGGAAAAATAAAAATATTGTAAGAAATTAAAGGCAATAATTTTCTTATTCTTTTTTTATTAAATTTTCGTTAGTATTTACAGAAAAATAGTTTTAATTCCATAACACTGAACATTTTGTGTTTATTATCAAAATGAATAATGATTTTTTTTTTAAACTTTTCAGAATATTATAAATTCTTACTCTAATAAAAATTTTAATGTAAAATAATTTTTAATTGAAGTCATATTTTAAATGTTTAAATAATTTAAATTCTAAATTAGTTTCTGTACAAATTTCATTGAAATATTTGATAAAATTATTTTACAAATTTTCTAAATGATAAATACATGATAAATGCATATTCAAATTAAATTCTGAAAACAGAAATTGAAAAATAAATACGTACATATCTATATTAAAATATATTATTTATTTACCGTGAACTTGCGGAAATCTAAAAAACTTTACTTTCTTATTTTGTCGTTCTTCTTTTAAACCGCAATTTAAACATTTTAAATAATGTTTATCCATACTTTACACTTATATTTACGTAACAATTTTTGTTACTTAAAAAAATATCAAAAAACTTTACCAGTATATTAAATATTAGATAAATGTACATTCCTTTTCAACACCATAGCCTTTAAAAAACTATGTAAAACGAGGAAAGTGTTGTAGAGTAAACTGTGTCAACTCTGGGATATCCGTATGACCGTAATATAAACATTATATCATCTGGTTTATTACTTTTGGCAAAATTTCAATCATTTAGCTTTATTATATATAAAGTATACTTATGTGAAATATGAAGTTGCATGGCAACTACTCGAACCCACTGCAGTTGACCAAACAAATTTTTGGAGAAACTTTGGCCATAACACTAACTATTTTTGGAAAAACTTCGGAAACCCAGCTTCAATAGGTATAGAGTAATGCCCATATAAGTGAAGAAGTTGTATGGCAGCTACTCGAACCCACTACAGTAGACCAACCAAATTTTGCAGAAACTTTGGCCATAAAACTAAACTACTTTTGGCAAAATTTCAGACACGCAGCTGTAATAGGTACAGAGTAATGCTCATATAAAAAAAAAAGAAGTTGTAAGGCAGCTACCCGAACCCATGGACCAAAATGGCTTGATTTAAATAGCGAGACACTTGAGTCTATATCCCCCCCCTTGAGTCTATAAAAACGTAGTTTTACTTGCAGAAATGAACGAAGGGCGCTTTTAAAAAAGCATTGTCTAAATACTAGGTAAAAAATAGTGTGTATTTTATATAAATAAAAGAAATCGAATTGATGCTAACTAAAAAAGATATTCTAATAAATTAGTTTAAAAATTTGTTCTATAGTACATCTATATTATATAACTTCTATATTACTTGTTTTTTTAAGATAATACAGTTTGCAATAAACTAAAAACTTATAACTATTAACTACCAACTTTTAACCTTTTATTAAAAAAAACGTTTTAGGTGCGATTCGAAAAGCAAATTAGTAAAATTTTTTTAAGTAAATAATCTGAATCTATATAAAAATCATTTGGTACAATTACAAAACTCTAGCCTTTTTAGTTTTCATATCTTAGCCTTTTATATCTTTCATGCCTAGATTGATGCGTTACAAACGTTTTTCGTACGGGTAAAATAAATTACGTAAATGTACGTATTACCGCCATAGTACGTAATACCGCCACCTGCCAGATAATATGGATAAAAGCATTTAATTTATTTTCGATAAATTTTCCGGGACGGTTCATCAGACAGACTTATTGGTGGATAATTTTAACTTAGAAATTATTAAACTATGGTGGCTCTAATTACGCCATTCATTTTTCTTTTGTTTTATACATGTTTCATAGTTACAAAGTTTGAACATTTTTTAAGAATATTATGGAAACTGACTAATAAACTTTAATTTTTTTTAACATAGATTAAAATAAACAAAACGAGATATGTCAATTTTATAAATTTTTAGTCCGAAAACTGTCTGTGTACTTAGATTTATTATTTTTTTACTAAAAAATTTTGATTACGTGATATCCATCAAGTTGTTATAAAGTTTTAGTCAGTAAATTTTTATCGGGTAAAAACTTAATAAATTTATTAAGTTTTTTTAGACGTCAAAATAATAAATAAATTTAATAAAATTTTTATAAATTAATTGCAAATTCAATGCAATCGTCATATTGAGTTATAATAACTTTTAATTTTAAAACTAAAGAAAAATAATTCCTAACAGAAATGATCTTATTCTTGAATTTATTTTCTTATAGCGAATAAATTCTTCGTTGTTGTACAATGGCACAATGTGTTCGAAACAATTTGGTATGCACATATGGTTATTTTATTAAATAAAAGCTCAAATATTAATTCTTCTCCCTGCTTAAAAATATAACTCCAATATCTCTATCTTATCATCAATGCTTGAACTTATTTCGGTCAACTACTACTTTCTAATTATTCTTAATTTAAATCGCTATCAAGCATTTTCATTAACATTAATTCTTTTACAATTTTTAATAACAAATACTTTATTTAACACAATCTCGTTTGAAATTTTTTTAGCTGAGTATATGCTGTTAAATTATTTTAAACGAATTAATCTTAGGAGGAGTGAATACTTCAAATGTTTAAAATACTTACATATTTATATATATATTTATATTTTGTGAAAGATGGGGCAACATAAATTTTTATATTATGTGCATATATAATATATAATGTTTTTATTTTTTTAGAAGAAATAAGTGGTTGAAAAATTTAAATAAATTCGATTTAATTAGCATTTAAAAAATAATTTCAATTATAAGTGTTATGATAAATATAATAATTATTTTATAAAAATGTACATTAGTATAAGAATATATTTTGTAATAAAAACTTTCAACAAAAATGTAAAACAATTTGATAACGAGGAAGAGTGTAGTAGAGTAGACTGAAAAAAAGGTACAATGTAGACTAGTTTTGAAAAACTAATGAACAAGAAAGTAGAACTCTTTCGGAGAGTAAAATACTTGTTCTAAAACTAATGAACGTAATAACCTGTACTTTTCTGTTCTAGGTAGTCCTAGAGCTCACAAATAAGCAGTTTATTATTTATATTAAGGATTTCTGTACCTGCGAGTTATATTATTCAACTAAATTTTTATAAGTACATATTTTGTATTTGTATATACTGATATATTTTTTATTAAAGGCATAGAATTATTAAAATCAAAAATTATATTGATATATTGATATATTTTTTATTAAAGGTATAGAATTATTAAAATCATTAGTTATGGCACTAATTTGAACCCAATTGCTAAGGTAGCTGAGTCGTAGTGAAAACTAGATAAAATTTATTTTCACTTTTACAGCGATTCGAACCCGAATCTCTCGATTGAAAGTCGTCACATTAACCACTTTTCCATCCACCCTCCCTCTATACATAATTTTTATTTTATTAATATATATATTATTTATTTGAATAGTTTACTAGTGTTTTATAAAACTATATTAACTGCTGACAGATACATTTGCTTATTCGATAAACAAACGACGTTTTTAATAATACAAACGGTTCGTCCGGAATGAGGCATGATAATTTTTATCGTGAACAACAAATACTTTAGGAAGACATACATAATTTTAATTGTATAGTTAAGGCAATAGATAACTTTATTTTTGTACAATCTTATGTTAAATGAACAATTCCTACCAAATACAATAGTATTAAATAAATAGTATTGAATGAAGGTTACAAAAAAATGCGATAAAAAATATGTACGTATTACTCAATATCTTAAATAAAAAACATATTTTTAAATAAAAACTAACCGGTAAAAAACGATATATAGTACGCAGGAACATTCACAAAGAATTTACCTAATCTTAATTTTTCAAAAGTGTTGACTATTGTTTAATTAAGTACATTTAGGTAGACTAAATATTTGTATTCAATTTCTGTAATTTGTAGCCAAAATAAACATATTTTTTTTTAAATTAACATTAAACTATATTTTTCTAAATTGGTAAAAGTTAGAAACATAAAATACTTAATTGCATATTTATTTATTTTTTTATAGTTAATCATTTAAATAATTGCACTTATTTTGTTAATGTTTTTTGTATATAACAAGCAGTCCTTTATTCAGTTCAAAAAAAATATATATATGTACATGTATATTAAATTTTTATACAATAATGATTTCTTTTTAAATAATTTGAACTTACTTTAGTAAAAATTATTAATCATATATTTATAAAAAAATTAGATTTTTATACTTAGTTTTTATATTGGAATTAAAAAATGTTAATATAAAGTAGTAAAAGCAGAAATTCTATTATTAAATAATTAAAATAGAAAAATTAATAATAAAAAATCACAGTTCTTTCTTTTTTCCTCTTTAATTTTAATTTAACATAATTACATATTTTAAAACATAAAACTGTAATTGAAATAAATTAACTTTCAATTAAATTAATGAATATACACTTTTACGTCACATAAAAGCTTGATTTTCTAAATAATTTTTTTGGCACTGAACTTTTTTTTTTAATTTTATAAAAATTAAAAAAAAAAACCGACAAATTGAATTAAAATAAATATAAACAAGAAATAATCAATGAAATAAAATAAAATCTATGATTAATATTTGGAAAAACGATAGGTGTTGGCAGCAGCACAATATCACATAATTTAATTGCACATTTTCCGTCAAATTAATTTTTTTAAAGCTTCGCGATATAAAGTAGGTGAACAATGAGCATGAATACTAAATTATAAAAAAAACTTTAAACAAAAACAGTAGGTATGTAGAAAATTGAATTTTCACTGCAATTTCAATGAACAAACTTTTTTTTTGTTTTCATGTTTCTACATTTTTTTCTCTTCATTTAATTTTATGCAGAATTAAGTTCTTAAATTTCAAATGGCTTTATATTTTTTTGAAAATATTTTTTTTTTAAATCTTATTTAAAGAAAAGGAATACAAAAAAATCCTAAAGAATGTAAAAGCTTTATATCTTTAAATTATTTTATTTTTGTTTGTTCTATTTTACAAATGTATAAAAAAGCTACTTCTACTGATGTAGACAGTACACACCGTGTACATACTACGTTCTGATACTCTAAAATATAAACCGACTAAAGGAGAACTTTCATTAAATCATTGCTGACGAAGAGAAAAAGAACTAAATTATTAAAACACAATACAGTTAATGTTTATGCACATTATGTATAAAAATATATAAATATTGTATAATAATAATAGCTAATACATACTATGTTATACAAAAAAAAAAGGAATTATTGTTAGCAACAAACCAATAAATATTCAAATTATCTTTTATTATACCCGTGCATACATATTTGACAACGGGTATATTAAAATAACTCTTCCGTTTGTAACGCATTGATCTAGACGAGCTAGATATAAATCGATTTAGCTAGGTGTGCCTGCCCGTCCGTTAACTGGGAAGGTAAAGTAATAGGACAAGCTACTTGGCAAAGTTGGACATCACTTGGGCAAACTTTTAGGTTGGGCCAGTTTTTTTGTTTTTTGTTTTATGATTTTTTTTAATTATTTTACTTTTTTATAATTGCATAAGGGAACGGTTTATTATAATGGTTTATTTTATTTTATAGATCATAGTGGGTATGCACGGGTATATAAAAGTTGACAAGGGCAACTATAATCTTCATTTTTTTTTTTATAATTTTGCGAATAAAACTTAACGTAGGTGGTAGCTGGTAGGAAAAAACAAATTAGCAAATTTCCCTAATTAGTTATTTGTGTAACACGTAACACTAAAATCAAAAGTTAACAGCGAATGATGTGAAAAATTATGTGATACTCTTTGAAAAGATCTTAAAAGTACGAAAACCAAACATTTGAGACGAAATCACTTTTGATCAAAAAAGGTTCTTCGAATTAGAATAATTATTTTTATGATGATTTTAAAAATAAATGTGTTAATAAATAAAATATGTTTCATTTTTTTTCTCAACTACTTTATTATAATTAATGAAACAATTAATATTTTAATACTTGTAAATGATAGAAAGCGTATATAAACACACGATAGCCTTTGACGACATATTATTAGTGATCAATAATCATTATTAATTTTTACGATCGATCCGAATATTTAAAATGAAGCAATTTTTAAAAAAATATTTTACAAAACTTTTGGCAGACCTAGAGTCTGTTTCTATGAAAAATTCGAAATTTTAAATTCATTATACCTATGGAAAAATTTCATAAAATATTCGTGAACAGTTTTAAGTAAACAATACACATCGGATGATGGAGTCAGTTTTCTGCCCAAGTTATCGGAATGAATATCGGATTTTCAGTATAACAAGTTTTATATTTTCCTGTTTTAATAAAATTTTAGAAAAAGAGTTTTAATACACAATTTTTTTATGCAAAAATCAGCAAAATATCAAACAGTCACAAAAATTTCCTGTGTATATTATTGTCATGGGCATTGTTTATATGTTATGTAAGCACCAACTTTTTATAACAACTGAAAGTTGTTAATATAGTAAAAAGATTTTTTTTTTAATTAGAATAAATGGAAAACGCTAAAAAAAATTAACCGATTTTTTAAAAAATTTGTATTACCATTTATTATATATATGTATATTGTATATAATAACCTATCGCGCTTATTTTTTTTAGCGTTTTGTGTTTTTTTCTAATTAAAAAAAAATTATTTTTTCAATGTTAACAGTTATAAACTGTGCTTACATACATAAAACCATATATAATCTTTAACAAATTTAATAATACATGTTATTATAACTAGTTAATCAATAAAACTACATAAAAAAAAACAAGTAAAAAAGAACAACAAGGTACATTAAGTATATTTTTACATAATTTGGGTTTTTTTCGTTAGTTTAATTAAACATTAGGATATAAATAATATTTTTCTTTTAATTCAAATATTATTGAAATAATTCAAAATATAAATTAATCAGGAACTAAAAAAAAAAAATTAAATAAGATTTTTTCTTTTTTAAATAGTATAACTTATTTAGGTAATAAATATGAACCAGTAGATACTAATTAAAGGACAAAGTAAAGTGTTTTTTGTTTAAAAATGCAAAAAATTAAGTACTATGTACCTAATTTATTTATTTATTGTTTCTGCAATAAAATTATTTTCGTTTTAAAACAGTTAAGTATCTATCTTTGTCAGAATATGTAGCTGAGCCTGTGATGAGATTCTTATTGGTGATTGATTACCCAAAAGTAGTTTCCTTAAGTAGACAAACAGCTACCATATAATAAAACTAGAGTAAAACTAAATATATTAAAACAAATCTTTTACATTTTTTTTAAATTTTTTGATTTATTTATCCACGAAAAGATTTTTATATGTAATTTTTTTAAATTATTTTTTGTGTTATTTTTTTCTTCTTTTTCCACTCCTTTAAGGAGTGTAGGGCATTTACCAACCAGTGTTAATTTGTTAACATTAATATCGAAAAGCTCAGACAGTAAGTTGGTTCCTCTTAGCAGTTGCAGTCGTAATAGGTTCAAATTTTACGAATCTATCGAATGATTTGCTATATATTTTCAGGTGAATTGGCTAATTTTAAAGCCTGCTACACAAAAAACCGAGGAAATGAAGTAGTACTTACAAATCCATTATTTATTAATATATTCTTATAGAATTTGGGCAATTTTTGCCGAAAAGGTGTAAAAAAATTCCATTGGGCGGCCTATTGGAACATAAAAAATTTTAATATTCTTTTTTAACCGTTTACTTGTTAAATGGTTTATTTAATCAAAGTAAAATTGACATATGTAGAGCTTTTAACTTTAAAAGAGTGCAATTTTAAAAAATTAGTGTGGTACATATCTAATTTAACAAAATAAAATTTGTAAACTAAACATGCAAACTAACTTAAATATTTTTAAAAAATTTAAGATGTAATAAAGACGTCTACAATTTAGTTAATTTGAATTTGAAAATTTTTTTTATTAATTTACTTATTAGATTTATATATTATACCTTATAAAAATATAATGGAATGAAATTTAAAAATTCTGTTTTCCTATAATCAAAAAGAAATTACCTACTCTACAAGTATATTAATTCTCATGATTTTTGAAAACACATTTTTGCAAAGAACACCTAAAAATAGATACAAAAATAACAAATATTGTAACTGTAAACTATTTTCAAGGATATCTAAAACACAAATTAAAAATTCTCATATCATAATTAGTTATTCATATATATTTCACACCTCATTTCTTGTCGTCAGTCAAGGCAAGATATTACCTATGTCTAATATAATTTCTACATACATATTGTAATTTTAATCCCGACTATGAATTTAATTTTTTTTTGCTTATTTTAACTATTTACTTATCAATAACTTCTACTGTGTAACAAAGTAAATTAAAATTCAATTTTTTTTTCGTTTATAAGGAAATCTAAAGCATGTGGTTTTATTGGTCGGTTTTAAAACAACCTACCATGTTTACTTTTATAAATTTATACTTTTTATAAAACTTTTTTAGTTATTCTAAAATTAGTTTTAATAATTAGTTAAGATGAAAAATATATATACGTATGTTGAACTTGTTTATAAATTTTTTGAATATTCTTATCGTCTTAATTTTTTTTGCTTTTACCTTCGTGACAAGAGAAAATTATCCAAAACTGTTTTGTATGTTGCACGATTTCTGTTTATAAAATTTAAATTTAGGAAGAACTAAAAATTGGTATTTTTTCAATAGTTGCACTTAACAATTTTTAACAAATTATAAAATTCTTCCATTTAAATTATTCGCGAATTTAAAAAAATTTTCTTGTTTTCTTCGCACTCACACATTGAAATTCGCCGACACCAACAGTCCTACCGAGTAATTATAAAAATATTGTCAATTCAAAATAAAAATTTTGACATATCAATTTGACATTACATTTACTTTGTAAAGCCGGTTCCTGACTGTCTAGAATTCAACAAATTTAATATTATAAGGCGTTTTTTTTAAATCAGAGCATAGATCTGAGCACGATCTGAACAAAATAAGCACGCTCTGAACCCAGTACGTTCAGAGCGTTCAGATTTAATAAAAAAAACACGATTTGAAAAAATTTTCATTTTTTTTTTAGTTACGTTTTAAATTGTCAAAAAATTATATTAAATTAATAAAATTAAATTAAAAATGAATAACTTAAAAAAAATTAACATTTTGATTATTATTTTACAAGTAAAATTGTAAACAAACGTCAAAATGGCTTTATATTTTATTTTAATCAGCCATGCTCGATACATTTTGACTGGGCACGTAGAGCACGCTCCCAGTGCGCTCTGATTTGAAAAAAATCTGAACCAATATTTGCAATTCTTTTTATTAAAGACCAGCAATAACACGATGAACATGTTCATGAAAATGACAAGATTTTACATTATTTTAGAAAATGCATAAAATTTTAATGTTTCAAGTTAAGTACAAGGGGTATAACTAAAATACAAATAAAAGTAAGCCGCGTGCGCCCTGATTTGAAAAAAAACACAAACCACAAGCTATGAGCGCTGAGAGCTAAAAAAAACACGATTTGTTTTTGACAGATAATGCACTCCACTTATAAAATTGGGTTCAAAAAATCTGAACCAATATTTGCAATTCTTTTGAGTAAAAGACCAGCAATAACACGATGAATATGTTCATGAAAATGGCAAGACTTTACATTATTTTAGAAAATGCTTAAAATTGTAATGTATCAAGTTAAGTACTAGGGGTATTACTAAAATACAAATAAAAGTAAAAATAAATTTTCATTATTAAAATAAAGTTTAAGTTAAAAAAAACTCAAAAGAAAACCAAATTAATGCTACCTGGTCGGGACTCCTCCCGTTTTTAATATTAAATTTTTGAAAATGTGTATCAGCAAAAGATGTTTAGTAATAAAATATAGATATTAATAAATTTTCTTTGTCATATAATATGTATTTTATTTTATTAAGTGGCAACCAGTTATAGTTTGTTGAAGCTATATTAAAGTTAAAAGCTTGTACATTTTTAGCATTTGCTTTATTAAGGAAACGGGACTATATATTGATATACCTTTTAAATGACGTTCTATTGCACTATGCACAGAATCGACTTCTTGACTAAGAGAATGTCCTTTTTCTGAGTATTTGAGTCAATGTTCATTTTCTTAAAATTTTCTTCTAAAAATTTCAAATCATTATGAAGTTCATTCTATTTTTATTTTAAGCCACACCAGACCAGAAGAATTGTTTTCCAATACTTTTTCTAAAATTTTTTTCAAAGCACTGGCTATGTCGTTCCCTGATCTGCCACTTTGAGCTTCAGTCCATATACTGCAGTTATTGATGACATCGTAAATATCTTAAAAAAAACTTCAACCTGATACAATGAGAAAATAACACAATGTAAAATTTCTGAACACAGTGTCGAAGATACAATGTATTTTGTTTATAATTCTGATTGCGTAAAAATGGAATGCCAAAAAATTATTTTTTTTCTACAGAAACAATCTTTGAAAAGTATAAATTAATATTTACTTATTTTTCTTCCATGGTTTTTTTTTCTAAAATTAGGGACTTCACCACCAAAAAAATAAAATTCAAATGAAAACTTCAAAATTCAAATAACTTTTAATTTTTTTATTTGTGTATCCAAAAAATGTTCGATACTCAATTTAACAACACGCGTCGTGAAAATGGGTCGTAAATACGATGTAAAAAGAATTTATGATCTGAAATTTACATTTACGATCATGCAACATTGTATTCACGACGTCGCAAACACATTTACGATGTCAGGGTATGTTTTCTTATCGAGGATACAATGTCCAGTAAGATTGTAAACTGAAAATTTACATTTATAAAAGAAATTGGAAACCTGTGCATAGGGTAAAGAAAATACATTTTCTAAATCATAACAAATACTTGCGGTTGTTTCGTCATCACTTTTCCTATCAGTATCTCTTAGTTTTTTTCCTATTTCTTTATAACTTTATGTGTTTCAATCATAATTTTTTCTCCATTTGTTAAATCAGTTTTTTTTTATATTCAGAGCACATATCACACTGATCTTTTTAGGGATTCAAAATGATAAATTAAATTCTTCGTTCAATACTTTCCTGTGAATATTTTCTTTTACAAGCGAAAGAATACATTTTTCTTTATACAACTCGTACATCTTACGTATATTTAATGTAGGGTCTAAATAATGTTTCGCAGTATTTTGACGGCAAAAGTGAGATTCTACTTTTTGAAAACTTTGAATGTGGTTTCGTATTTCATTTAAAGAACAATCTGAAGTAGCTTTTTTCACATGTTTACTTTTCATTTGAGATTTTGCTGTCCCAGTTTTATCAATTTTATTCTTGAAAAAGTAGTAAATTCTTCTCTCACTAATATCTAATAATTTTGAATTTCTTGACGTTCATTTATATCAAAGTTTTCACCACATTTAAAAATACAATCTAACCTGCAAAGCATTCCCTGTTTAACTGATTTAGAAATTATAATCTTTCCATTATTCGAGACATATTCTTTTCCACTTTCTCGTAATTTTTTTGCAACATTTTTTTTTCCAAGAGCTTCACTAATCTCTTTCTTGAAAGTGGTGTCGAACTATTAAAACTTGTTGATCAGCTTGTGAATTTGGAGTTGGACAGAAATTTAACAGATACGAAGATAAAGTAATCTGATCTTTTTTTAACAGGATTCATTTCAGTAGCCCTGACATCGTAAATGTGTTTGCATGATCGTAAACTCATTTTACATTGTATTCGCGACTTATTTTCACAACGCGTGTTGTAAAATTGAGTATCGAAAATTTTTTGAATACACAAACAAAAAAAATAAAAGTAATTTGAGTTTTGAAGTTTTAATTTGAATTTTGTGAAGTCCGAGTACGAATCCAGTTGAATCTTTTTTTTTTTTGTGGAGGTGAAGTACCTAATTTAAAAAACAAAAAAAAACATGGAAGAAAAGTAAATAAATATTAATTTATACTTTTGACATTTCATTTTGACGCAATCGGAATTGTAAACAAAATACATTGTGTTGAAACAATGTCTTCAGAAATTTTACATTTGAATTTTGGTCAGCTAAAATTTTATTTTTGTGGTGAAGTCCCTAATTTAAAAAAACAAAAACCATGGAAAAAAAGTGAGTAAATATTAATTTACACTTTTCAAAGATTGTTTCTGTAGAAAAAATTTAAATTTTTGACATTTCATATAGACGTAATCAGAATTGTAAGCAAAATACATTGTATTTTCGACACAAAATGTGTTCAGAAATTTTGCATTGTGTTATTTCCACATTGTATCAGTTTGAAGTTTTTTTTACGACATTTACGATGTCACCCAATTTAGCAACATGGGTCGTGAAAATGGGTTGCGAATACAAATTACAATGTAAAATTTTTGAAGTTTACATTTGCGATCTTGCGACATTGTATTCACCACGTCGCAAACACATTTACGATGTCAGGGTAGCTAATGAAGAAATAGGCTCAATTGGGACAAAATTAGGAATGGAAACAATTTATGGCATATACGACAAAAAGATTTAAACAATTAATTTCAATTATAAATATATGACAAACTCGGTACTGATATCTTTGGAATGCAGATAGGTAACTAGATTCTGACCAGACCAATTGAAAGATCTTTTTTTTTTTTAATAAGGGTCAAATCTTAAGTCTGAATGGGCTAAAAACCGTATACGACACTCAAAAACTAAGGTAACGGACTGTCAAAAAAAAGATAGCGTTGTTTTTTTTAGCTCTGAGCGCACAGATCTTGTGGTTGTGATTCGTGTTTTTATTTTAAATCTGAGCACCCTCAAAGCGTTCTCTATGTGCTCACCTGGAAATATATCGAGCAAAATAAAACAAAAAGATATTTTGACTTTTTTTCAAGTTTCACCACTTGTAAAATAAAAGTCAATGTTTATTTTAAGTTATATATGTTTGTAATTTAATTTTAATAATTTAAAAAGTTAATGCTCTGTTTTTATTCGAAAATATTAATAAATAAAAGTTAATGAAATGACAGTTCAGTGTAGTAAACATAAATAAACCAATTTTGAATTTTTACTGTTCGTAAAATAAAATGAGGGCAAAACTGTACAATATGAAGTTAAACTGGGAAAATGTTGAATTTTTTAAAGGCAGAATTTTTTTGAGAAACTAATTAACCAATTAATACTTTTGAATTGCTATTTGTTTTATATGATGTTCAATTAAGAATTTTGGTATGATTATGACATTTTTCATTTCAAAATTCAAATTTCGTATAAACATTTATTAAATTTAAGAAAATTAAAATTAAAGAATATAAGAATATTAAAATTTATAAAAATATAAAAAAAAAAATAAAAAGATTCTTTGGAATTGATCCTAGAATAAAAAGGTATGTACGATATTCATAAAATTTAGTAATAAAATATTGATATCCGCAAAATTTTGAATAACACAAAAATTCGAATTTATATAACTTAGGGTGATTAGACTGTTTGAGGCTGAAATAATTGTTTTTTAATTTTATATAAAACACTGTAAATCAAATAAGATGAGATAAATTAAGTTAAACTGTAACGGTTGCTAATAAACAGCAGAATATTTTTGAATTTTCATATAAATACTTAACGCTTTCTCAAATGGATTGACTCTATTTTTTTCATTTCTGGTGAAATTTTCTTTATATAATTTATTCCTCATTAAAGGAGAAACATTTAGAGAAATATTACATAGTAAACAAGTTGTTGTGTTCCATTTTGTGAGAAAATATTTTTATTTTTTGATTTGCTATTTTTTCTTCCTATACCAGAAGAACTATTTTTATATTATTCTATAGTACTATGTTTCCTAAATTTTTTATTGTATTTTTTTATTGTTGTATTAACTATTAATAAAAATTTTTCTTTTTATTAAATCTTTTTTAACAATTGAACATTATCCTCCCATAATTTCACTTCCCATACCACTATATAACAAAACTTAAATTCAAAAATCAACATTTGTAAAATTGACCACTGAACATCAGAGGACCAATAAACATTTTATAAGTATTTTGTTTTATTATTTTCAGTGTTGATTCATTCTTACGTGTTTTTTTTCTAGATTAAGTGCAGTTAAATCAATGATACATCACCAACATAGAGTAATAGTACCACTTAGAGTTATTTTACTGAATATCTTATAACTCAATGATGAAAGTCGCATGGCTCAGCTACTCAATATAATATTATAATTTTATTTAAATTTTCTTTATAAATATAAATAATTTTTGTTAATATTAAAATAATCAGTTTGAAATATAAATAATTTCTTTTATTCAAAAACAAAAACAGAACTGTTAATTTGAAAAGGGGAAAGGGGTAAAAAAACCAAAAAAGATTGAAAAAAAAAACGAAAGATATGTGAGTTTAGCGACATCTATTGACCTTAAAGTGAAACTGTCACCTTAAAATATAAATTTGCCAAGCATCCACCGATGGCAGCACCAACATTCAAATTCCTTTAAGGTAAAACCAGAATCATGTCGAATATTCGCCGCGGCTGGCGAATTTCGCCATTGACCCACAATGATGGCGGCGGCGGCGGGCGGAAACAGCTGTTTTGAAAACAAAAAATAACAAACATTCAGTTTTCAAAATTTTCAAACGGTTCGGTTCGGTCGCGGTTTTAAATTTAAATACAAAAAAATAATTATGAATTTTGACGAAAAACTAATAGAGGAAGTTCGGAATTATACGTTCTTATTTAACTTAAAAGATCCTCTATATAGAATTGCAAAAAGAAAAGATGTGGTTTGGATACAAATAGCGGAAAAACTTGGAAGCACAGGTAAGAATTTTTGTACCTACTTAGAAATATAAATGCAGAAACCAAAACTTTTATAATTTTAGATGAAATATGCAAGAAGAGGTGGAAAAATTTAAGAGACACCTATAAAAAACATAAACGTAATATTTCCTTGCGATCTGGATCGGGGGCAGACGATCTTAAGAAAAAAAAATGTAAATATTACGAAATGCTTTGTTTTTTAGATAATTACGATTGTAATCGAATGTAAGATAAATTTAAATATGTACAATATGTAAATTTCATAGTATTATATTTTTACAGAGGTTTGGAGAGCTCGTTTGGCAATGAAGTTGCAATGGATTTCCTTTCGGTATCGCCATCGGAAACAGAAACAAGTATGTATAATTATTATAAAATATAATTTTAAACTTACAAATTTTAAACTTGTTTTTTTTTTGTTTTAGATTCAGAACACAATATATCCACCAATAATGTAGACGACATACTACAAACTCCAACAACATGGGAGAGATCCCAGCCGCTAAAAAAAACAAAAACAACGAATGAGAGTTTTGAAATTTTTTTAAAAGGAGCTAACGAGGCAATAAATAAAATTGCCAATAGCTCGTCGTCACCTACTCATTCCCCACTTCAGACACATTTTATAACTCTTGCTCAAAAAATAGAAGGTTCAAATATGTCAGAAAGGAATAAATTGATAATTGAGCAAGAGGTGTCTCAGTGGGTTTTTCAGCGGATTTTAGAACTTGACAACGAATAATTTTTATATATACTTTTTAATTTTAATTTAATTACTTTTTTTTTAGGACCTGTAATGGATGCATCAATCAAAAAAAAAAATAATTCTTGTAAAATGTAATATTAAGATTTTTTTAAAACCGGAAGATTTTTATTTCATTTCATTTCGTTTGAGATCTGAATTATAAAATCAAATCGTTGTAAATTACATATTTAGGGTAATAAAAAATAAAATAAAATTGCATTAATTAATTAAAAATACAATAAAATTGCATTAAAAAATTAGAAATTCAAATTTCAAATGTATCGTACTTTTCTTTTCTATAAATTATAAATCTTATATTATAAACAAATAATTTTTAAATGAATATTTTTTTAAATAAATAACATCTTATGTTCTGAACAAGTAGTTTTTTAATTTATTTCTCAAAGAAAATGCCGACTCTGAACTTCTGTTGTATAAATTTAAACCGGAGCTTCGTAAACGGCGATTGCATGAATCTGGTACAACAACTCCATTTACTTCTCTGTCGATCATAGTTCCATCAAAGTACATCTCATCCTTACGTAACATCAAAAAATTGTGTAGTAAAACTACTGCCAATATTATTTTATTTATATTGTCTGGACTCCAATATATCGCGGTATGCAAAATTCTCCATCTAAAAATGATATAAAATACAAAAGAAACCATTTACCTACAATTACAAAAAACAAAAAAGCAAAAAGCCTTTTCTCTATCCTATCCACCATCAAAGGAGCTCCTTTTTACTTCCGTCTACTATCAAAGAAGACATCCCTTAGATAAATGAAAAGAAACAAAAAACGCAAAAAAATATTTAATGAAAATTAAAAAGTAATTGCCTGTTTGCCAAGATACCAAACGTATTTTCTATAAAGACACGAGCTTTTGAAATTTTGGTGTTAAATCTTGATTTATCTTCGGATAACCTTTTCCCTGGATACGGTCTCATTAAATTTTTCCGTAAAGGAAAAGCTGCATCTCCCACGAAGTAATATGGAAATGCTCTATCTGAATTTGGTAAAACTGGTGCCTCTGGTAAATCCAACGAATCTGTCATTATTTTTTCTCCAAACGTGGATTCTCTAAAAACACCAGAATCGCTTCGATGTGAGCCTAAAAAAAAATTAAATTTAGCATTTAAACAAAAAATTTGTTAAATTTATTAAATATTTACCAATTTTGTAAAAAGTAAACGTATACGATGCATCGCAAATTCCCAGTAAAATAATACTATAATATTTTTTATAATTATAATATTCTGAACCACTATTCCTTGGACAAACAACTCTAATATGTTTACCATCAATTGAACCAATACAATTTGGTTTTGTTATAAAAGTTTGAGGCTATTTTGGGCCACTCATCTTTATTAGGAATAGGTAAATAAATTTCCCGCAATTCAGAATATATTACCTCGCAAGTTTCATACACAATTTCCCTAACAGTTGACACACCGATTTTGAAACTCCACGCCAAAATTTGTGGACTGCAACCATGTCCTAAATACCTAATAAGAAGTTTTTATATTAAAGCATGAATAAAAAAAAGTCATAATAAACTTACATTAAAGTTATGGCCAAACGTGTTTCCGGATCTATCGGCTTACGCTGTGAATATTTCTCCAATTTGCTTGATACTAAGGTAAGAAGGAAGTTAAATGACGAAATATTCATCCTCGTTAATTTAAAAAAGTGTTCTTCGTCTTTTTCCTTAATATCTGTAAAGCTTTTGTTGAAAAAGCCATCTTCTTTCCTATTCACGTTCACTTCTCTTACCCACCAACGCCTTCTACATCTTCTTTTTACTTCCACCGCAATGGCAATTATCGAAATAATTTTAATTACTTTTAAAATTTTTTCCATTGTACTTTTTTATAAATTTAATTTAACTTTGACTTGTTTATAATTTAATTTAACTTTGCCTTGTTTATTTTTAACTTTGATTTTGATTGATAATATCTGTTGATATAATTGATTTTGATTAATTTTATTCTTATGTCAAAAAAATTCGTGGCGGCAAAATTAAAAATTTAGTTCATTTTTTCGCCAACGAATAAACCGCCGCGAATTTTCGCCATTATTGTGGGCAGTCTCATTTAAATACATGGATGGCGAAAAAAATTCTGACAGCCGCTGCGAATATTCGACATGATTCTGGTTTTACCTTTATTTTGCCATCTATTAATACGAAGTAAATATATTAGGCGTTTTTTTTATAAATAAGAGCATAGATCTGAGAACGCTCTGAGCATAGCATGAAAAGTTCTCGTTCCACGCTCAGTGCGTTCAGATTTAATAAAAAAGCACGATTTGAAGAAACTGTCATTTTTATTTTAGTTACGTTGTAAATTGTTAAAAAATTATATTAAATTATTAAAATTAAATTAAAAATGGATAACTTAAAATTAACAAAACATTTTGTTATTTATTTACACTCTGATTTAAAAAAAAATACGAATGACGTGTTCTGAGTGGTTAGAGCTGAGAAAAAATTAAAACAATTTTTTTTTTGACCGCTCATGTTTTGCTCAGATTTAAAAAAAAACAAACGCCCATGTACAGAGCACTACCAAATTTTGACGTTTTATAAAATGGCAATTCAATTATAAAATATGTTGTTGTATAGGACTAAAATCTTACCAAATGTGAGTAAATTTAAATAAATTATAATTTTATATCACATGGCCAGCAGGATTGCCACTGACAAAGAAGTAAATGTATCAAGTAGCAAAGTAGCAAAAATTAGATTAAAAAAATAGCATACAAATAGCATAGTCATTTCATCCAAAATATTTTTCTGGAAGGTAAAACATATTTCTATAAAAGCATTTACCAGATTAAAGTTTGTTAGTCATTTTTTCAAAACGCCAAATTTTGTATTCACTTAAAAGTATATTACTCAATTTATTATGCTTATAAATTGAGCCGAAATTGTTGAAACTCATATATAAAAAATTGGGTATGTACTCATTCTAGAGGTGTACCATCCGTATTTTGGGGTACAGTTAAACACCAATATTTCTCCAAGCAGTGTACAAAGGTTTCTAAAGATCCTTTGTACCGGTGTACCCCGGGCAACGTTACCTTTCATCCTCAAACTTATTGTTATTTTTGGAGACAGATAGCGGCTGATTATAGGTGTACACTTAAGCCAAGGTGTGAAAGAAAACCGTGCCGAGGGCTGAATGATACCAAGTGTTTAAAGATGGTATTGCTAACGGTCTCCTTGGGGCGTCCAGACGCCACCCCATTGTAATTAGCCTTGCATATGTATGGGAGCTCTGCATATGTCGACCGCCCCTTCTCGCCATACTCGTGGGAACAAAAATGTATTCAAAAATAAAAAACTTAAAAAACATCAACTCATCTTCTGAAGATGAGACTTTTATCGATACCAGCCAAAGTACCCGTCAGCAAAAATTGTAGTGCCCACTGGTGGAGGAAGCACCTGCCATAGTGCTCCAAAACCATCAGGTTCAAACAGTAGTAGTCATAGTATTACCACGACTAAAAAGAGATACAGAGGCTCTGAATCAGCTTTCAAAAAACAATACCAGAAGACTAAGTTCATATTGGGTAAGATAGCTCAGAACAAAGCAAAAGGTATTGTTAATGAAAGAGGTCCAAAAGATAAGAAAAAATATAACGAGATTGTGCGAGCATATGAATCGCACAACTCTGGAAAAGATTCGTCCGCGAAAGGAATAGGTCCAAAGATGGGTTTAGTCCTGGTACAGAAAGAATCAAGGTGCCAAGGATCAATCTGCACATAAGTTCGAAAACTATGGTACATAAAAATTACAAAGATGTTGTAAAGGACAATCTATGTGTTGCAGTTGTCAACGAAAAAGCTAGTGACAGGAAAGTTTCCAATGATCTGTGGATCTGTCAACTGCTGATTGTCAACAGCAGCTCACTGTGGAATAAAAGATGAGGGTGGTACACATAAATCACTCGAAATGTGCCTCGTATAATCTGCTGGTATGAGGTAGTTCGGAAACGAATAAAATAGGTGAATCATTATTTGATTTAACCTAAATATATGCAATAGGGGCAGTAGCCCCACTTTAATATTTTCGTTTCCGAACTACCTCATACCAGCAGATTCAGTGGTCAATTTTACATATGTGGATTTTTGAATTTAAGTTTTGTTATATTTATTTATATATTTATTTATTTATTTGAACCAAAACAAGGTTTTTACAAAAAAATTCTTAAAACTAAAACTTATAATTAACATGAAATTTGATTACATAGCCAAAAAAATTTTAAATACATTAAGAATCAAAAGTATAATTATTTGTTTTTAATCGCAGAAAATGCATACAAAGCAAAAACACAGTTGAAATTAAATTTATGAATACTAACTGTATTAACTAATTGTATAAAGTAACTAAATTAAAAAATAATATGAACTTGAAGTGTAATATGATATAATGAAGGTTAAAATTATTGTCTTAGGTCATGAATGAATTTTAAGTTTAATTTATGTTTAAAAGTGTATCGAGAAATTTGTGTAGAATAAAGATGACTGTGTTTATTGAATGTAATGCAACATCTATTTATTGGTTCATTATACCCTACACCTATAGAATAGGTAAAAGGGTATATTAACTTTGGTATGGTGTTTGTAACCACCTAAAGGAAGCGAGCTAGATATGGAAAATTATATATATTTGTGATCAGCGTGACCGCCTTAGTCGATATAGCCATGTCCGTCCGTCCGTCCGTCCGTAGGCACGATAACTCAAAAAATAATGGAGCTATCTTGATGAAATTTTAACTGTAGGTTACTAGGACTGAAAGTACGGCGGGGATTGCATATGGGCGAAATCGGCCCATGGGTTCGGATTCTGGACCTTTTAATCGGTTTCAGGGCTAACGAACAAATATAAAAAATCACGATAACTCAACAACTAAGGACGCTATCTTCATCAAATTTGTGCTGTAGGTTACTAGTAGTGAAAATACTTCGGGAATTGCGTAAGGTCGGGATTGGACCATGGGTTCGGAATCTAGAACTTTTTGATCGAATTTAGGCCAAACGAGCATAATTCCGAAACTAATGAAGATAGAACCTCCAAATTTAGTATCAGGGTGTCCCTTCCTATTTCCTAAGTGTCTTGTGAATTTGGGTCCCATTGGAGTAGTGGGTCGGGGACCAGCCACACATTTCCGAAGACCTTAAAGCATATCTTTAAAATTAATAAAGATAACAACTTGAAAAAATGTAGAAGCTTCCAATTTGCCACAAGGGTGTTCTTTACTATCCCTTGCGTGTTCCCCTAATTTGGGATCAATTGGAGTGGTTGTTCTGTACCCCTCTCAGACCTCCCAAGTTTTAAAGGCTTATAATCGAAATTACTAAAAATAGTTACTTAAAATTAGGATAGACCTTTCAAATTGTGTACAAGGGTTAACTAGTACTATAAGTATAGCGCGGACTATATAAGGGCGAAATCAGCCCAACGGTTCGGATTCCGGACCTTTTAATCGATGTCAGGGCTAAGGAACATATATAAAAAATCACGATAACTCAACAACTAATGAGGCTATCTTCATGAAATTTGTGCTGTAGGTTAATGGCAGCGAAACTACGGCGGTGATTACGTACAGTGAGGATTGGACAATGGGTTCGGAACTTAGAACTTTTTGATCGAATTTAGGCCAAACGAGCATAATTCCGAAACCAATGAAGATAGAACCTCCAAATTTGGTATCAGGGTGTCCCTTCCTATTTCGTAAGTGTCTTTGAAATTTGGGCCCCATTGGAGTAGTGGATCGGGGACCAGCCACTCAGTTCTTAGGCCCTTAAAGCATATTTTCGAAATTAATAAAGATAGTTACTTGAAACAAATGTAGAAGCTTCCAATTTGCCACAAGGGTGTTCTTTACTATTTCTTGCGTGCCCCCCTAATTTGGGATCAATTAGAGTGGTGGTTCAGAACCTCTCTTAGACCCCCCAATGTGTAAAAGCTTATCATCGAAATTAATAAAACTAGTAACTTAAAATTAAGATAGAGCGTTCCAATTGTGTACAAGGGTTAACTAGTATTGAAAGTATGACGGGACTGCATATGGGCGAAATCGTACCATAATTTCGGGTCCTCGAACCCTTGAAAAGTTCAAGGACTAACAAACATATATCTTAAAAACACCATAACTCAAAAAATAATGCCGGTATTTAGATGAAATTTAACAGTAGGTTACTAGTAATGAAAGTACCATGGGAATTGGTTGTGGTCGAGTTTAATTTCGAAGCCAAAGAATATATTTCCTATGTCCTATGTGTCTCCGAAATCTAGACTTAATTGTAGTGGTTCAGCTATGTTCAAAGGTACTTGCTGCATTTATGTAAAATTTATTTTTATATTTAAATGAATTATATGAAAAGGTGTAAATTTTTAATTGTATTTTAGAAATACATTTATTGCATATTTTGCGTTTATAAGTTTTTCTATTAGGTATATAAACTAACCATTTAAAATAATTGCAATTTTTAAAAATTTGGATTATTAAATATATAATGCTTTGATTATCTTTTTATCACAAAATTTAATAATTAGAATTTTTTCATTTTGTAATTGAATTGGAATAAATATATTTTCATTTATTTCAAGTTTGTTTGTTTTTTAATATTTTTAAATAGATAAATTAGTAAGAATTTGTAGTATTTTTTAATAGATAGGGTAATTAGAAAATGTTTTTAGTATTATACAGTTAATTTGGTTAGCTATGTCTTACGATCAAATTAATAACAGCTTCTATGGTGTTAAAATGACTTATGGATAAGTCATTAAATTTGAACCAAATAGGTGTAGGGTATTTCTAAGTCGGTTGCACCGACTGACTGTTTCTTTACTTGTTTTTTCCATATTCAGTTCTATGAGTATTTTCAACTAAGTATTTAGTGCTTCTCGTATTTCTCGCACCATTGTTTATTTTAAAGTTACCCAATAAATACAGAAAGAAAGAATTTGCCTGCGTGAGGATAACGTTAACATATTCAATGAATTAAGTCTTACGAGATAGCTAGGCAGAATTGCATAATCTCTAGGATTATATTGATTTCTTAAAGCGAAAAGAAGAAATTGCTTTTGCACGGATTCTATTCTATCAGAATGTATTTGAAATGCAGGATCCCACACAATATTACCAAATTCAAGAATAGAACGTACTAAAGGGCTTTAGTTACAGCAATGTTGCTAAATTCTTTAGCTCTTCTTTTTATAAATCCGAGCAATTTGTTTGCCCTGGAAATCATATACTCATAATGAAGATGGAAGTTCAGTTTATCATCCAACATTTAGAATTTTGAATTTAAATTGTTATTTGCTGCTCGGCCGAAAAAACTTATTATAATTTTCACGAGACTGATACAAGTGATTGTAGTAATTGCTATTGCAATTACTACAAAAAGCATTAAGATCTTCTTCTACCTGTTTGGAAGTGAAACCAATTTTTTACGCGATTACGAGTTTTTACGCGCGATGCAATCAATTACGCGATTATTTTTGTCATCGTGTAAAAATGCAAGAAATAGCCTCGCATAATTTAGAATTTTTTCATCTCTAAATCTGGAAAGTGCGTAGGTACAGTCTTCCGTTAGAGATTTCTGAGTCATTCTTACAATTGGAGGTAACAGAGGGTTTAACGAGAAATTAGCTTTAAGGTTATTATTATTAATATTATTTTTAGTAATAACATTATTAATAGGAATAACATTATTAACATTATTATTATTATTATTATTAGTAGTAGTAATTAGGGTGTGCATGAGTACCGGAAATGAGGAACCGGTACCGGTATCAGAAAAATTTTCATGGAACCGGGAATCCCGGTTCTTTCGATTTAATAATAATGAAACTTATCTTTAAGTTAAATTTTTTTCTAATTGAAATAAAAAATAAAAACATTGATATTATTTATTTTAATTAACATTTTTTATTGCCATTTGTATTTTTGGTCTTAATCTTAAGTCTATTAATTGGTACAAAATATGAAATTAAAAATGTAATTAGACTCATTAGTCATTATCTTAGTTAATTCATAAGATTTTTAAAATAAAATTTTAAAAAAACTTGTGCATTTAAAGTATCGTCAGATAATTGTGAACGAATTTTGGTTAAAAATAGTCCTGTCGCAGAAAATGCTCTTTCGCTCTCTACACTTGTTGGTTTAATTGTGAGAAGTGCAGAGCGCAACCGATCAAGTTTGTCGGTTCGTTTTAAAGTAGCTTCAAAAAGTTTAAAATCATTGTTTATATTCAATTTTTCTTGATTATTAATATTTGAGGTACTAGGAAATTCAAGTTTATTCACTTCATTGTAGTATTCTTTAAGCAAAGGATTATTGATTGATTCAGTCATATTTAGTTCAGCACCGGCTTCTATAGCAGTAGCAGTACATTCTTCTTCAGTTTCTTTAGACTTTTCTGCATATAGGCGTTTGTAAATTACCTCTGCACATTTCTTCATAGTAAACCGTGAAACTACAGGAAATTCCGTAGATTCAGAATTTTTAGAATATGGATTATTTTCAATTTGATTAAAAACGATTTTTTAAATTTTTAATAACCGGGAATTGGTTTTCGGTTCTCGGTTCGGTTTCTTAAATATTCTACCCGGTTATTTCCCGGTTCTCAAGAACCGGGTTCACACCCTAGTAGTAATATCATTATTAACATCATTATTATTATTATTATTATTAGTAGTAGTAATATCATTATTAACATTTTTATTATTGTTGTCATTATTATAATAATTATTATTATTATTAATAGTATTAGTATTATCATTATTAATATTAATATTATTACTATTATTATTATCATTATTATTATTGTTATTATTAATATTATTATTATTACTATTATTATTATTATTATTATTATTACTAGTAGTAGTAGTATTATCATTATTAATATTAATATTATTACTATTATGATTGTCATTATTATTATTAATATTATTATGATTATTCTCATTGTTATTGTTATTATTATTATTAGCATTCTTAATAATGTTAAAAGAAGCTGGCTTTAAAGTTTCTCCTCTAGTAAAGTTTTTGTATTTAGAACTATTAGTTGTTGTGTTTTGACTAGGATGTGTTTTGTTTTTGTATGATTGTTGAAAGGAACGGTAAACGGATTTAAAAGAAGTGTTTTCTGTTTAGTAGAAAGTTTATTATTGTGTTTTAAAATTATGTTGGAAGTGTTTTTATTGTCTATGAATTTTTTTATTATAGTGCCTTTTTTCCATCTTTTGTAATTCATTATTACACAAATTTTTGATTCGGGTACCATAACTTTAAAAGACCTATATTTAGGTTTAAATCTAAGATTTTTAGGAGTAATATTAGTTTTTTGTATTTCATTATTATTTAACTTAAATGTATTTTTTAGAAACTTACTGAGGTAACTAGGAGTTGTTGATGCAGCCAATTTTGTAAAGAATAATGAATGCAAAACCATTTTGCATTCGTTTATAACCTTAGTTGATTTGAGCCTTTGTTTTGTACTAACTTCCTTGTCAAGAGGTAGTGTAAAACGATATTTTGGCTACTAACTTTGTAGAAGAAGGAGTAGGTAAAGATGATGATGATGATGATAATGCAGATGATGATGATGTTGGTGATCTTGATGACGATGATAAAGGTGTTGATGATGTTGATGTTGATGATGTCGAAGTAGAGTTAGAAGATTCCGCTCTTGCTAATTCACTATGTAATGAAATGTCATTCACAGAATTGGCGGATGAACTCGACGTTGTTTTGACAGCTGATAAAGTTGTTGTTGGTTTGAAGTACTCAGGCCCCATAGTAGTAGTATCGAGAGAAGAAATAAAGCTGACAAACTGGTCCATTTGCGACCAAGCTTCTTTAACGGTCTTTTTTTTATTTGTTTGAAAGGATTTGTTTATATTACTGCCGGCTTCGACTTTTTCAGAAAGCTCCCTTATGTCTATTTTTAATGAACAGATCTCGTCTTTTAGTTTGTCTGCATTGTTCATAGACGAATTGGAAGCTTTCGACCCAATGACACAAAGCTTTCTAATATCCATTTTAAGAGAAGATGTTTCCTCTTCTAGCCTGTCCGTTTTATTTATATTTTCCAATTTATCGATAATTGATTTAATTACTGCCAGGTTATGGGCAACTTCGTACTTTGTGTCTGCAGCCGCCTCGTTAGTTGAAGTTGAAAGACCTGGTGGATTTTTATCGTCAAAACGTTGACACAAATCCAACAAGACATTGTTAGTGTTGTCTATTACCTTGATCGCTTTGTTTAACACTTGCATTTGATCATCCTTGATATCTAGCAAGCTTGTTAAGTTTTTATTATTCATGTTAGCTAACAGATCATAAATATTAAGGCATTCATCACATACGAAATTGTTGCAAAGTCTAGAAGAATGCCAATTTCTTTCTAGACCTACGTAAATACTCCCATAATAGTGGTATGGGAGGTGAATTATAGGGAGGTGTATACTAAGTAATTTTTCTCTAAATGTTTCTCCTTTAATCAGGAATGAATTATGTAAAGATAATTTCACCAGAAATGAAAAAAATGGCGTCAATCCATTTGAGAAAGCGTAAAGTATTTTGAAAACAGCTTTAAAAAGCGTCTAAAAATAAACAATTGCCCCGCGAGAAAATTTTTGAAAATTCAAATATAATCTGCTGTTTATTAGCAACCGTTACAGTTTAACTATCTAATCTTATTTGATTTACAGTGTTTTATATAAAATTAAAAAACAATTATATCAGCCTCAGAGAGTTTGCTGATATCTGCGGATATCTATATTTTATTACTAAATTTTATGAATATCGTACATACCTATTTATTCTAGGATCAATTCCGAAGAATCTTTTTATTTCTTTTTTTATATTTTTATAAATTTTAATATTCTTAAATTTTTTAATTTTAATTTTCTAATGAATGTTTATAAGAAATTTGAATTTTGAAATGAAAAATGTCATAATCATGAAAAATGTCATAATTAAAAAATTCAACATATTTCCAGTTTTACTTCATATTGTACAGTTTTGCCCTCATTTTATTTTACGAACAGTAAAAATTCAAAATTGGTTTATTTATGTTTACTAAACTGAACTGTCATTTCATTAACTTTTATTTATTAATATTTTCGAATAAAAACAGAACATTAACTTTTTAAATTATTAAAATTAAATTAAAAACATATATAACTTAATAAACATAACATTTTGACTTTTATTTTACAAGTGAAACTTAAAAAAACGTCAAAATACCTTTTTGTTTTATTTTGCTCGATATATAGCACATAGATAACGCTTTGAGCGTGCTCTGATTTAAAATAAAAATACGAATCACAAGATCTGTGCGCTCAAAGCTAAAAATAAAACGCTATCTTTTTTTGACAATCCGTCACCTTAGTTCTGAAGTGTCGTATACGGTTTGTAGCCCATTCAGACTTAAGACTTGACCCTTACTAAAAAAAACAAGATCTTTCAAATGGTCTGGTCAGAATCTAGCTACCTATCTGCATTCCAAAGATATCAGTAGCGAGTTTGTCATATATTTATAATTTAAATTATTTGTTTAAATCTTAATTGTTGTATATTCCATAAAATGTGTTTTGTTTCCATTAACAACAAATTCGCATGTAAGTTATCGCGCGACTTTCGAAAAATTATTTTTTCCGTAAAATCCGTTTCTGTGAACTGAGCTTCTGTGAATTGTTTTTCTGTGAATTGTTTTTCTGTGAATTGTTTGTCGGTGAATTGTTTTTCTGTAAACTGACCTAAATTCCGAAGAAACACTAAAAGAGAACTGGAGAGTATCAGAGAAGAGGTCTTTGTCAGACCACAATTGCTTGAATAATTAAGCTTGAAAATCCAAAGCCCTATAGAAATCCTAGGGCTACTGACTGGAGAAAATTCAGGAAAGTAGCTAGGAAAAAACTTTTGATAAAAGCTAACTCAGACATCGCGAATGATAATGAGTTAGAAAAGAAAAAAACCATATCCTGTTTGGTGCAATGAGAACTTAAGAAACGTAAGAAAGGAGACTAGGGACGCCTACAATATCTGTTATAAACAGAATAACTGGCAGCTCTATAAGGACAAACTTAGAGAATACAAGAGAGCAATGCAATTGGCTAAAACCCAATCATGGAAGGATTATTGTGAATCTATCTAAAGTACTAGAGACTCAGGCAGACTTAGTAAAGTTTTATCTAGAGAATACTCAAATCCTTCCTTCCTCAGAATTATGGAAGGGACGTGGAATGATTCAGCCGCTGAAACATTAGATCTTTTAGTGTGTCCCCATTTTCCGGTGTATAGAAGACGACCATGTTGTCAACCAAACTGTTGGCACGAGAGTCCGAAGTAGCCCTGATGAATGGGTTAACTCAGTTATAACGGAGGAAAAGCTGGTAAAAGAGGGTAAGAAACCGCAAAGGATTTTAGACCGATAAGTCTAACATCCTTTTTATTGAAAACTCTCGAAAGAACACTCGAGCTAGAAGTTAGAGCAATACTAGAAAGCACCCCCTTTCTAAATACCAACATGCCTATTGTAAGGGCAAGTCAACTAAGCGAATTAATGTGGGACGTGGAACAACCGATACAGTACAAAGAATACACATTGGCTAGCTTTCTTGACATAGAAGGTGCACAAGAACAATGTGCACGTAACGGTCATACAGCATTCACTCGAAGAACTAGGGGTAGAAAGTGCCCTTAGGCAGTGGATTGTTAGTATGTTGCAATTAAGAGAGTTTCAGTCGGAACTTGGTAACTATAAAATCACTAGAAGAGTAAGTAGAGGCACACCACAGAGTGGGGTGCTATCACCACTACTGTGGCTTCTAGTAATGAATGGAGTACTAATAGAATTTTAAGACGAGGAAATCAAAGCCATTGCATACCCGGATGATATAGTAGTGTTAGTGTCTGGAAAGTTTCTTGACGTAATTAGCGTAGTTATGGAAAGAGCTTTAAGAAGGGTTAGTAGATGCGTCAATGGATGTGGCTCTGCGTTAATCAGGGGAAAACGGAATTAATGCTATTCACAAAAAAGACAAAGGTCCCGGAACTCACAAAACATAGACTGGATGGTGTATATATGAATTTAGCCTCCAGTGTTTAGTACCTTGAAGTGGTACTTGACCCGAAACTGAAGTGAAGGCTCAATACCGAAAAAAGAGCCAAAAAATCCTGGGTAGCCCTGTACTCGTGTAAGAAAATGTTAGGTAAAAATTGGGGATTAAAACCAAGAATGGCTTTATGGATGTACACTGCTATCGTACGCCCCATCCTTACCTACGAATCATTAGTCTGGTGGCCAGCTCTGTAGAAGGAGTATATCCGAACCAAGCTTGGTTCAGCCAGAGAAAGTAGACATTGGCGCACAAAACCCTATTGACATGGCAGTATTCTCAGCTCGATAGCATGTGATCTGCCAGAAGCCTTAGACTACACAATCCCAAGTCTGGAAATTGTGAAAAACTTCAAAATAAAGATTCCATCAAGAAAAAAGTGGAAACAAGAAAACCCACTGAGAGGGGTAGACATCGCCGTCTTCACTCATGGTTTAAAGATGGACTGCGCTGTCGGTGCTGGTGTCTATTCGGAAAAACTGAAAATAGAATAAGCCTTCAAACTTCATTACATTACTGTGAATTCCGGGACATAGGAATATCGCAAGTAATGAACATGTTGATGAATTTGCAAGGAGGGGTTCCAATCTGAATGCTTCTATGGTAGAACAAGTGGATCCACCACTAAAAAGCGTTAAAAGAGATACCTTTCTCCACTATTTATCCCTAGCGAAAAAAAGGAGGAAGGAATTAACCTCATATGGGATGTAGCTAGAACAATAGACGTGGATACAGGACATTGGCCAATTGGCAAACATGCGGCCAGATTAGATATCTCATTCAACACAGGGCCAGAAAAGTGGCTCTGGGTAGCCATGAATTTAATGATCTTAGCGATCAGACAACTAACCAACCTGCAGAAATGGTAAGGTTTCTGAATGCCGCGAAATGGATCTAAAAATTAGTAAAAAAAAGTTATAGAGATGGTACATTATTTTATTTTTTAATAAGTTTGTGTGTTTCAATATAATACTGATAATACCAAATATCAATGTTAATATATACTCGTATTTAACTAGCTTAACTTAATCAAATATAAATAACACAATACAATATGTATGTAAGTATGTATAAAATTTTTTTTTTTTTAATATTCAATCAAATTCGTTTTTTTGCAACAGTCATAATCGCTATTTAAATCCAGCCATATTGGTCCATGTGTAGCTGCCATACAACTTCTTTTTTCAAATGAGCATTTCTCTGTACCTATTACAGTTGCGTGTCTGAAATTTTGCCAAATGTATATAATGTTTATAATAATATAATGTTTATATAACGGTCATACGAGTATCAAAGTTGACAGAGTCTACTCTACTTCACTCTTCGTCGTTTTAACATAAAATCATATTAAAATATAAACACATATGTAAATGAACACAAACATACATTTCAATACACTTGACTTGATCATTGATCAGCAAGTCTATTGATCATATTTTATATTAAAAACTTATATAGTTTCTGGTGTTACCATATTGAAAGACTAATGTAATTTACCTTGATTTTTCAACACATAAGATTTTAAAGAATTAGTTTTTCTAAAAGCTTTGTAAGATTTGGAAATTATTTTTTGAATATATAAAATACCTATTTAAAATATAACTTTTAATATATTATTATTTATTTATAATTTATATTACAATATAACTTATATTATATAAATATATGAATTAAAATATAAAATATTAATACAACAACAAAAATTATTTGTTAAAATTCTTAAAACTACTAATCAGTTATAAATTTATAAAATATATTTTTAATTTTATTTTATAATTTAGAGCGTTTTGGTAAAATATTAATTTTTATTTTTAAAAAATCGAGTAGTTTTCTTTTAATTTAAGCAAATTAGCTTAACTTAACAGATACGCGTATTTCGTATACTACTTGTAGACTTCGTCAGTATTTGTACTCGAATGACTAATCAGTTTTAAATTTCAAAAAAATTATAATATAATTTATTTTTTTAAATATTGAAGTTTTTAAAACTTAAATATGAAAGTTTTCAAAACTTAAATTAAAAAAAAAAAAATTTTCAATTATGCAAATGATATGGCAATATTGTTTTCATTTACATGCTCATCTTCATTAAAAAAAAAAAAATTAACTCAAATATTGTACGAGGATATTAATAGTTTGATACTTGGTTAAAGGGTTTGATACAGTCGTTTTCAAATTCAAAATTCTATATTAGGTATAAGAAACTCCAACTAATAAATAAGTTTTATTTGAAAAAAGTAATAAAAAATAAAAAAAAAACAGAGGTTATTTTAAAAATTTTTCTATATAAGCTTTTATTTTGTCATTAAAGTTTAATAATCGTATTATTTTTATATTTGATACATATTCCACATATTTTTTGATACCTAGAAAAACTATTAATTCAAACTCTATAAATAGTAGAAGAAAGCATTAGTGAGAAAGAGATAGCATACGGGGCAATGGTTTTAAGAAAAATTTAAGAGAATTTTTATTAACATTTTTTGTTCTACTTGCTTTATCTATAAATGTAAAATTTTTGCATGTACATGTATATTCTGTTTATACCAGTAGAGGGAAAAACCAATTTTTTCTGAAATTAAAAATAATTTTATTCCAATATTTTTTTTTTAAATAAATAGATATGTTTTATCTATTTTTTATAAAATTTTTATATTACGGCTAAAAGGGAAAAAACCAAGTGGAATAAATCATATGTATTTGAATTCGACATAAATAATGAAATAGAAAAATGAATTTCATTTTGTGGCGTATTTTTATACCCGTATGACTGATTATAACTCAAAAGGGTATACTAAATTTGCCATTACGTTTGTGAATATTAAAAATAATGATAAATATTTTTGTTTGTTTTTTTTTTTTTTTTTGCTTTAGTTAATTGTTTATATTAATGAATTATTTTCTTTTTGTATATGTATATAATTTTTACAATTTAATACTATAAGGGTTTATATTCAAAATGGAAAACAAAATTTTATACTTTTTTATGTATTTTTAAATTGAAACATAAAACAATAACAAAAGTAAGAATTTCTATCTGATATAATATAATAATATAAATAGACATAGAATAAATATAGACAACTTTTATATGGTTGACATTAATAAAACTCAAAAAAAAAAAAAAATTTAGAAAATTTTATTAAAAATATGAGTTTTAAAAAATTTCACTAATTTTTAGAGTAAAAAGTATGGGAGTTTGTTTTTTGAGTACAATGGGTGCTAATTATTGAGTGAATTGGGATGTGATTTTTTAAAAGAATTCACTAACAAACTTTACTCTGGAGGAATACTCTATATTATATGTTACTTTATGGTAACACTTTAAAATTAAACAAAAAAGTAACACTTTTACTTCTAAAGTAACATTGTGACAAACCTGATTGCCAGCCCGTAGATCTACTCTATATTTTACAGTACTAGACGAGTTTTAGAAAATACCAAGGATAAAGAGAAGAATAGTTGGAAATATCGGATGGGTTTTTTAACAAAATTAATTTTCCAAATTGCATCGGTTACAAAATCAAATTTTCAATACTTTACATAATTTTTTAAATATGTATGTACATATTTTAGGTGGACTTGATGTTAAGCATTGAAAGCCACTAAAAACTTTGGTTAAAATTTTTCTCATAAAAAGATCACCCCTTTTTTATTTTCCCTCGTACGGCTAAGTCGGAGATAATCTACGAAAAAGTGATTCTCTATTCCGACTTAATGTAACGAAAACTGCAAAAAACTACGAAATAAATATTGATTCGTACCTTATATTATTTCGTTATCTGTTCAATTCTGTACATATAAATTAAAAGTTTTAAATGAATTTACATTTTTATTTAATAGTTTTATTTAATTATTTAGTGTTTTATTTAAATGTTTAATAAAAATATTTAAATCTCTTTTCAAAATATTTTTCAAAAATTACTACTACAAAATTGAAAACAATAGTCATCATTTTTACTTAAAATAATGAATTTAAACGTCAAAGTTGCCATTACAATATAATTTTCTACGAGGGGACTTAGAACTAAAACTTTTTGTTCGTAGCGTAGCCAATTTTTCGTACAAAGTCTACAAGGGAATTTAGAATAGGTGTGATAGAATGGTTTTGAAGGCATGTTGCTATCATTACTATTTGTTTACTATGGTTAAGTTGGAGCTTATGGGTAATCGGTGGATGGTAGATTTGGAGTGAATGCATCTTTGGAAAAAAATTTTAAATTAATATACCAAAACCTACAAGAATATCAGGCGCAAAATTCAATGTTAAATTATTCAAATCATTGAGAAATTATAAATATATTTTGCCCATTTCCAGGAAATTTTTTACTAAATATAGAAAAAAATTTTAACAAAACAGGGTTGCCAAATTTTTTTTTTTTTTGCTGAAAACGCCATTTTTTAAAAATTTTGGTAGCCCAAAATCGCCTGTAAACCAATGCAGTGAAAATGCCAAAATAAAAATAAGAAACAAGATAAATTTAATTTTTTAAACATATTTATTTTAATATACATATGAAATAACATAAAAAATATGTATGTATATGTAAAAAAAATTAAATCAATTTTATGTTTTAAATTCATATTAAATTGTAAGTTAAAATACTTACATATATAAATAATGTTAAAATACTTTGATAAAGTACTTATTATTATAATTATTATTTAAACAAAATGAAATTAATCAATAATTTATAGTTTATTATAGCCATTAGTATAAACTTAAATATTTTTTTATTGCATAAAAATCTTATAAGAGTTACAAGCTCGCTAAGGCGTTATTCTAAAACCTCTTCCAAAATATCGTCAGCAAATGTTTTATTTTCAGTATTTATGTGATAAATTAATGAATTGAAACGATTTAAAATATCATCTGTTATATTCAATGTTTTGCAACAAACACCAATTGTTTTCATATAACACTTATTGCGAATGATAGATAACAAATATCGATGACTATGATCCTCAAATAGATATAATTCTCAATATAAATTAATCTAATGAACTCTTTCCTTCTGAGAATTATACAAATTTTGATTTTTCAAACATAAACACCTGCCTAAAACAATTTTATGAGAAACTAACAACATGTTTTGGATTAGCAATTCCTATAAAATCTCATAAAAATTTTACTTTGAGGAACAAACGTAATTCTGCGTGGAAAAAATGTATTGAAACTAATTCCATTGACCACTATAATACTTTTCTTGACATCTATAATAGATTCAAGTATTAATCTGAAATTCTTTATAAAGTTTATTTATCAAGAATTAAATCTCAACTTTTTTCAAATCCACCATGTTTTTTTGATTTTGTTAATAGTAAACGTAAGACTGATGGGTACCCATCTGCTTTGAGCTACCAAAATGCAACATCAAGTGGTCGCAGATTGTTTCTAACTTTTTTGCCACGTTTTGCTCTAAAACCTACCAAAATGGGGTATTTGGGCCGAATCAGTCGTATTTAAATAGTTTAGTTCATCCATCTCATTCAACTTTTGACATTAAGAGTATTCTTATAACAGAAGACATTTTAATGCCTCACCTCTTGGCTCTAAAAGATGACTTTTCATACGGCACCGACGGGGTTCAACCAATAATATTAAAACAATGTGCCCAACATATAAAATTTTTGAATTGGTGATTTTTAATTTAAATTATTCAAAGTGCTCTAATATTATTTCGGGTATTCAACATGGCTTTGTGAAATGTAAATCTATTACAACTAATTTAGTAGAATTGACATCTACCTTCCTAAACAATATGGAGTCAGGTTTTCAAACTGATGTTATATACACTGACTTCAGCAAAGCTTTTGATATCTTATCACACAACATCATTCTACTAAAATTAGAAAAATATGGTTTTCCAAAAAGCTTTACTAAGTGGATTGGATCTGATCTCAATAGAAGAACCTACAGTGTGGTGTTCAAATCGTACGTTTCCAACCCTTTTACAGCTAATTCAGGTGTTTCACAAGGTAGTCACTTAGGACCTTTGCTCTTTATTTTATCTGTTAAAGATGTTGGGTCTTTTATAAATCATAGCAATATAAAAATTTTTAAACAAATTACTTCAATGGGAGATGCGGCCTTACTGCAAAGTGATCTTAATAATTTCTTTTCTTGGTGCACCATAAATAATCTTCTTCTTAATGTTTCTAAATGTGCACAAGTTACCTATTCACGACGCTCTAATAATTTTAACTTCATTTGTTCTATCGATAATTCCAATTTCAATAAAACTGAATCAATAAGAGATCTAGGTGCACTTTTTGACAGTAAACTTAATTCAGAGTCTATTATTCATAAAGCAAACTCAATGCTTGGATTTGTAAAACGATGGTCTAAGAAATTTAAAAATCCTTACACTTCTAAATCTCTTTATACAAGTCTCGTCAGGCCTAACTTAGAGTATGCCTACCAAGTATGGTCACCTAGATAGAAATTCATGTAAATAGAATTGAATCGATTCAGAAAAACTTTCTTCGCTTTGCATTAAGAAATTTACGTAGGAATGACCCTATAATTTGACCTCCTTATGAAAATAGATTAAAATTAATTCAACTAAATACTCTTAAGCTGCCTCCCTTAACTTAAATGTTGTTACTGAAATTATGTTGTTACACAATATCCCATCTTAGATCTTCTAACCTATTCATTACCACACATCACAGAACTAATTAGGGGTGTAATGAACCAATTCACAGAATGTTATCTTTGGGTAATAAGTACAACATAGATTTTACACAAAAAAAAAGCACATTAAAACATAAAATATTTAATCTACATTGAAAATCTTAACTTTTCATTTTTAATTTGTAACTTATTGTTATTTATGTTATTTTAAAAATTTTTTTAAGTTAATATACTTACATGTCCATATATATATATATATATATTAATATTTTAAATTGTAACTTAATTTTAAGAATAAGATAAGAAATTTTATTGTAAAATTGTTTGAATTAAACAAATAAATAAAACACTTGGTCAAACTTCTTTGTAAACTATTTAATCTGTCTATTCAACGTGGCTACTTCCCCGAGTCTGAAACTTTCGATTAGACAAACCAGTATATAAGAAAAGGACTCATGATGATGTTAGTTATAGACCAATTGCTAAATTATCATTTATTCCTAAATTGTTTGAAAAAATAATTTGCTCTCACTTCGTTGACTATTGTCAACAATTTATACCACCAGAATTGCATGGCTTACAAAAGAGTAGGTCTACGCTTGCCAATCTAACCGAATTTGTTTCTGATACGTTAAAAATCATGGAAACTAAAAAACAGGTGGACGTGGTATTCACTGATGTCAGTAAGGCCTTCGACCTGATCTCCTACAAAATTATCCTTGATAAGCATAAAGTATTAGGATTTTCAAATCATAGCCTAAAATGGCTATCATCATATCTGTCATATTGGTCTTTTTAGATCTACAACTTCAGTGACTTACGTCGCTTATTCAGGAATCCTGCAAGGAAGCCATCTACGTCTCTTAATTTTCATAGTTTCGATCTATGACAGTCCCCAAAGTCTATCCCACTTCTATCTTCTTTCTTTTGCTGATGATACCAAAATCTCCAAAACTATAACCTCAACTCGTGATTGTAAATTGTTGCAGTATGATCTCAATCAATTTGGCTCATGGTGCAGGAACAACAATCTCGTATTAAACTTTGGACAAAACCCAAATTATGAGCTTTTCAAGGTTCAAAGCGGACTCAACTATCAAATACGATTACAATATAAACGATCTACCTGTAAAAAGAACGGATCGTGCTTCTGATTTGGGACTCATCCTTGATAGTAGGTTGGATTTCAAGAATCCCTACAACTTTATAATTAAAAACTAACTCAACTCTTGGATTTGCCATGCGTTGGTTAAAGGAGTTTTCTGATCTTTATATTACAAAACAACTCTTCGTTACTTTTGTACGACCAATATATGCTTGAATATGCAAGTCATATTTGGTCTCCCAATCGTGATATAGACATTTCACGTATTGAATCAGTACAAAAAAAATTTCGCCGTAAATTCGAACCAATTTCGCGTATGTTAAGAGAGAGACTAACAAAAGGTCTGAGTTTTTTTATACTAACGTTAACAAATTGACATTGAGAGCCAGACTTTTTGAATAAAAAAAGGATAACATAAATGTAGGTTTCATATCTGCAAAAGGTTCGTACATATCTAAAAATGGATATAAATGTTTATATATTCACGAAAGACTATAAATACTTTTTGTTTTCTTCAAAAAATTATGATTTGTTTTCGATTTACTTATTTTCATTTCCACGATGAATAAATACCTGAAGATAAATCACAATATATAAGTTTCATTTTACTTGATGGAGGTTCCATTATTTTTTAAGATAGTTGGTGCGTTTTACACTAGAACAACACGTTCCTTGATTTTTTTGCTGCAACAACCGCTATCGTTTTACATTTGATTTTTTTACATCAGATTTTTTTTTGGTTTGTAAATGTGTTAGTGTGCTTTATTCTCATTTCAAATTAAGTTATCGAACTGAACAATTCACGCACGGATATTTAAAATACATATTATATGTATAAATTTATCAAAATATTTTTTAAATACTTCACTCTTCACATTTAAATAAGAACTAAACTCAACATCAACCTACAATTTACTATTTACAAATTTTTAAAGTTTTAAAATAAAAAAAAAGTATTTTGTACTTAAAATAAAAAATTACGTATCTAGTATCATTGATTAAGAATTATATATAGATAAAAATATTCATGTTAAAAATTTGTATGAAACTTTTTCCGCATATTTTTTAAAATTCACTCAAAATCGTTGGCACGATTTAAATGTATTGTAACTATTTCTATTTTATACCCTTTATTTTTATTCTCTAAAAATTTTTCACTCTACATAGTACATGTAACATAACATGATTCAAGAATATGAATACTATGACACTAAAAAAAAGAAAAAAATCGAATAAAAAAAAAAACGAGGAAGTGTGTAGTAGAGTAGATTGTGTCAACTCTGGGATACCCGTATGACCGTAGTATAAACATTACAATATCATCCGATTAATTACTTTTGGCAAAATTTCAAACACACAGCTTTATTAGGTGTAGTGTAATGCTCATATAAAAGAAGGAGTTGTATGGCACTTACTCGAACCCTCTGCAGTAGACCAACCAACTTTTCCAGTAACTTTGGCCATTACACTTAACTACTTTTGGCAAAATTTCAGATACCCAGCTTTAATAAGTACAGAGTAATGTTCATATAAAAAGAAGTTATATGGCAGCTACCCGAGCCCGTTGTGCAAACTGGCTGAATTTCAATGGCGATGACAGTTTTTTTTAAAAATCCGATTTGTTGAATGTTCCAGAATCCTAGCTCCTTTAATTTTTGAGTTATCGTGATTACGGATGGACAGACGCACGGACATACATAGCCAAATCGATTTATTTTTCAATTCTGATCCGATCCATACACTTGAGTCTATATCTACCCCCCTGCTTCTCTGCGTCATAAACGTAATCGCAAATTTAGTATACCCTTTTGATAAATAGTCATACTAGTATAAACAATGATTTTTTCATTCATAAATTCATAGTTCATTTTTTCGAATTGATTTCGTTTTTTTCTAAAAAATTATTTAATTTTGTATGTATTTGCGTACATACCTATATAGATATGTATGTATATAAAGGTTCTAAAATAATTATTTTAAAATCTAACTTTATAGATCTCAATAACAAATAACCTTTATGAATATTTGAAGGTGACCAAATATTTTATTTCAATTTCTTATGAGGTTTAAATTGTAACGGGAAACTTTTTGTTTTGATTTTTTCATTTTTGTTTAGATAAATAAATTGTTCTAAAACTTGCAAAGTTCATAGTTGTGAATGGAATCTATGAAATTTTATAAAGTGTTTATGTATAGATATGTATGTATTCAAATTTCTATTTCTAAATTCTTTAATCTTTAGAGGTTTTTTGTTGAATTGAGATCAATTGTAATTTTGTTTTAACTGAAAATTTCTAAATTATCTAAATTTTCAAAATCTTATTTATTATGGCATTGATAACAAAAAAGTATAAAAAATACTTAACCTGTATGGTGGGGTGGTGCGGTAAAAAGAAAATAACTTCTTATAAGTAGGTATTAAAATAAATAAATTCAGAGAAATGCAATTATATACCTAATAAATCATAAAAAAAATGATATCAATATGTTATAGAAATCTATAAATTTAGATTTTAAAATAATTATTTTAGAATATTTTATGCATAATAAGATTTTGAAAATTTAGATAATTTAGAAATTTTCAGTTAAAGCAAAATTACAATTGATCTCAATTCAACAAAAAACCTCTAAAGAATTCTGAAATCTGAAATTTTGCAAAAAGTAGTTAAGTGTAATGGCCAAAGTTACTGGAAAAGTTGGTTGGTCTACTGCAGAGGGTTCGAGTAAGTGCCATACAACTCCTTCTTTTATATGAGCATTACACTACACCTAATAAAGCTGTGTGTTTGAAATTTTGCCAAAAGTAATTAATCGGATGATATTATAATGTTTATACTACGGTCATACGGGTATCCCAGTGTTGACACAATCTACTCTACTACACACTTCCTCGTTTTTTTTCTTATTCGATTTTTTTCTTTTTTTAGTGTCATAGTATTCATATTCTTGAATCATGTTACATGTACTATGTAGAGTGAAAAATTTTTAGAGAATAAAAATAAAGGGTATGCTATAAAATAGAAATAGTTACAATACATTTAAATCGTGCCAACAATTTTGAGTGAATTTTAAAAAATATGCGAAAAAAGTTTCATACAAATTTTTAACATGAAAATGTTTATCTATATATAATTCTTAATCAATGCTAGTATTTAAAATAAAAATTTATGTACTTAGTATTCAATATAAAAAAAATCTTCCGCAAACCTACCAAAGATTACATGATTTTTTCTTCAATGTTTAAAAGTAGAATGTTATGAATATTATTCAAATATGTTTCTTGATGTTTTGTTGAATTATATATATAATATTAAAAATTAAATATTTAAAATTAAAAGCAAATTAAATCAAATATCTTTATACGAAATAACTTACAATATACAAAGTTTCCAATCCAAATTTATTTCAATGTAAAAATGTAAACAAAAAAACTAATGAGAAAGTACTTGTTAAACATTCTTATTTAAGGCAGGTTTTCATGAGAAAATTTTGCCCAGTAATCTTGACTTTAGAGAGAGAGGTATATAGTATACTCTCAATAGGAGAGAAAGAGTAAAATGATTAAATTTATATTAAAATTTTTTTATATCTTTTGACAAAAACAAATTACATAACCTTATTTTTTAATTTTTAAATTTATATTTCGCGAATTTTTCAATTCAAAGTTAAAATTTTATTAATTTAAAATAAATGATAAAATTTTAATCAATTTCAAATAATTTTAAACAAAAATTCGTTCATCAAATCATAATATAAAATGTTTTTTTTCTTTGTTTACATTCTCTTGTTTGTTTACAAAATTCAAATGTCATGTATCCATAAAAATATGTAATAGTATGCAAAAAATTTTTGTGTAGAATACACTTTTTTTTTGTATGTAGTAGCAACTTTATAGGAAAAAGACCTAAGAGAACATCTTTTTGACATGGATTATGGCGCTCTCTCAATACTTGGCTAAGGAATATGGATGTTTCTCCCAGTAATTTATATGTTTCTCCCAGTAATTTATCGTTTTTTCTTTGTCGCACAAATAGTATTTTTGTATCTTCTGCCTATGCTCTAACTTCTGCCCAGGAAATTGCCGTAATGAAAATTAGCCTTTACTCAAATTTAAATAATGAGAGAACAAGTAGCTGTAGTCCGTGCCATTTGTAATGTATACACATAAGAAAATGCATAAGTAACATTTTTAGTCTGAATACCTCAGGATGAAAATCACATTCGAAGAAAAGAGTCGGGAACATTCTTTTGCCATTCTAGTATAGTAATTCTATGAATGTACAGATTTGATAACAAAATTTTTAATATGTATGACATGTACATATTTTAGGTGCACTTGATGGTGAGCATGTGGCTATGAGAGCCACTAAAAACTATGGTTCAAATTTTTCTCATCTTGGTTGATTATTTTCTGCTCCCTGACAAGGGATAGTGCTTCTTTTTTTTAAAATTCCTTTTATTTTAAGAAAAATTTTCATTTTCTATAACAAACCATAGAGTAAATATAATATAGAGTATTCATGTAGAACAAAAATTTTAAGAAATTTTATTCAATTCTGAAATCAGTTTCCAATCAATAAGTATACTTGGCTATTTGGGAGAGTATATTAGTGTATTTCTTATTCTAAAAATAGCTAAAAACTTGGTCATTGGTGTGACTGTATTAGCAAATTTTTAATAACAAAGCATTCACATAAAAATATGTATACTTTTATTTGTACCTATGTATATGCACTCTTTATAGTAAAACAAATTGACTTTAAAAATAATTGAGAATATGAATAAATTGTTTACTTCTAAAAATTGTTTACTTAAACTGTAATATTTTTGAATAAAAAAAAAAATCTTTTGCTTTATGTAGATATGGATATATTTATGCATACATTATATGATTAATTCATAATTTCATTGAAAAGAAAAATTTTGTTTGTTATTTACTATTTTTTAAAAAAGTCTTGGTTTCCAGTTTTTTTTTTGTATAGCGGGCTTTAGTTTTTTTTCTTTTTGTTTAATGTTTTTGATTATCATTGTTTTAAATAGATTGTCACATTTAATACATTATTTTTGAATTTTCTATTTGGCCCTTTCCATATTAAAATTAATACATTTCATCTTTTTTTAATTTGTTCTTTTTAGTTATTCTCTCATTATGTATTTTTTGCAAGAATTAAAAATTTGAAATATCAAATCAAAAAGTTTTAATTAACGCTTAAAACCAATGCATTTTAAATTTTATACGTTGTATCCAAGTAAGGAACTTGGCACATTATCTATTTATAAAATTCAAAAAAAAATATAGTCTGTTAAAAAAGATTTCGCTATCTAATTGAATTGTTCTTACATATATTAAAATGCTTGCAAAGCATAGATAATAAATACTTAAAAATCTTTTCTAAAAACAAAACAATAGGTACCAAAAAATTGAACAATCATAAAAATATGAAGAAGAAAAAAATAATACCTATATAATATATGGAGTATCATATAATATATATTCGTATTGTACTTGCATACTATGGGTACGTTTAGACGAATGTTGCGGCTCACGTTTATACTATTGTTGTCGGTTGTTGTCGCAACTTTATATGTGTGCGTTAATATTATCATTTCAATTTTTTTCTTGAAGGATAAAGCATTGGATTATTTATTTCCTTTAAGCGCGGACTTCGGAGATAAAAATAAAAAATTATTTTTGTTTATTTTATCATTTTTTATTGATTATTATTTTAAGAACAATGAATTTAAACAATTTGTTAATTTTAAATTACAAATACCAACTAGGTTTGTAGATATTTTCAAAATTTGTTTTTAAGATTTGTAGATATTTATTTACATATAATGTTGTTTTACTTGAAAAAAGATAATTAAACAAAAAACATACATAATTTTAAATTTTGAACTTTATACGCTTGAGTTTTTCCCACTAGTATATAAAGCACGTTTTACACGGTACAGTATTGAATAAATATTGCATCAATTTCGATTGAAGTAATATTGTTTCAATATTGTGTGAGTGCATTTAAATGTTACAATTTCCATACAATATTGATACAATATCGTTTTGTATGCGTTTACACTACTACAATATTTATAATAAATAAATTTTGTAACTCATTGAGATTTTCTTAGTGTATCAATAACAATGTGGGATTTAAAGAAGCGAAAAAATTTATAGTATTATGTGGTGGAGTGCTAACGACACTAAAAAAAAAAAGAAAAAAAAAGAAAAGGGGGAATTTCTTTGCATTTCTTCACCAGAATTTCTAGATAATCTTCTCTCAAGATTCAATATCATAACCTTTTAAATACACCTTCCATAAACATTCTAAAGATCTGTAGGTCTCTTCGCGAACAAAAAATTAAACTTAATTGAATTAACTTATTATTTTTGACATTTCAATTCCGTTGATTTATATGCTTTTTCAACCGATCAAAAAATTAGAAAAATGACATTGCCAAATAAAAAGTTTGCTACACTTTTCGAACAAATGAAATAAACGAACGGAATGTTGTAATTAAATTATTTCAAAAATAATAAGCCTCAGGACTAGTTTTTAAATAATTCAATTAAAGTTAATTGAGTTATTTTACTTTGACAACTGATGACAACAAGTTTGTTCATAAACAAAACTTAAATAATTACATTTTTCATGTTAATAAATGAAAGTTAAATTTTTTTAATATTTTAATAAGTAATTTCTAAAATAATAATGTTTTAATTAATATTTTTTATAACTTTTTTGTTTTTTTTTTAATAAATTTAAAATTAATTTACTTTTCTTTGACTTATTAATAATATTTCAAACTTATTTACATACATATATATTTGTTATTAGTAATAAAAAAAAGTCTCAAATATCAACATTTTTCTAATACAAAGAAAATATAATAATATAATTTATTTGTTTATATTAAAATAATTTTCTAATATAAACGAATGAAATTTCAAAATCAGCTGTTTCCCAACCTAATATAACTCAATTAATTGTTTTGATAAAAAACATCCTCACGAAACAAACGATTTTAATTGAATTAAGTTTAATTGAAGTAAGTTTAATTATTTGTTCGTGAAGAGACCTAAAATTTCTCAATTAATTCTATCCAAAAATTTTTATTTTTAACTGAAAGCATTTTTATTTTTTATATACATATTCACGCAGTCACACGTTAAAATTGTCATTCAATATTGATGCAATATTTATCCAATATTGTACCGTGTAAAATTGCTTAACTCTTTAATTTTAAAAATAAGAATGATGTGTAGTTTATATATACCATAAAAAATTTTTAAGCTAAAAATTATTTTATTCCTGTTATAGATGTTTTGGTGACATGCAACTCGTGTTGAAGCAGCTAAATTTTGGTTAGCAAAAATGTTAACAGAAATGAGGAAGTGAAATAGAAAAAGAAGAAATATCAACTGTCGGCATCAACAACGTGTGAACGCATAGTATCTCATTCAAACAATAACATAATTACAGAAGTATAGATTTTTATAGAATATAGACGGAAGAAATAATTTGTGTGACTGTGTTAGTAATTTAGATAAAACAAAATTGAAAAAGTTGAATAAAAGTTTTGTTCTACGTGATCATTCTATATTATATTTACTGTATGACTAAACTTAATAAAAATGTAAATAAATAGCCGCTGAATGCTACGAATACATACTAATGGAATTGTGTATCACCGTATTACCGTGCTAGAATTTTTGAATGTTCTTGAACTGACTTACACTTAGTGCAATTTTTTTATTATGTTTCAAAGTATTAAAGAAATCTAATGATACACAATTTTACTATTTCAGTTTTGAATACCATCTAGGTTCAACAATTAAATTAGCGAGGATTCGGAAACAGCAGTCCTTAATACAAAAAATTCCTCACTTTTAGCTAATTTTTATAGCATTTTAATGAATTTTTTTTTTTTTTTTTTAATTTATAGTTCTTTTTTAATTTAACAAATAAGCAGAACAAAAACTTAACATTAAATCAAAAATCATGTTGTACCCTAAAGCAAGCTTACAACTAATCAGAATTAAAAAAAATAAATTACAAACAATTATCAACAATATTAGTAATGAAATTAATGAAAAAAATTATAAAAAAACATATAATGAAATAGAAAAAAACAACAACAAAACTAAAACTAACTTACATACTAATGATCACTGGTTAGTGTTGTAAACCAGCAAGTCAGGATTGTGACTACCATGGTAGTATAACAAAAGTTCACCATCAGAAACCAGTGAATTATTATTACACAAGTGAAAAAGAAATGAAATGAATGGCGAAAGATATTTAACGTTTTCAGAAAAAGGTTCGATCAAGCCACGAATAAAACGATTTTCGTGATTAAAACAATTAGCGAAAAATTTAAGATTAATTTTAGTTAAGAATCTATCGATTCTATTGATTCCAGATTGTTCATATAGTAGACTATTATTAATATATAAGTAAGAGCCACGCTGTCTATGAAAGCCTCCAGCACGACGAATTATCTTTCTTTCAAGTAAGCGTAATCTCTCAACTTGATGAGCTGAAACTAAAGTAGGATTAAGCCACACAATAGAAGCGTCTTAAATAATAGACCGAATATAGACTTTAAAAATAAATAAACGAAATTTAGGTTCCAAAAACTGACTAAACATTACTTTAGAGATTTGAAAAGAAGCGGAGTTAACCTTATATATAACTTTATTAATATGGGAAATAAATTTGAAATTTGAGGAAAAAATAACACCTAAAACTTAAATTGCTTACTGGGTAAGATCACAATCTTATTTAAAACGGTTTTTTGTTTTAATTTTAATCGCTTTACCAAAGATGGGGAAACAGCTTTGACACCTATGATATTAATAAGCTCAGTTTTGCTTACATTTATTTTAAGCTTCCAACTAGTATAGTAATCAATCAAAGTATTTAAATAGTTATTTAATATCTGAGATGTAATTAAAGGTGCTTTGTGTGAGATATAAAGTAAAATATCATCCGCAAACTGCAAAATTTGAATTAATAATGTAGTAGGAATATCAGCCAAATATGTATTAAATAACTTTGGGACTAAGACAGAACCTTGAGGAACTCCAGCAACAAAATTACGAACGGTAGAAGAATTACTTCGACCAACAACAAAAGTTCTATCAGTCAGATAATGGCGTATAATGTTAATTATATGTGTATTGACACCAAACCTAACCAATTTATGAAGAAGGCCCTTATGCCATACAGTATCAAAGGCACTTTGAATGTCTAGAGATAACACCGTTGTTATGCACCCATTGTTCAATCCTTTGGCTACATCAAAGGTAAATCGTGACAAAGGATGATTAGTAGATTTTTTATTAACAAAACCAAATTGAAAGGATGGCAAAATAGATTTCAACTAAGAGAAGAAAGCCTTAAGTCAACAATTTTTTCAAAAAGCTTAGATATTGAATTTAGTTGACTGATTGGGCGCCAATTATTAACAAATTTCTATCCATCCCACATTTAGGAATCGGTATTACAATGGCCATTCTGCAAATTTTAGAGAAATTCCCAGAGGAAATGAGCTGATTGAAAAAGATTGTAAAAAATAAAATTATCTTTGGTGAGAAGAACTTAAATAAATAAATTGGAGTTCGGTCGCAACCGGAACAATTCTTATTTATACGTGAATTGATGACTTCTTGAACTTCGTCACGACAGGTAAGAAAATTTCTTTGATTTTTCGACAATGAGTTATTCAGACTTTGAAGACTAAACTTATCTATAATTGAGCAGATATTTCATTAGAAAACCTAATAGGAAAATTAAAGTCATTTAGGAACTCGATGGAACCGTCAACCAGTGATTCATTCATTGAGTGGTATTGAAATGTGGTTTCATGTTGTGACTGAAATCGATTTGCAAAAATTTCAGGGATCTGAGATAAATCATTAACGACAGTATGATCATCAACATCAATGATTGAATTCAAACTAGAAATACAGTTTTGTTTAGGTTTACAATGCTTGATAAGATCATAGCATTGACGATTGCATACAGTTCCTGAAACAATGTTAGCATAATGGTTACGGTAATCAAAGCGATATAACATACATCTGACGAACGAAATTGAAGTCATGACGAATCGATTGAAAATTAGAAGTACGAATTACTCCTCGAAGCCGACGAGAGTAATATCTCAATTGTCGTTTTAGACGAAGAGTTTGAAAAGAAAGCAAAATTTTATCTGAATTAATAGGAATAACAGGAACAAAACGATGAACAGTTTCAAGAAAAATATTATTAATGCTAACAGCAATGTTTTCCAAGGAGTCAGGAGTCATATTGCTAGAAGCACATTCTTCCATGAAATTTGAAAGTAACCGATATCTACCAGGCGAGCACAAAGAATTTACATTAAGAGCTGTAATACAATTAACAGTCATTTGCGAAAAGTTTATTTAATATTTTTTCTTGATTACTCATCATACGAATAATCAACTGAAAGAGATCATCTTGACTATGCGAAGCAGAATTAGAAGTATTTGCACGTACAGCATCAACGAAAGATACACCCGGACGTAAACCCGAATTACTTTTAATATTATTATTCACCTTAAAACTATTAGCTCATGATGAACTCAAGTTATACTTACTGGATTTAGTTGATGTATTACGTTTTTGAATGACCGGCAAAATACTTTTAGTGAAATAAGTGCACTCTGATTATTTGTAGAGTGAGGACCTTTGCAATTCACACATCGCGGAGAAACTTCATTAAGTTTACAACACTTACCAGGACCATGAGAATCCAAACACTTAACACAACGATAACTACGATGACATCCAGCAGAAGTATGAAAATAAAGTTGACAGTTAGAACATTGAGTTACTGATTTAGAATTAAATACGGTAAATTTAATAGAAACTCCCAACAATGCATGAACACTGTTGAAAATTCCTTCATCAAAGTCCCCAGGAACAACGATTTTAAAAAATGATAAATCTGGAGCATTTTGTCGCATATATCCAGTTTGGAAGAGAAACACCTCAGTTGATTCAGGAAATCCAGCACGTAAAAGTTCACCTTTAATTTCATTTGCCGAAAAGCCAAAAGTTGAATTTAGGCCCCGTAAAACAAAGCACTTACGTTTTTCAGTTTTGGCCAGATAAGAGTGGTAAGAATACCCAGCTTTTCCAATTCTTTCTTGGATATTCTGCCGAGATTCGAAATTGATTAGGAAAACACGGGCACCAGTGCCGTTGTTTTTTTTTAGCTTTATAGAAAATAAGTTGGCCCTAAGATCGTTTTATAGCTTGCTGTATAGAGCTGGAAATCCACCAGCAGAAAAATCCACCTGGACAGGCGGAATCTTAACATTTTTATCCTTTTTTCCGCGATGGCAAACAAAATTCCAGTTATTGCCCTCACTCATGAAATCAACATCAGAATCATTAGATTCATGTTGATGTTGTTGTTGCTGTTGTTGTCGCAGTTGATGCGGCTTTATTTTTCTTTTTGGACTTTCGCTGCCAAGCAGCAAGTTAACTTTTTCGATGAGGCGCTTCACCTCAACCTCCAGCCGGAGAATTAGCGCATCCTTCTGGTTAATCTCCTCCCTGAACCTCTCGAAAGCCAGCCCATCCACAAGGGTAGTAGTGCTTTCAACACTACTAGCCATTATAGCAGCAAAAATTCAAAATAATTTCAAAATCCAAAAAAAAAAAAAAAAATTTTTAAATTTAATTATTTAAAATGACTATCTGATTGAAATTTCAAATCAGCATTTTAATGAATATTTAAATTTTTTTATTTTTTGTATCAAATAATTGACACATCATTTACATACATTTTTTTTATTTATTTATTTAGTTATTTATTTATTTCAAACCAAAGGAAGGTCGTTATAAAAATTATTAAAGTTAAACTTATAATTACTCGTATTATATTATATACAATAAAAAAAATAATTTGCTAACTTAGAACTACACAATAATACAATAATACAATGTTATTTATTTATTTTTATTATGATTTCTCATTTTTTTGTTTAGAAGTTACATTTAAAAAAAAATTATTAACACACAGAACAATGAAAAACACAAATTAACATAGAAAATGCAAATTAGTTTAGTTTTACTTACTTAAAAAAGTACAAAAAAACAATTTGTTTATAAGTAAAATGATACAATTACTATCATTTGATTAAAGTTATGATAAGTTACCAATAAAGACAAAAATTATTTTAATTTTTTTTATTTTGTAAACTGAGCCACTGTAATTTCTATGGAATTTATTTTATTTTTTTTTTATTTTAATTTAAAATTATGTCAATTTAAAATTAAAGTATGTTTTAAGAATGTTGTGGAATTAAGATTTGTAGGCATTTTTTGAAATTGTCACAGAAAAGGTTGTTGAATTGACTTTTTCTATATTCAGTTCTGTGAGTTGTTTCAATTAAAAATTTGGTATGTCTTGTTGACCTGACATTATTATTGATTTTGCTTTTATCTTTAATAAGGTTGACATTGATCTTATTGGATAGGACATCGAACGTAAAGCAGTTCGAGAGTAAAATTCTACGGAAATTTAAGTTCAGTTAATTAACTAATTGTACCTTTGATGGTATGATGGAAGGTTATGAAAGTCTCTGGGATTATGTAAATGTCTTAAAGCAAAAAGAAGGAACTGTTTTTGAGTTGATTCAATTCTTGCACTGTGAATGAGAAAAGAATTCCAGATTACACTACCGTATTCTAATAGTGAATGCACGAGTGAGCTAAATAAAGTTATTGTTACCCAAATATTGTTGAACTCTCTTGCTCTTCTTTTGATAAAACCTAGCGTTTTGTTGGCCTTTGATAACGTTTATTCATTGTGCAGATTATAATTCAATTTGTTGTCCAAAATGATTCCCAAATCTGTGATATGATCTACGCGCAGTATTTCAATTTTGGATACAAAATCTAGAATCAATAATTAAATTAGCGGGGGTTTAGGGGCAGTAGCACTTGATACAAAAAATTCACCACTTCTAGCTGATTTTTAGAATATTTTTATGAAATTTTATAAATAAATAATATTTTTTTATTAAAGATTTTTCTGTATATATTGGCGCGGGTTAGACGTTCAGTGAATCAGTCAATGCTTCAGTACTGAAAAAATGACAGGTGGTTAAACAGTCAGTTTTAACTAAAGCAATTTAAAGATGGCGCAAACTGAAAAATGCCATTCGTTGCATACAAGTGGAATCAATATTTTTTTTTAATTTAATTTTACCTCTAAACTTTTCTAAAACATAATCTTTTTTGTTGTATGATGAAAATTGCAACGCAACTAAAATTTTTTATTTGACATTTGTCTTTGGAACAATGGCAAAGAAATTTGAAACAATAGAATCGAAATAGAATCATTCATTTTATTATGATTTTTACAACAACAATTTACATGGGCTTTCAGTTAAACCTGACTGATTCACTGAACGTCTAACCCGCGCCATTTTGTAGTACTTATTTATATAACTTACCTATATTTGTCAAAAATTTGATTGAGTAATACAGCTTCTAAAAAAATCATCTAGATGTCATGCTACTAAATGTCAATATAACGCATATAATTTCGAGTTTTGGCCGGCAGTAATTTTTGAAAGATACCCCAATTTGCGATGAAGGGTCCAATTTGGCAACTTGTCGTTACTTAAAAAATCTAGGCGGGAAGTTTTAACTTGAATTTAATATGAATTTTGTAGAAATAATTATTATATGATGAATTTACAAAACCAATTTCGTTGCATTGCAAGTAACATATAAACAAGTGAATTATATCAAAGATAAATTAAGTTTAACTCTTAATACGATTTAAAAGTATAAATTTTAAATTAAAAAAAATGACGGAACAAGAAAAATACAGTTTGAATAGTTTTACTGATTTCAATGATAATGGTTTGGATGAACTTGACCTGGCTATAGCAGCATTAACAGGCGAGGACAAAATTAAGGAACTACCTAAATTTAAAAAACATTTTTCAAAATTATCGGATGATGGAATTTGCTCCAAAACTTATGAAGAATCAATAGCATTTTTAAATGATAACAAAGAGGTACAAAGAGAATTGCATTCTTCAGACGATGAAAATGTTCAAAATTTCCTCGAACAAAAGTATAATCAATATGGTAGCGATATTAATAAAAAATTACAATTAAAAGAAGTTGAAAGTAAAGATAATAAAATAAATCGCGAAGTTGACAGTTTCTTAAATGAACATGAGAGTTTATTTAAACAAAATCAAAATCGAGTAAGTAAAGTTACTTCAAATACAAATAAAAAAAATAGCCCAAATGTTCATATAATGAAAAGAGAAACCCTATTAAGTGGGTCATATAAACAATTACTGCATCGTCAATTTGAAAATCTCAATTCGTGCAAACAGCGTAAAACAGATCAAAGTCAATTAATTGATATAAGGTTACAACAATTAAATAAATCAGATAATGTTTATAAGGATCCCATCTTCGGTATGCGATTAGTTAGTCCCCTTATTGCCAGTTCTATTTTGGTTGAACGAATGCAAGGACGAAAAGCTATTTCAATGGCTGGACTTGAATATCATATTGAACATACTGATTTAACTTACGAATGGGTACTTGCTGGTTGCATAGTAAATAAGAGTTCAATTAAAGAAACACAAAAGGGTGGGAGTTATTGTATTTGGAAAATATCTGATTTAAAAGGAGAAATTAAAACTGTTTCAGTATTTTTATTTAAAACGGCATATTCTAGTTTGTGGAAAACTTCTATTGGACATGTTGTAGCAATTTTAAATCCACGTGTTTTTGATGATAGAAGGAAATGTAATAGAACTGATGTTGCTTCAATTTCTATAGATAAAGAAAATCAAGTTATGGTTTTGGGTAAATCTAAGGATTTTGGCATATGCAGAGCAAAAAAGAAGAATGGAGAAAATTGTTCTGTTATCGTTAATTTAGGTATAAATGACATTAATAATATGGTTAAAATACGTTAACATTTTTTTTTGTAATTTAAGGTGAATGTGACTTTTGTATATATCACGTTAAACAAGAATTTGGTAATATGTCTAAACGTTCTGATATTCAGTCATCTACCGCAGGCCGTGGTTTAATAGAACTGAAAAATAAAATTCTAGGAAAAAATGAGGTATTTTATGGTGGGCAGTCTTTTTGTGCCTTAACCGCTAAAAAAAGTGTAAAATTAACGAAAAGAGATGAACAACGAATGATGAGTTTATCTGAATATTACCATAATCCGAATGCATCTAATATCAATCATACCAGTAAAGAAAAAAATAAATTTATAGACGTTCCATACGCGTTAAGAAATGGAATTACATCGAAATTAGCTGGAAATATTGAAGTTAATATGAAACAGAGATTAAAAGATTTAGAAAGATTAAAGTTTTTAAAAAAAGAAGATGAAAAATGTTCTCAAATTATAAATGCAGTGACAAATGTTAACCAATGTGAAACAAAATCAATAAAAATTAATCAAAAAGAAATCAATTCAAATATGAATGAATTCGAAATTCCTAAACCTTCAAGATTTCTTGATAGAAAACCAACTTTAAACAAGGATAATTTTTCGTTAGATTTAAATTTTAATTCTTGTAAAATTGACGCAGCAAAACTGAAAGCCATAAAAATTTTAAAGAATAAACCAATTGAAAAGTTAAATCCAAACTTTATTAAATATCGTGGAACAATATACGGCAAAAAGAGAGCAATTGATGAACTTCATGAAAACTATAATGAATCTGAAGCAAAACGTACGAAGTTAGATCGGGAAAACAAAGTAAATGAAGCAAAAACAAGAATTCAAAAAATTTTGGCAGCTGCATCTTCACATGCTAACTTGGTAAATTTACGTGAATTAGAAGAGCAAGAAAAGTATTTTAACAAATTAGAAAAGAAAGAAAAGCTGGAAGAAAAAATGTTAAATACTTTCAAGGTAGCATGTAAAGCAGTAATTTGTTTAAAATGTAAGTATTCAGCTTTTTCAGCAAGTGATCGATGTAAAAAAGAACATCATACTTTAAAAGTTATTAATGCTGAAAAACGATTTTTTGAGTGCCAAGATTGTTCTAATCGAACAGTTTCGTTAGATAAAATACCAAAACAAACTTGTTCAAATTGTAAAAGTTCTCGTTGGAAACGTGCACCAATGCTCAAAGAACGAAAAATAATTGATCCTGGTTCAAATTTATCAATAAGAGGTGATGAAGAGAAATTTATAGATAGTTTAGTTTTAAAATCAAATTTGAATTTATTAGTTTCAGATTAGAAGTAATTTTTTAAAACAATAAAAGTTCGTTATGTAAAAGTAAAAAATTTTAAATAAATCTTTGTTTTTGTATGTCAAAATCTATACCTTCTAACATTCTATTATATATTCATATAGATAGAGTGTAAAAATTAAAATTTAGAAATTGAAAAATAAATTTTGTACGCATAATTCTTTTAAAATATGTAAAAAAATTAGTTTATTTTTTATACCCTACACCATTAAGAAAGCATATACATAGAGTATTCATCTAAAACAAAAAATGTTAGTCAATTTTGTTGATTTGAAATCACCCTTATATTTTTCGAATCACCCCATTATCGTTGTCACCAAATTGAGATTATTTTTTTGCTTTATTTTTATTTTGTTTGCCAATCGATGTGTGTACAATTGTTTATATTTCTTTATCAAGTTGGACGATTTCTTTTAAAAAATTTTATTTAATATTTTTTTTTTTTTGTATGTTATTATTACTATTATTAAATATTTTTTATTTAACGGGCCTCCTTGTGTATGTTATTAGATGTATGTATGTACATTTGTGTATTTTGTATATATGTGTTTTCTTTATACAATTTGGACAATTTCTTTTTTTAGAATACAGAGAACCTTTGAAAGTAAATAATAATTATTCAAGCACTAAATGCTATTCGAACAAAAATTGTAAGAAATTTGAATGTACTTTGTGAAAATTTTTAAATTGTCTCGTCAGATGACAAAAGTTGTTTTTGCAGGCATTGCTTTAAATTTTAGAGGATTAATTTAAAAAAAAACATTATTTACTTAAAAAATCAAAATAAAAAGTTAAGGCAAAAATTAAAAAAAGAAAAACACGATTTATCTTTATGTAGGGCTCCCATTTCCGTAAAACCGAAACCAGGATTGTAAGGTTCAAAATGCAGGACAAAACCAGGACATAATATAAATAATAAAAAACACCAAAAGTAGTTAATAATAAACTCTAATTTTTATTTTACTTTCTTTCAAAGTATTGATTTTATGCATATTTTATATATTATACACAACATGTAGATTAAAAATTATATTTTTCTGTTTTTCCTATTTTCTGTAAAATAGCTTTTTCTTTAATTATAAATTCGTAAAAATTAATACAGTTTAAATGTTTTAAATTATATTTTACAGATATGATATTTTTAATTGATTCAATTGACAATCGGTTCCGCTCCTTCGTTCATTGTCCATTTATTTGCGAAAATATTCTTTCTACATTCGCATTGTGTGTTGTAATAGAATAGAAAAGTAAAATTCAGCTATATGAAGTAATTCCGTACATGTTTCCTGAACTGCATTAACATAAGTGACCCATTTTTTATGAGCAGCCATATTTTTAAACTCCGCGTTGCTTTCTTGTTGTGCTAAGTATGATTTCATATTTGAAAACTCGTCAAATAGCTTAACATCGTCTATTGTAATATTTTTAGTCTTAAGATATTCAATAGTACTTTCTATTGCTGTCCATTCTGGGGAAGATGATAATTCATCCAGTCAAATGAACTAAATTCTTTTAGTGGTTCAAACCATTTTTTTAAATAATCAATACAACAAACAAACATAATAAATTTCTTCAACAAAAATATCACATTTCAAATCGAATCCATCATTTCTTAATTTTCGAATAATATCTTGAACTTTAAGAGGAATAAATTTGTGTTTCAAACGGTTTTCAAGCGTTTCCAATACATCTTGAATTATAACTTTAACTTCGTTAATTGAATTGTCCTCCTTTTCAATTGTTAATATTTTTGTTTGAAATATTGACATCAACGAATGAGTAAACCAAAAATATGCCTCACCCAAGTTGTTTTCAAAAAATTTCAATAATGCAGTCGGTGACTGATTTATTGAAAGGAAATATGACTGTAAGCCTGGATATATTTGTACGATACGTATAACAGCCGGAAAATGTGAAAGCCAATGAGTTTTGGAATGATTCAAAAGAGATTTATAATTTATGTCAACAAAATCGCAAAATTCGCGAAGTTTCTCTGTTCTTACTGTGTAAATCGAAAAAAAATTAAATATTTTAAGGACAGTACTTTCTATATCTATTGACAAGGTATCAATTCCATGTTGAGCACAGTTGTGAGCAATATGAGCAGGGCATCCAACACCAATCATATTTTTATTTAAATTAGACTTCAAATAAAAAAAAATGTTTTTCTCACCTGCTCTGTTAATCCCACCAAAATTTGTGTTGTAGTTTTCGCTTCCAAAGGTAATAGATTTTTCCTGGACATTATTTGCACGAAGAGTATCTAATATCAAATTCGAAATGGTTTCAGAAGTTTCATTTGTAACGTTCCTAAGTTCAATTAATTTTACTAGTAATCCGCCTTCACTACAGCTTAAATATTGCACAATTAAGAGAAACATTTAATATTTCCATGATTGGAACCATATGTAGATACTCCAAAATATTTTGTGTTATGTAAAGATGATGTAACGGTCTGAAACGTATATGGTCCAATAACTCCATTAATAATGGCTTCACATTTTGTACGTGCACATGAAATATTCTTGGCTACCTCGGAGTCAGGAAATAAATGTGAATTAAGTCTTGAAGTACAGTCCATTGATTTATAACTAAAATGGTGAGCAACGGTATGATAAGCTAAGGTGGCTTCACAAGCTCGTAATTTATGATCAAGTACTGTATCCTTATTAACAATAAATTGTGACATATTTGAAGTACTACACATATTTCTGGTATTTTTTTTGTGTTTTTCAGTAGCAATGTGTTTTTCCAAATCCAATGAACCGCGACTAGCTACTGAAATATACGTACCAGCTTTGCAAATAAGACATTCAGCTACTTCTTCTATCCTATCTTTCTTAAAACATTTAAATTTTTTTATCATATCTGTTTTATTTTATTAATAGTAACAAAATGTAAATTTTAAAATAGCTTCAAAACTCAATTAAATTATTAAATACAGTTTAGATTTTTTTTTGTTATAAAAAACAAAAAAACTACCAGGCTTTTAGTCGATTATCTTTGACGTTTTGAAAAATTACCGTTATAGTTACCCAACAAACGTAAAAGCGATATCATTTCTACTTACCCACTAAATATAAAAACGAAATCATACTTATAGTTACCCACCAAACTTAAAAGCGAAATCGATTTAATTTAATCGAAAATGATTTTTGAATTACGTAAAAGCTGTTTTTTGTAGAAAATTTCTTAAATTTATTATTTATTTCTTAAATACGGACAATTTGAATATTTTCTAAAACTAATAAGGACGGCAGGACAAGAGTCGTAAAACAGGACATGTCCTGCCGAATACGGACGTTTGGGAACCCTAAGTCTTTATGTAGCTTTATTAATAGGCAGTTTCAATAGCGTAACGAAGCCAAACAATTTTTAAAAATGAATTTTAAAAATGTTAGTACTCGTAAATGGTCTGAAGATGAAAAAAACATAGTAATAAATATTTATTTTAATTCACCAAAAGCGTTATAAATTTTTGAGAAATGGATTAAAGCTTAATTTGCCCCATTTTAGTTCCCTTAATAGATGGAGCCCCATCAAACATTTAAATATAGGTCTTAACGACAAAAATATAAATGAGTTAGGCATTATTTCTCAGAAAAAGATTTAATTGAAAGGTTGGCTGTATTAGTATTCGATGAAATACCCATTAGAAGGCTATACTATAATAGTTCACTGGATGAAATTAGTGGTTTTTCTGTTTTTTAACCTACAGAACAAAAGACATCGCAAAATACATACATACATATGTATATTTTATAATATGTATATATATACTTAAAGGGTTTTTTAATGCCGAATGGAATATGAATTTTGAAAGTTATTTATATACTTTTCCATAATATATTTTACCCGGCTTTTTCCCTTTTGGAATTCTAAATTAAATAATAAAATAATAAAACTAATTTTCAATAAGAAAAACAAAAATTTTTAATAATATTTTTTTAGTAGTTAAAAACCTAAAAATTATAAAAAAAATTTTACATACCTATTTTAAACTAACGAAAATTTAAAATACATAGGTACATTAGAAGACAATTTATGGAATTATTTTCTAACGATTTGAAAGATTTGGAATAATGCAAATAAAAAAATATAAAACATTCTTCTTTTTCTATCAATAATATTATTTTATTTTATAATCAAACTGCGTACATACATACATGATACAGCGATATAAATGCACACACATCGATTGACATACAAACAAAAAAATAAAAAAAAGTACAAATTAAAATAAAAATAAACTAAAATACGATAAAGTTGATTTTACGAAATAAAAAAACTTGTCTAACTTTTTTGTTCTACGTGAATACTCTATGTATATAATTACTTTATAAGGTTAATACTATTCCCAAGACCTTACGCATATCTTCGAAGATAGTAAAGATAGTAAAATGAAATAAATATAGAAGCTTTAAATTTGGTATAAGGATGTTCTTTCCTATTTCCTCTGTATCTCCTAAATTAAGACTATGTTTTTTTCTTTTTTTTTTTTTTTTTAAAATATAAATTTGTATACAATTTAGTTTAGATTAATTATAAGTTAGTGGTTTAGTAAATCTGCAATATTTTGTTTGAATATTTAATCCATTTGTTTTTTTACGACTGTATAGCATAAGTAAATGCTGTTAGTCTAATTATTTTATAAAATATAGTTTGACTTTAATTTATTATACTTCAAATTTACTTTTTTTTTGACAATTTACATTTAATTTTGTTTAAATTTACAATCTTTATTTTATTATATTATTCATTATTCCCAAAAAAGAAAATTTTTTTTTAAGTTACCTACGCTCTTTGCTCTTTTAGCATTAAAAAATAGAATATGTTTAAAAAGTAAACTAATTAACTTAAGAAACTAGGACTAATTATTTGATGATAGAATATATTGTACTATTTCTTTTTTGTAGAGACATATAGCAGTGATTGCTTTGGTAGCAGTAGGCAATTCATTAAAGGCTTTTAAACAGTTATAGAGACAATTTTTCTTTTGTTGTTCTGTTTTAAAATTTTAATCGGAGTGGTATTTCACGTACATCCTAAGAAATCCCAAAATTAAAAAGATTTTCTTCGAAATTCTTAAAGAAAGTAACTTAAAATAAACATAAAACTTTCAAATTTTGTAGAATTTTTTTTTCTCATGTTCTTAAAATGTGGGAGAATTGGAGTGGGTATTTCCACACACCTCCCAAGGTCTAGCAAGCATATCTTCAAAATTAATAAAGATAGAACCTTTAAATTTCATACATGAATGTTCTGTTTTGTTTCCATTACGTTCCTAATATAAGGTATTAATTGGAGTCGTGGTTCAGATGCCTCCCACACTCTTACAAAGATCTAGCAAGCATATCTTCGAAATTAACGATAGAAACCTGAAATTTGGAACACGAATGTTCTTGCCAATTTGATATCTTATTTAATACTTTTATATTTTTAAAAGGCTTATAAGCAGGAATTCTTTGACGTTCCGCAGGAAATCGAAGCATCCCGCCAGAACTATATAATGTCTCGCCAGGTAATAAATGGGTGTGTATATTATAATGTGTTCGAAAAGCAGATAAAAAAAGTAAATACGAGAAAAACCTTTTCTTTTAAAAAAAAAATTTTATCTATTACAAAAAATTCAACTTAATGGCGCTACGAATGATACTTTGAAATTGACCATTAAAAAATTAAATCTCTTATATTATCTACAAATCAATTTTTTTATTTAGGTAGCTAGAAACCTTTTTTCTAAGTGAAAAACAAAAAAAACGTTCCGCTTTTGAAAAATCAGCTGACTAAACATTCTCCGACGATAACTATCTTCGAATGAATTAAATTTTACACATACATTATTAAGTGAAAAAATTGAAAACTACACTTAAAACTACACTCGTGTGGGGCTGAGAAATATTCACTTACGTTATTCATAATGAAAAATTACGTAATGCAACTTCACATTACTTATCGTCTGGCGGATTGTATGTCATATGAACGAGTAGGTATTACTAATTCTAAGCAACAAATATGAAATCAGTTTTATTTTAGCATTTTCGGATGGCGGAAATTATTTCTTCATGTGTTGTAATATATACATATACAATATATATATATATATATATTTATATAATAGTCGTAATAAGTATATGTATGTATATTTTAATTCAATTGTATGAATTAATTCAATTGTATGCAGAACCGTTTTTGAAATCTGAAATCCCTGCTTATAAAGTAATTATATTTTAATATAAAATATGTTATGCATTATATTTTATAAATTAAAAATAAAGTATTTTTTTAATAAACAACTAAATTTCTTTTTTCTTAATTTTTATTATATCATGTATTTTATTGAATTTTTACTTTAGGTAATATATAATTCAAAAATTGCGTAAAATACTTAAATTGTGTTCAAAGGTACTTGCTGTATGTATGTATAATTTATTTTTTTTTATTTTTTTATTATTATTTTATTCAAAACTTAGAACTAAGGCTATTAACAAATTCAAAACTTGCAACTATAATTTCTAAAAAAATAATATGTACAAAATTATATAAGAAAAGTTCTAAATGTGTAATTATATTTTAGAAATACATTTATTGCATATTTTTGCATTTAGGGTGATATTGCCTAATTTCGAATATATCTGTAATCGAACGTTTTTTAAAAAAACTAGTAAAATAAGAAAATTTGACTTATTTTAAAATCACTACTTTTTAGACAAAATGAAAATGTATCAGCAATATTGCGAGGATTTTTTGAAGGCTACTTTCGATAAAATCAGGGAAGAATCTATGGGAGTTAGGAACGCCTGCAAACTCTTTCGTAAGATAAGAAAATAAAAATAGGCTATTCTATAGTTTTTACTGAGAATGAAGAAAAATGAATTGTAGAATAACTTGTGAATTTGACTTTCAGCGGGAACGTTCGAAATCTCGTGTCGCAAAATCTCGTTTTCTTGCAATATTTCTTGAAAATGTAGTATAAAATATACAAGGTAAATACTTATCAATTATCATACATATCTAAAGTATAGCATAACGGATTGCCCATTTAATTCCAAATTCTTTTGATAAATTAATTAACATACATAAGTGCATCGACCAACTTAAGAAATATGAATATAATATTATTATCATCAAACATATTTCATAAAGGCAATAACCCAAAGGAATGCAATAATAATTATGCTTATGCTATTCTTTAATATAATAATTATTGATAAAAAATGCAAATGATATTAATTACCAAACTTATATGTACATATTGACACTGCAAAAACATTGTATTAAATAAAAAGTTAAGTTGTATTAGTAGCGTTAGTATTAAGTTTATAAATGGTTTAATTAAGAAAAATAAATCGAGCATTCATAAGTTAAAAGTAATCAGAAATGTTTCATTTCAATATTTGATATGTATGTACCAAATTTGGCGACCGTGACAGGTTTCGGCTCAAAAAAAAAAAAATTAATAAAAGTGAAAAAAAATTTTCAAAACAAGTGAAATTAAAAAATTAAGTATTCTATTTAAAATTTTTTTATTGTGTGAAAACTTTTTCAAAAAAAAAAAAAGAAAAACTTATAGGAACTTAGGGAAATTAAAAACTAATTAGTGGGATTTTTAAAAAAAAACTTATGGAAAATTTTTAAACTATATAAACTTAAACTTTTCTTTTGGTTTAAAAAAAAAATATAATAATAATGACAAAACTAAAACCAATAAGATATTTTAGGAAATTACCCGTAATTACAGACTAGGGTTTTTTAAAATGACCGAGAAGAGAGACATTGACCAATATGTAAGTGATACAAAATGTGAAGTACTCTGCTAAACAGAAGTGGAGATATAAGAAAGTAAATTTTTTAGACTTATAAAAGAAAATAAGTAGCCTCAATTAAGAGTTGAAAAAAAAACAAAAAAGAATCATATACTAAAATTTAATATGATTTAAAATAATAATATGATAAATGAAAATACAATAAAAAATAAAATATTAATAATAAGTTTTTAAAAAAAAAAACCCATAAGATTCGAATAGAATAAACAACTAAAGCTACAGTTATAAAAAAAAAAAAAAAATAAATTAATTTCCTCTTTTTTTAAAAAAAAAGAAACAATATATAAAAAAAAAAACAGTGTTAAGATAAACTAACTATAAAATGGGAGGAACAAAATCAAAAATTGACACCCAAGAAGACATCAATAACAACGTGATTATTGAAATTTTGCAAGAACTACACGATCTTGATATTTTAAAATTAAATATTTTCGAATAACACAAAAAAAAAAAATTTAAATTATAATAAAAACAAGTAAAGAAACAGTCAGTCGGTGCAACCGACTTAGAAATACCCTACACCTATTTGGTTCAAATTTAAGGACATATCCATAAGTCATTTTAACACCATAGAAGCTGTTATTAATTTGATCGTAAGACATAGCTAACCAAATTAACTGTATAATACTAAAACCATTTTCTAATTACCCTATCTATTAAAAAATACTACAAATTCTTACTAATTTATCTATTTAAAAATATTAAAAAACAAACAAACTTGAAATAAATGAAAATATATTTATTCCAATTCAATTACAAAATGAAAAAATTCTAATTATTAAATTTTGTGATAAAAAGATAATCAAAGCATAATATATTTAATAATCCAAATTTTTAAAAATTGCAATTATTTTAAATGGTTAGTTTATATACCTAATAGAAAAACTTATAAACGCAAAATATGCAATAAATGTATTTCTAAAATACAATTAAAAACTTACACCTTTTCATATAATTCATTTAAATATAAAAATAAATTTTACATAAATGCAGCAAGTACCTTTGAACATAGCTGAACCACTACAAATAAGGTTAAATTTCGGGGACACATAGGAAATAGGAAATATATTCCTTGCCTTCGAAATTATACTCGTTCGGCCTCAAATCGATCAAAAGCTTCTAGAATCCGAACTCATTGACCAAACTCGACCAGAACCAATTCACGTGGTACTTTCATTACTAGTAACCTAGAGTTTAAATTTCATCTAAATACCGGCATTATTTTTTGAGTTATGGTGTTTTTAAGATATATGTTTGTTAGTCCTTGAACTTTTCAAGGGTTCCAGGACCCGAAATTATGGTACGATTTCGCCCATATGCAGTCCCGTCATACTTTCAATACTAGTTAACCCTTGTACACAATTGGAACGCTCTATCTTAATTTTAAGTTACTAGTTTTATTAATTTCGATGATAAGCTTTTACACATTGGGGGGTCTAAGAGAGGTTCTGAACCACCACTCCAATTGATCCCAAATTAGGGGGGCACGCAAGAAATAGTAAAGAACACCCTTGTGGCAAATTGGAAGCTTCTACATTTGTTTCAAGTAACTGTCTTTATTAATTTCGAAAATATGCTTTAAGGGCCTAAGAACTGAGTGGCTGGTCCCCGATCCACTACTCCCAAATTCACAAGACACTTAGGAAATAGGAAGGGTCACCCTGATACTAAATTTGGAGGTTCTATCTTCATTGGTTTCGGAATTATGCTCGTTTGGCCTAAATTCGATCAAAAAGTTCTAGGTTCCGAACCCATGGTCCAATCCCGACCTTACGCAATTCCCGAAGTAGTTTCATTACTAGTAACCTACAGCACAAATTTGATGAAGATAGCATCATTAGTTGTTGAGTTATCGTGATTTTTTATATTTGTTCGTTAGCCCTGAAACCGATTAAAAGGTCCAGAATCCGAACCCATGAGCCGATTTCGCCCATATGCAATCCCCGCCGTACTTTCAGTCCTAGTAACCTACAGTTAAAATTTCATCAAGATAGCTCCATTATTTTTTGAGTTATCGTGCCTACGGACGGACGGACGGACCGACGGACATGGCTATATCGACTAAGGCGGTCACGCTGATCACAAATATATATACTTTTCCATATCTAGCTCGCTTCCTTTAGGTGGTTACAAACACCATACCAAAGTTAATATACCCCTTTACCTATTCTATAGGTGTAGGGTATAATAATGTTTCAAAAAATTTAGTTAACTCAAATTTAAAATAACCATATACGTTTCTGATCAAATTAAAAAATCAAATGAAATATTTTTTGCTATTCCAAATATTTGAAAATTAATTTTTTTGACGAATATTTAAGTAAATTAAAATCAAAACTACCATTCAGAACAATAATATCTTATAATGTAATTTTTAATATATGAAAAACCAATAAAATTAATTTTTTTTTTTTAAATGAATATCTAGAGCGTTCTATATTTAAAAAAAAAAAAGAAAAAAGAAAAGTGTTATGAGCATTTACTTTCCAAAAAATATTACTGACAGCAAGAGACAACTTTTTAAAAGCTACCAAGAAAATACTAAAAACAAGTAAAGAAACAGTCAGTCGACTTAGAAATACCCTACACCTATTTGGTTCAAATTTAAGGACATATCCATAACGGATATCCATATCCGTAAGACATAGCTAACCAAATTAACTTTATAATACTAAAAACATTTTCTAATTACACTATCTATTAAAAAATATTACAAATTCTTATTAATTTATCTATTTAAAAATATTAAAAAACAAAAAAAATTGAAATAAATGAAAATATATTTATTCCAATTCAATTACAAAATGAAAAAATTATAATTATTAAATTTTGTGATAAAAAGCTAATCAAAGCATAATGTATTTAATAATCCAAATTTTTCAAAATTTCAATTATTTTAAATGGTTAGTTTATATACCTAATAGAAAAGCTAATAAACGCAAAATATGCAATAAATGTATTTCTAAAATACAATTTACAAATTTAGATCTTTTCATATAATTCATTTAAATATAAAAATAAATTTTACATAAATGGAAATATATTCTTTGGCTTCGAAATTAAACTCGACCAGAACCAATTCCCACGGTACTTTCATTAGGTACTAGTAACCTAGAGTTTAAATTTCATCAAAATAGCTGCATTATTTTTATACCCTACACCTATAGAATAGGTAAAGGGGTATATTAACTTTGGTATGGTGTTTGTAACCACCTAAAGGAAGCGAGCTAGATATGGAAAAGTATATATATTTGTGATCAGCGTGACCGCCTGAGTCGATATAGCCATGTCCGTCCGTCCGTCCGTAGGCACGATAACTCAAAAAATAATGGAGCTATCTTGATGAAATTTTAACTGTAGATTACTAGGACTGAAAGTACGGCGGGGATTGCATATGGGCGAAATTGGCCCATGGGTTTGGATTCTGGACCTTTTAATCGATCGAAGGGCTAACGAACATATATAAAAAATCACGATAACTCAACAACTAATGAAGCTATCTTCATCAAATTTGTGCTGTAGGTTACTAGTAATGAAACTACTTCGGGGATTGCGTAAGGTCGGGATTGGACCATTGGTTCGGAACCTAGAACTTTTTGATCGAATTTAGGCCAAACGAGCATAATTCCGAAACCAATGAAGATAGAACCTTCAAATTTGGTATCAGGGTGTCATTTCCTATTTCCTAAGTGTCTTGGGAATTTGGGTCCCATTGGAGTACTGGGTCGGGTACCAGCCCCACATTTCCGAAGACCTTAAAGCATATCTTTAAAATTAATAAAGATAACAACTTGAAAAAATGTAGAAGCTTCCAATTTGCCACAAGGGTGTTCTTTACTATCTCTTGCGGGTTCCCTTAATTTGGAATCAATTGAAAGGTGGTTCAGTACCCCTCTCAGACCTCCCAAGTATTAAAAGCTTATAATCGAAATTACTAAAAATAGTTACTTAAAATTAAGATAGACCGTTCAAATTGTGTACAAGGGTTAACTAGTACTATAAGTAAAGCGTGGGCTGTATAAGGGCAAAATCAGCCCATGGGTTCGGATTCTGGACCTTTTAGTCGGTGTCAGGGATAACGAACATATATTAAAAATCACGATAACTCAACAACTAATGAGGCTATCTTTATGAAATTTGTGCTGTAGGTTATTGGTAATGAAACTACGGCGGTGATTACGTACGGTGAGGATTGGACAATGGGTTCGGAACTGAGAACTTTTTGATCGAATTTAGGCCAAACTAGCGTAATTTCGAAACCAATGAAGATATAACCTTCAAATTTGGTATCAAGTTGTCCCTTCTTATTGCGTAAGTGTCTTTGAAATTTGGGCCCCATTGGACTAGTGGGTCGGGGACCAGCCACTCAGTTCCGAGGACCTTAAAGCATATTTTCGAAATTAATAAAAATAGTAACTTGAAATAAATGTAGAAGCTTCAAATTTGGCCCAGGGTGTTCTTTACTATTTCTTCCGTGCCCCCCTAATTTGGGATCATTTGGACTAGTGGTTCAGGACCTATCTTAGACCCCCCAAATGTGTAAAAGCTTATCATCGAAATTAATAAAACTAGTAACTTAAAATTAAGATAGAACGTTCCAATTGTATACAAGGGTTAACTACTATTGAAAGTATGACGGGACTGCATATGGGCGAAATCGTACCATGGTTTCGGGTTATGGAACCCTTGACAAGTTCAAGGACTAAAAAACATATATCTTAAAAACACCATAACTCAAAAAATAATGCCGGTATTTTGATGAAATTTAAACTCTAGGTTACTAGTAATGAAAGTACCATGGGAATTGGTTCTGGTCGAGTTTAATTTCAAAGCCAAAGAATATATTTCCTATGTCCTATGTGTCTCCGAAATCTAGACTTAATTGTAATGGTTCAGCTATGTTCAAAGGAACTTGCTGCATTTATGTAAAATTTATTTTTATATTTAAATGAATTATATGAAAAGGTCTAAATTTGTAATTGTATTTTAGAAATACATTTATTGTTTATTTTGCGTTTATAAGCTTTTCTATTAGGTATATAAACTAACCATTTAAAATAATTTCAATTTTGAAAAATTTGGATTAGTAAATATATTATGCTTTGATTTTTTTTTTATCACAAAATTTAATAATTAGAATTTTTTCATTTTGTAATTGAATTGGAATAAATATATTTTCATTTATTTCAAGTTTGTTTGTTTTTTAATATTTTTAAATAGATAAATTAGTAAGAATTTGTAATATTTTTTAATAGATAGTGTAATTAGAAAATGTTTGTAGTATTATAAAGTTAATTTGGTTAGCTATGTCTTACGATCAAATTAATAACAGCTGTTAAATGGTGTTAAAATGACTTATGGATATGTCCTTAAATTTGAACCAAATAGGTGTAGGGTATTTCTAAGTCGGTTGCACCGACTGACTGTTTCTTTACTTGTTTGAATTTTTTGGTGTTTTTAAGATATATGTTTGCTTCAGAACCCGGAACCATGGTACGATTTCGCCCATATGCAGTCCCTGTCATACATTCAATACTAGTTAACTTTTGTACACAATTGGAACGTGTTATCTAAATTTTAAGTTACTAGTTTTTTTAACTTCGATGATAAGATTTTACACATTGGGGGTCTAAGAGAGGTACTGAACCACCACTCCAATTGATCCAAAATAAGAGGGACACGCAGGAAATAGTAAAGAACATCCATGTGCCAAATTTGAAGTTTCTACATTTGTTTCAAGTTACTATCTTTATTAATTTCGAAAATATGCTTTAAGGTCCTCGGAGCTGAGTTGCTGGTCCCCACACACTACTCCAATTGGGCTCAAATTTCAAGGAGACTAAGGAAATCGAAAGCGACACCCTGATACCAAATTTGGAGGTTCTACCTTCATTGGTTACGGAATTATGCTAGTTTGGCCTAAATTCGATCAAAAAGTTCTAAGTTCCGAACCCATTGTCCAATCCTCACCGAACGCAATCGCCGTAGTTTCATTACCAATAACCTAAAGCACAAATTTCATGAAGATAGCGTCATTAGTTGTTGAGTTATCGTGATTTTTTTATATATGTTCGTTAGCCCGGAAACCGATTAAAAGGTCCAGAATCCGAACGCTTGGGCTGATTTCGCCTTTATACAGTCCGCGCTGTACTTTAAATACTAGTTAACCCTTGTACACAATTTGAACTTTCTATCTTAATTTTAAGTTACTATTTTTAGTAATTTCGATTATAAACTTTTAAAACTTGGGAGGTCTAAAAGGGGTACTGAACCACCACTCCAATAGATCCCAAATTAGGGGGACACGCAAGAGATAGTCAAGAACACTCTTGTGCCAAATTTGAAGCTTCTACATTTTTTCAAGTTGCTATCTTTATTAATTTTAAAGATATGCTTTAAGGTCTTCGGAAATGTGTGGCTGGTCCCCGACCCACCACTCCAATAGGACCTAAATTGAATCAATTAAATCAAAGACACTTAGGAAATAGGAAGGGACACCCTGATACAAAATTTGGAGGTTCTATCTTCATTGGTTTCGGAATTATGCTTGTTTGTCCTAAATTCGATCAGAAAGTTCCCGGTTCCGAACCCATGGTCCAATCCCGACCTTACGCAATGCCCGAAGTAGTTTCATTACTAGTAACCTACAGCACAAATTTGATGAAGATAGCGTCATTAGTTGTTGAGTTATCGTGATTTTTTATATATGTTCGTTAGCCCTTCGATCGATTAAAAGGTCCAGAATCCAAACCCATGGGCCGATTTCGCCCATATGCAATTCCCGCCGTACTTTCAGTCCTAGTAAGCTACAGTTAAAATCTCATCAAGATAGCTCCATTATTTTTTGAGTTATCGTGCCTACGGACGAACGGACATGGCTATATCGACTCAGGAGGTCACGCTCATCACAAACATATATACTTTTCCATATATAGCTCACTCCCTTTAGGTGGTTACAAACACCATACCAAAGTTAATATACCCTTTTACCTATTCTGTAGGCGTAGGGTATAATAAATAGGTCAAAAAACCCAGTAACATTAAATAACTATAAATTTAGAATAATAAAGACGTATAATAGCTTATTAAAAGTTTTGCAAAACTTGTGGGTTAAAACAGAAAGAAAGAGAAAGTTAATAGAACATTTCCATTTTGCCGGAGGAAAAATAAAAAAGGTATACAAAATATTAACTCCGCCGTAGCCGGTCCCAAGCCCGGTTGAGAAAGGAGGAGGGAAGAATAGTTGCAACCTGAATGGCCACATACATTGGCGTCTCAGGAAGTAGGAAAACGCTATATAATGCAGTTGAACTCGTAACATAGTTATGAGAACTTCAACGCATTATATGGCAAATTCTGAAGCAACTCTTCAAACCAAACGGCCCTCCAGTCTGGGGGTTGGCGTAAGGCTAACTACCTTACCCATAAAAACCAACAAATAGTTATGAATGACGAAAATGCCTCGGATATGAGAACGAATAGATTACACGGAAAACGACAATGGAACAACTATAAGGACAAAGATTTAAGAATTTGCTCCTGGAATGTAAGAACACTCTACACCCCAGGAGCATCTAACAATTTGGAAAAGGTTCTCGCGCAGTATAAAGCCGATATTACTGCGATACAGGAAATACGTTGGAAAGGAACCGGTACACTAAAAAAGCGAAAATGCGACATCTACTACAGCTGCCATGAAAAGCACCACATATCAGGATGCGGTTTTGTAGTTGGCTAAAGGTTGAGGTCGATGGTCATTGACTTTACACCTGTCAATGAACGACTTGCAACCATCCGCATCAAAGGCAGATTTTACAACATCTCCATAATATGTGCGCATGCTCCTACCGACGAAGCAGAGGATGCAGACAAGGAAGAATATTACGATACCCTTGAGCGAACATACGCAGCCTGCCCCGAACACGATGCCAAGATTGTAATCGGAGATTTTAATGCTAAAGTCGGTAGAGAAGCAATACATGGAAAAACAATTGGTAATCATAGTCTCCACAACACCACCACAGACAATGGTTACCGATTAGTTAATTTTGCAGCTGCGCGTAACATGGTTATAAGTAGCACCAAATTTCCACATAAGAACATCCACAAAATAACCTGGCTATCCCCTGATGGTCGTACATCTAATCAGATTGACCATCTATTGATTGACGCACGACACTCAACATCCGTGCTAGATGTACCCTTCAGAGGTTCTAACATCGACTCTGATCATTATCTAATAGCAGCACAATTCAGAGCACGAATATCTAATGTGAGGAAGCTGCAGAACACACGATCACAAAAATTCCACATTAGAAGCCTACAATCGCCTGATATAGCCAGAGAATACAGCCAACAAATTAGCTCTAGACTCCAATCGGCACCCCCTTTGAATAATCCATCCATCGATGAACAATGGCAACATTGTTCTAACATTATCAAGGAGGTGGCTTCAAATACCATAGGTTTCGAACCAACCCCAACCAGAAACCCTTGGTATGATGAAGAATGCTCAATTAAAACAGCACTCAAAAATGTAGCATACCGCAAGACCCTGCAGAGGAAAACCAGAGCGGCGCAGGAGGAGTACAGAGCTAAAAGACGAGATGAAAAGAACACCATTAGGCGAAAAAAAAGGGTTTATGAAAAATCTCGTCTTGGAGACAGAGGCGAAGTACGTAAGTTCTACAAACAAGCCAAGCAGTTGGCAGCTGGCTACAAACAACGTACACACGCGCTTAAAGACAGCATGGGAAATTTGGTAACCGATACGCGAGAGATATTGAAGACATGGAAACAACATTTCGAACAGTTGTTAAATGATGGGCATACAGAACACCAGAATAATGCACCAGCCACAATGATCAACGATGACGAAACACTACCACCGAGCCTAATGGAAGTTGATCAAGCCATTCAGAAACTGAAAAATAACAAAGCTGCTGGTTCAGATGGAATCCCAGCTGAGTTATTTAAGGTAGCAGGAGAAGATTTGGTTAGGAGCATGCACCAAATCATCACCAGAGTCTGGATGGAAGAATGCATGCCCGATGACTGGAACATTAGCACCATATGCCCCATCCACAAAAAGGGCGATGCCATGTCATGTGCCAACTATAGAGGAATATCTCTATTGAATGTCGCGTACAAGATCCTTTCCAACGTAATATGCGAACGACTGAAACCACATTGCAATAACATCATAGGCAACTACCAATGTGGTTTCCGTCCTGGTAAGTCTACCATCGACCAAATCTTCGCATTGAGGCAAATCCTGGAGAAGACCCATGAATTTCAAATCGATACACACCATCTTTTTATCGATTTTAAGGCAGCCTACGACAGTATCTATCGCCGGGAACTGTACATTGCAATGTCGGAATATAGCATACCATCCAAGCTTATCCGACTTTGCCAAGTAACATTGGAGAACACTAAATGTGCAGTTGCTATTGGAGGAAATATGTTGGAGCTCTTTCGCACATGCACCGGCTTCCGTCAAGGTGATGCACTGTCGTGCGACTTCTTCAATTTAGTGCTCGAACAGATTATACGTCGCTCTGGTGTCAACACCGAAGGAACAATCTTCAGAAAATCTGTTCAGCTATTAGGCTTCGCGGACGACGTCGACATAACAGCAACATCACAACGAGCCGTCATCGAAGCCTTCGTCCGTATTGAAGAAGAAGCAAAGAAAATGGGTCTTCTAGTGAACGAGAACAAAACGAAGTATATGTTATCAACAAATAAAGAGGCCAGAATACATCGAGCAGGTCCAAACATCACTGTTGGTACATATAACTTTGAGGTAGTTAAGGAGTTTGTCTACCTAGGTACAAATGTAAACTCCGCAAATGACATCAATGTGGAGATCCGACGAAGAATAAACCTAGCAAACCACTGCTACTTCGGTTTGTCAAAACAACTGGGTTCAAAATTCCTCTCGCGCAGTTCCAAAGTGCAACTGTACAAAACGCTCATACTTCCGGTGCTACTATATGGAGCAGAATGCTGGACATTGCCCAGAGCAAGTGAGCAAGCACTTGGAACTTTCGAGCGAAAGATTCTTCGTCGAGTGTTCGGTCCTTACTGCGACGATGGGACCTGGAGAAGAAGATACAATGCCGAGATCTATCAGCTGTACGGTGACGTAGACCTAGTTCAAAAAATTAAGATCAAAAGGCTACAATGGCTAGGTCACGTTGAGCGAATGGACAACAATGCTCCAGCTAAAAAGATACTCGAAGCCAGGCCAGAGGGAACACGTCGCAGAGGTCGCCCAAACCTTCGTTGGAGAGACGAGATTTCGACAGACATCAGAAGGCTCCAAATCTCCAACTGGAGAGAATCTGCTTGGGACCGAACGAGGTGGAGAGGAACGCTACGTCAGGCCCAGGACCTTCATGGTCTGTAGCGCCACCTAAGTAAGTAAGTATACAAAATATTAAATTGTGAACACATAATTCCAAACAATGTGTTTCACCTAATAGATATGGACTTTGATTCAAATTCTGAATCAGATTCCGATTCAAGTTTCAATTCTGTAAAAGAAATTATGTCTCTAACAGCGGCAGAATTTTTGAGATTAGCGTTGGGTATCATAAATAAAAACTACAATGGTGACCCGCTAAGTTTACAATCTTTTATAGACTCAATAAAGTTGTTGGAAGATTTAGCAACAACAACTGCTTTAAAAGTCTTATTAATATCTATAATATTGTCTAAATTAGAAGGAAAAGCCAAAGAATTAATAACCGATGAAGACAATTCTAGTAAAATAATTGAAACTCTGAAAATGAAAATCAAAACAGAAAATTCAAAGCTATAGAGGGTAGAATGCAAGCTCTAAAAGCAGATAGAGTTGCATTACAAGACTTTGTAAAACAGGCTGAAAACTTAGCCGAAATGTTTCGAAGATCCTTATAAATGGTTTTATTACCTTCTTTTTCGTTTTATTAAATCAGTTATATCTCTAGGATAATAATTTGTTGCTGACCTATGCTCAATTATTTTTGTGTTATTCCAAGTAGCTTTTTGAATTATATTAATAAAGCCTTCTAGTTCCAAATCTAATTGTTCTTTTGATTGTAAATTTATGTTTAAATTAAAATTTTTTGTAATTTCGTACTTATAGCTTAACCAGTCTGTGGTATTATTTGTCAGTGTGGGCTTATTTAGTTTTCTAGTAATTTTTTCAATCAACTTTAGTATGACAGCAGAGTGACCAGAATCCAAGTCAGGATTTTCTTCTAAATTTATAAAGTAGCTTGAAATTCTTTTGGTTTTAAAGAAGTCAATTAGATCTGGAGCTTTGTTGGTGTCTGTGGCCAGTAAGTTGGTTTGCCAGTCGAATGATGGGAAAGTTTTATATTTATTTCATTTTTTAATTTAAAATTTTCTGCCTTAAGTTGGCAGATTGCTCTTTCTAATTCTTTACCAAGAACAATAGTGGCTTCTAAGAACCCTTTTGTTCGTGTTATGAATACAAATTCAGAAAATAAATTGATTCCATCTAATATTAAATTAGAACCTTTACCATTATCTGATTTCGAAATAATAGAATTAAAACAAAATTACAATTAAACCAGTATCCGTATAAAAGAGTTAAATCAGATCATATCTGAAAATACAAATAAAATGTATGTACCCAAATTATTAAAATTATGTAATGAATTTGTCGATATTTTTCAATTAGAAACAGATCCGATGTCGGCATATACAAAATCTTACATCAAAAATTATAGACAAGCATATGCAATACGCGTACGCAAAAAGATGAAATAAATGGTCAGGTTAATAAATTATTAAAAAATAAACCAATTGAACCAAGCCAAAAAAGGAAATCAAAATAAATGGAGAATGTGTATTGATTATAGGATGGTTATTAACAAATTAATAGCAGATAAATTTCCAGTTCCAGAATAGAAGATATTCTTCATAATTAAGGTAGTACAACATTTTATTCAGTATTAGATTTATACTCAGGTTTTCATCAAGTACCTTTAGATGAACAATCTAGGGATATAATTTCATTCAGCACACAATTAGGTAGTTATAGATGGGAAGCTCTTCCATTTAGACTTAACGTCTCTCCAATTTCATTTTCTAGAATGGTATCACTTGCTTTCGCAGGTACGACACCGTTACAATGTTTCCTTTATATGGATGACATTATAGTAACAGGGTGCTCCGAAAGACTTCATATGAAAAAATTTGAAATCAGTTTTTACAATTTGTAAACAATAAAATCTAAAACTAAATCCTGAAAAGTGCAAATTTTTCAAAACCAAAGTTACATGCCTAGGTCATAAATGTACCGATTTAGGTATATATCCAGATGATTCTAAATAGATCTTTAAAAAGATATTTAAAAAGTAATTTTAAAATATCCTACACCATGAAATAGATTGTTATGAACCGAATTTGAGGTTTATGATACTATTCCTCATTAATGTTAAAATATAATAAGTAATTAAAACAAATCATATTTCAATTAACCTTAATTCATTTATTCACTTTGTTATTGAAATATGATCCTAAGTAACACAGTTAAATATAACATACTAAAATCAATATTATGACTCAGTAATGTTAAGCATATTAGAGTAACAAATAAATTTATTATGTTTAAAATTGGAACAGGTCAGTTTATTCATTTTTCAATATAAAAATAGAAAGTACAAAAGATAACATTTAACATGTGCAATGCACATTGACAAAATGTAAAAATGATATCTTTTGACCTAAGCGTACCACTTAAAAACTGGAACGCTTGGCATTCTTTTATTTTATTTTCCTTATTTTAAAAAACTACCTAACAATGTTAAAAGAAATGCACTAGTCAGTCAGAGTTTAATAGTCATTCAGTTAAGACTGAATGTACTAAAATATATATTAACAGATTCATAACAATAAAGAAGTTTTATAAAATAACAATAAAGAAGTTATATAAAATAACAAAAATTTAATAAAGAGTTTTAATTTATTATATATTTTTATTATAAATTTACTCCATAAAATTTTTGGTGGCAGCGGTGGGATACAACAGGAAGCATCTGCCTGTTGTATCAATAAAACAAGTAAAGCAACAGACAGTCGGTGCAACCGACTTAGAAATACCCTACACCTATTTGGTTCAAATTTAAGGACATATCCATAAGTCATTTTAACACCATAAAAGCTGTTTTTAATTTGATCGTAAGACATAGCTAACCAAATTAACTTTATAATACTAAAAACATTTTCTAATTTCACTATCTATTAAAAAATATTACAAATTATTACTAATTTATCTATTTAAAAATATTAAAAAACAAAAAAACTTGAAATAAATGAAAACATATTTATTCCAATTCAATTACAAAATGAAAAAATTCTAATTATTAAATTTTGTGATAAAAAGATAATCAAAGCATAATATATTTAATAATCCAAATTTTTAGAAATTGCAATTTTTTTAAATGGTTAGTTTATATACCTAATAGAAAAGCTTATAAACGCAAAATAAACAATAAATGTATTTCTAAAATACAATTACAAATTTAGACCTTTTCATATAATTCTTTAAATATAAAAATAAATTTTACATAAATGCAGCAAGTACCTTTGAACATAGCTGAACCACTACAATTAAGTCTAGATTTCGGAGACACATAGGACATAGGAAATATATTCTTTGGCTTCGAAATTAAACTCGACCACAACCAATTCCCATGGTACTTTCATTACTAGTAACCTAGTGTTAAATTTCATCAAAATACCGGCATTATTTTTTAAATTGTGGTGTTTTTAAGATATATGTTTGTTAGTCCTTGAACATTTCAAGGGTTCCAGAACCCGAAACCATGGTACGATTTCGCCCATATGCAGTCCCGTCATACTTTCAATACTAGTTAACCCTTGTACACAATTGGAACGTTCTAGCTTAATTTTAAGTTACTAGTTTTAATAATTTCGATGATTAGCTTTTACACATTGGGGGGTCTAAGAGAGGTTCTGAACCACCACTCCAATTGATCCCAAATTAGAGGGGCACGCAAGAAATAGTAAAGAACACCCTGGGCCAAATTTGAAGCTTCTACATTTGTTTCAAGTTACTATCTTTATTAATTTCGAAAATATGCTTTATGGTCCTCGGAACTGAGTGGCTGGTCCCCGAACCACTACTCCAATAGGGCACAAAATTCAAAGACACTTACGAAATAGGAAGGGACACCCTGATACCAAATTTGGAGTTTCGATCTTTATTGGTTTCGGAATTATGCTCGTTTGGCCTAAATTAGATCAAAAAGTTCTAAGTTCCGGACTCATTGTCCAATCCTCACCGTACGTAATCACCGCCGTAGTTTCATTACCAATACCCTACAGCACAAATTTCATGAAGATAGCCTCATTAGTTGTTGAGTTATCGTGATTTTTTATATATGTTCGTTAGCCCTGACACCGACTAAAAGGTCCGGAATCCGAACCGTTGGGCTGATTTCGCCCTTATATAGTCCGCGCTGTACTTATAGTACTAGTTAACCCTTGTACACAATTTGAACGGTCTATCTTAATTTTAAGTTACTATTTTTAGTAATTTCGATTATAAGCCTTTAAAACTTGGGAGGTCTGAGAGGGGTACAGAACCACCACTCCAATTGATCCCAAATTAGGGGAACACGCAAGAGATAGTAAAGAACACCCTTGTGGCAAATTGGAAGCTTCTACATTTTTTCAAGTTGTTATCTTTATTAATTTTAAAGATATGCTTTAAGGTCTTGAGAAATGTTTGGCTGGTCCCCGACCCACTACTCCAATGGGGCCCAAATTCACAAGACACTTAGGAAATAGGAAGGGACACCCTGATACCAAATTTGGAGTTTCGATCTTTATTGGTTTCGGAATTATGCTCGTTTGGCCTAAATTAGATCAAAAAGTTCTAAGTTCCGGACTCATTGTCCAATCCTCACCGTACGTAATCACCGCCGTAGTTTCATTACCAATACCCTACAGCACAAATTTCATGAAGATAGCCTCATTAGTTGTTGAGTTATCGTGATTTTTTATATATGTTCGTTAGCCCTGACACCGACTAAAAGGTCCGGAATCCGAACCGTTGGGCTGATTTCGCCCTTATATAGTCCGCGCTGTACTTATAGTACTAGTTAACCCTTGTACACAATTTGAACGGTCTATCTTAATTTTAAGTAACTATTTTTAGTAATTTCGATTATAAGCCTTTAAAACTTGGGAGGTCTGAGAGGGGTACAGAACCACCACTCCAATTGATCCCAAGTTAGGGGAACACGCAAGAGATAGTAAAGAACACCCTTGTGGCAAATTGGAAGCTTCTACATTTTTTCAAGTTGTTATCTTTATTAATTTTAAAGATATGCTTTAAGGTCTTCAGAAATGTTTGGCTGGTCCCCGACCCACTACTCCAATGGGGCCCAAATTCACAAGACACTTAGGAAATAGGAAGGGACACCCTGATACCAAATTTGGAGGTTCTATCTTCATTGGTTTAGGAATTATGCTCGTTTGGCCTAAATTCGATCAAAAAGTTCTAGGTTCCGAACCCATGGTCCAATCCCGACCTTACGCAATGCCTGAAGTAGTTTCATTACTAGTAACCTACAGCACAAATTTGATGAAGATAGCGTCATTAGTTGTTGAGTTATCGTGATTTTTTATATTTGTTCGTTAGCCCTGAAACCGATTAAAAGGTCCAGAATCCGAACCCATGGAATCCGTACGAACCCATGGGCCGTACTTTCAGTCCTAGTAACCTACAGTAAAAATTTCATTAAGATAGCTCCATTATGTTTTGAGTTATCGTGCCTACGGACGGACGGACGGACGGACATAGCTATATCGACTCATGGCTATATCGGTGTAGGGTATAAAAAAAAAGAGAACAAAAGAAGTAAATTTAGTTAATTTGTAAATTTTTGTAATTAAAAAAAAAAATTTGTGATTGCAAAATTATAAAAAAGAAAATATAAATAGACGTTAATATTGATTGCTAAATTTCTATTTTTCTCTTCTTTTTTTTTTATCTAAATAAATTTTTATATATATACTCTGACTCCTTTTCTGGACAAACAACCTGAGAAGTACTTTTTACCATATTTCTTATATAAATATTTGAAAATAAATATTATTATTTTTTTATTTAGTACTTTTTTCCCACATTTCTTGTAAAAATATATTTTAAATATTTAACTAAAATATATGAACATAAACTTAAGTCTACGAAGTAGACAAATACCCAAAGTTTTAACTGTTCAACAAAATATTAAAACAAATTCCAAAATGGGAAAAGATAGTACAATTACAAAAGACAATCCTATTTCCCCAGAGAATACCTCTGAAAGTAAATTCGATGTAGGCCAAGCAATGAAAATGATCCCGGAATTTGATGGAAAACCAGTGGATCTCCACCGATTTTTTCAAATGGTTGAAATACAATACAAACGTACTAATACATACAATGACGAAAAAGACTTTCTAGACATAATAAAATCAAAACTGATAGGACGTGCGTACAATGTGATTCTCAGATATAAAGAGTATACCGAATGGGAACTATTGAAATTAGCACTAACGGCATATTTTCAGAAATATAGGTCGTTACAAATAATTCAAAATGAAGTTTTTTCCTTTGCTCAAGAACCAAGGGATTCAGTGTCAGTTTATGCAGAAAGAGCTGAAAAGCTATTAGAAGAAATCAATATAGCCAGTACAACTGGAATTGAAGAAGAAGCGGGAAAAATTATTAGGGAACAAAATGAAAAGTCTATATTAAATAATTTCGTCAATGGACTTAAAGATCCATTGCGTGTAATTCTCCGGACAGCAAGGCCAAAAGACCTCTACAGTGCTATAGATATAGCTATTGAAGAGGAAAAACTAAACCAAATAAACTCGAAAAATAACCAACCGTCAGGTCAAAAGACCTATTGCAGTAACTGCAAGTCTACAACGCACAATACAAAGGATTGTAGACGAACCAACCATACATTTACTTAACCTTTTAGTACCAACCACAATAATGGTAATAATAAAATTAATACCAATTATCACCAAAAACCACGTATAGCCATGGTAAAAGAAATTATTTGTAATTATTGCAAAAAGTGCGGGCATAAGAGTGCCGACGTTTAGCATATAGCAAATCAAAAAAGGAAATAGATAAAAGTATAATGCTTCTCAATCTAAATCAAAATAAAAAACAAAACTTAAATCAAAAAAAAAATTTATATTCTAAAGAAAATCTAAATCAAAACAGAAAACAAAACCTAAAACCAAAAGAAAATTTATATTTTAAAGAAAATCTACATCAAAATAAAAATAAAAATTTATATCAAAATACATATAAAAAACAAAGTTTAATTTCAAAAGAAAATTTAAAACAAAGCCCTAATCATAAATTATTTAAACAAAATAAGGACTTTTATCCATATGTGTTCTTTAACAAACTGATAACAAAACCTTCTCTAGTATTTTGACTCAAACTTTGGAAGGAACTGAAAATATTAAAAGCAAATTTTTGATAGATTCAGGGGCTAACGTATCTTTAAAAAAGTTCATTCATTACATGATAATACATATGTTGAACTTGATACTATTGAAATTACAGGTATTTCGGAAATACCTATTAAAACTTTAGGCACAACAACTTTGCAACTCAAGGTTGATAACCATCATTATCCCATTAAATTTCATACAGTTCCTTCAAATTTTCCTATTCCACAATATGGAATAATTGGAGAAGAAAATAAATACCGTAATAGAAACAAATACCGTAATAGATTACAAAAATAATAAAGCTATCTTCAAATTAAAAAAATGTAAGTTATACATTTCATTTTGATATAATTGAAAACAAAATGGTTATACCACCTAGAACAGAAAAATTAATCAAATACGGCCCTGTAAACTTAAAAGAAGAGTCCGTAGTTCATTTAAATCTTGAAGAGATGAATGAACAAGGAATTTTTATCTCTAATGCTATTGTACAACCCACAGAAGGATTTATCCATATTAGCATTTTAAATACCAATTCTCATTCTGTTGAGATTGGAAAACATATCCCAATTAAACTAGAACCACTAAAAAAATTTAATGTGTATAATTTAAAAGAAAATACTTCGAGTAGTATCATTGAAAACAGGTTAAAAATACTAGAAAACCAACTCAAACTGGATCACTTAAATTTCGAGGAAAAGTGTTCTATAATTAATCTATGTAGAGAATACAATCACCTGTTCTACCTGGATGGTGATCTATTAACCGTAACTCCAGTAATTAACCATGAAATTAAAATAGAACCAAATAAAACACCTATTAATACTAGACCCTAGTATTAGCTGAAATTTCGGTTAGCTGAAATTCACAAAGAGGAAATTAAAAGACAAGTAGACGCTATGGTTTCCAGAGAAATAGTGCAACCAAGTTCTAGTCTTTGGAACTCACCTCTATTAGTTGTACCTAAAAAACCCGGTCCAGATGGACAAAAGAAATGGCGGGTAGTGGTAGATTTTCGAAAATTAAACCAAATCACCATACCAGACGCTTTCCCTTTGCCAAACATCGAGGATATTTTAGGACAACTGGGTGATTCAATTTATTGAAAACTTTTTAAAGCTAGCTCAGCCATTAACCAAACTTTTAAAGAAAGATGTGCCATTTGTTTGGGACGCTTTCGTTGAAGAATCTTTTCAAAAATTAAAGGAAGCTATGGTGAAACCACCTATCTTACAGTATCCAAATTTTTCTGAACATTTTCTTATAACAACTGATGCTAGTAATACTGCAATAGGAGCAGTTCTATCACAAAAATGCAACCCTCAAAAATTAGACTTACCGATAGCTTATGCTAGTCGAGTTCTGAATAAAGCGGAAAAGAACTACTCCGTTATAGAAAAGGAAGCTCTGGCAATAGTGTGGGCTGTGACTCATTTCCGTCCTTATGTTTATGGACGAGAATTCACAGTTATAACAGATCATAATCCTTTGGTTTGGGTTTTTAACCTAAAAGATCCAACTTCTAGAATTCTTCGCTGGTGAATAAAACTAGAAGAATACACCTTTACGGTAAAACACAAAGCAGGATATCTGAACACAAAGCAGGATATCTGATGCAGACGCTCTCCCTCGACTTGAAACTTTTAACTCAAACGTCGAAGTCGTAAAAGGAGTAAAAATCGTAACAAGAAGTAAAGCTAATTTAAAAAATGATACACCATCTGATAGTGTAGAAAGTGAAAGTTCACCCATAATCAAAAAAAATTTTAATACAAAGAACCAATCATAAAACCCAATAAATCAACATCTAATTGAATTTACAACACCGGAAGAAATTTAGAAAATCCTTTATGAATACCATGATGCGCCTTTGGGGGGTCATCAAGGTATAGCTAGAACAATTCAGAGACTTAAAACTAAATATAAATGAAAGGGAATGTTCAAAGATATAAAAGACTATATAAACTCATGTGACACTTGTCAAAAGAATAAAACATATACAAAAATTAAAATGCCTATGATAATTACAACAACGTCTAAAAACCCTTTTGAAAGAGTAGCACTGGATATAGTGGGACCTTTATAAAGCTCGTATTATGGAAATTCTTATATTCTAACTTTTCAAGATGGCTTAACGCGTTTTATTCAAGCTTTACCTAATCCAAATACAATAGCATCCACTATAGCCGATGTTTATGTACGTAAAATCGTATGCGTATTTGGAATACCAAAAATATTACTTACCGATCAAGGTTCAAATTTTTTAAGCGGAATTACCAGACCAGGAATTATGGTTTAACCTTGCTAAACCCAATACTTGGTTGTATGCATTACCTAAGCACACTAACGTAAAAATCGCTTGCGGAAACGATATAAGTATCGAAAAATTATATAACAGTGGATTATTCACTTTAAAACCTAATTGTAAAGCTTTTACCCATACTGTCAGTTTACAGTCACAAGTAACAAAATCAATATCCCATCACAAATATTTTCTCTTACGAATTTATTCTAAATGAAAAATCTCTTGAAATTACACAAAATATAGTTTAAATTTAAATACTGGCAATTCAGTAAATATCATCCTACAAGAGAGAATTAAAGAAGAAGAAATTGAAGAATAAAATCAAAATTAAAAAAAACAAAAATGTAATTCATTAAATTATTATTATTATTATTATATTTATTATTATGTAATAAATTTTTAAAACCATTAAAATACTTATGTAATAAACAAGTAGTAACTCAGCAAAATTTAAAAAAAAAAAAATTATAAAAAAAAAAAATTATATAAAAATTTTTTTCTAATAAAAAAAAAAAAAAATAATAAAATGTTTTTGCACACAAATTATGTACTAGCAAAACAATTATAAGATAATTATATTGTAAGCTTAGAAAATGTAGTATATGTAGTATTCATAGTATGCACGGTATGAATTTTTTTTTTCCAAGGGGGGGGATGTTATGAACCGAATTTGAGCTTTATGATACTCTTCCTCATTAATGTTAAAATATAATAAGTAATTAAAACAAATCATATTTCAATAACCTTAATTCATTTATTCACTTTGTTTGTTATTGAAATATGATCCTAAGTAACACAGTTAAATATAACATACTAAAATCAATATTATGACTTAGTAATGTTAAGCATATTAGAGTAACAAATAAATTTATTATGTTTAAAATTGGAACAGGTCAGTTTATTCATTTTTCAATATAAAAATAGAAAGTACAAAAGATAACATTTAACATGTGCAATGCACATTGACAAAATGTAAAAATGATATCTTTTGACCTAAGTGTACCACTTAAAAACTGGAACGCTTGGCATTCTTTTATTTTCTTTTCCTTATTTTAAAAAACTACCTAACAATGTTAAAAGAAATGCACTAGTCAGTCAGAGTTTAATAGTCATTCAGTTAAGACTGAATGTACTAAAATATATATTAACAGATTCATAACAATAAAGAAGTTATATAAAATAACAAAAATTTAATAAAGAGTTTTAATTTATTATATATTATTATTATAAATTTATTCCATAACAAGATGTTTAAAAAGTAATTTTAAAATATCCTGCACCAATAGATAAAGATGAAATATCATATATTTATGGTACACATTTTACTGTAAAAAGCGATCACAAACCGTTAACATATTTATTTTCATTAAAAAATCCATCATCTAAATTAACACGTATAAGATTAGATTTAGAAGTATACAACTTCACGGTTGAGTATATAAAAAGCAAATTAAATATAGTTGCCGACGCGTTATCACGCATAAAAATAACAATTTAAGGTTGGCCCATGCAACGATACAAAATAATAACACCGTTAAAATATTTAAATTGAAAACAAGATCGTTCAATAATAATAACAATAATAACAATTATCATCGCAGGTGCGACACCTGCAATAATGGTAATAATAAACATAATCAGAATAATATACAATCTTCTGAGAAATAATAAAAGTATTAAAATCTGTGAAGCTTTAAAAAATTGAAACGTTTCCAAATTAAAAATAATAAGAAATAATAATAATACACCGAGAACGGTAGAAAAAGAATTAGACATAAACTAAATATTAAATAAGTATCATAATGATCCTATTTTCGGAGGACATGTTGGACAGAAAAGATTATATGCCAAGTTAAGAACAAAATATTATTGGAAAAAAATGGCAAAAGAAATTTTTTTTACGAAATTGTAGATAATGTCAATTAAATAAGACAAAAACGTTTAAATTGTATGTGGAATTCAATATGACCAATTCTAATAACACGAATATAATATGACCCCTGTTCCAAAAAAAATGAAGCATTAAAAAGCCTTACAATTAACAGAGACCCCACAAAATCATTTGACGTAGTAGTAATTGATACAATTGGTCCTTTACCAAGGGCAATAAACAACAATCAATAATCAGTAACAATTTTTTGTGACTTGACTAAATTTTTAATAACAGTACAAATTCCAAACAAAGAAGCTAAAACAGTTGCAAAAGCCATAGTTGAGAATTGTGTTTTGATATTCGGACCTATGAAAAATATTTTAACAGATAGAGGAACCGAATATAAAAATCAAAAAAATTAAAGAAGTTCTTTCGCTGTTAAATATTGAATATAAGTGTTCTACAGCTTACCAATTTTAATATATAAATTTAAATATTTTTAAATAAAACAAGGACACTTTGTTTTATTTGTATTTTATTTATTTTATATTATTTACTAGTAATCATTTACTAGGAATTGTTTTGTCATAGTATTTAAGTAATTCTTATTAGGACCAAACTATTAAAACCAAAACTGAATTGAATTATACTTGATAATTCTTACATTTATATACTATTTCATTTCTATACGTTGGTCTTACTTTACCATTTTACTTCTGGTATTACAACATATTACAAACGTTCTAATTCTAATTTTAGTACAATGTATTCTTATTCTAATTTTAGTATTTGTATTAATTGTTTACATTAATGTTTACATTAATGTTTACGAGAAAGAAAATGCATATTGTGCATTTTTACATTTTAGTATTTATATTGAATATTAGTATTATTATAAATGCATATTATGCATTTTTACATAAAAAGAAATGTATTAATAATTTGTATTGGAATTTACTCCAATAATAAAAAGAAATGTATTTTTATGATGTAATTGAGTTTTTATTTTTAACAACCAAAAATTAATGTTTTGGTTTATTTGATAAGTGGTTTGTAAAATATTTGGGTTAATAGGTATTAAATGAATTTTACATGTTTTAATATTTAGACATGTGTTATTATGAATGATTGTAGGAGGTCGATAAAAGTGTGGGAAAATATATTTATTAATTTGATAAATTCAGCTACTGAGGAGGTGAAATTATATTTTAAGATTATTTATTTACTTTTCTTAGAAGGTGGTAAAAAGATAAAAAGATAATATTTAAATAATGGAGCGTAATGTAACTCCATCCCCCTTAGACTGAGGCTCCGACGAAGTTATTATAATGTTTCCATTATTAGAATTTTTTCTAAGAAGATAAATAATAATTAGTATAAGCTATTATAAAACGAGGAAGATTATAGTTGCCCTTGTCAACTTTTAGATACCCGTGCATACCCACTATGGTGTATAAAATAAACCGTAATATACTTCCCTTATACATTTAACTCATTACTCCATAATTTTGACGTAAAACAAAAAAAAAAAAAATCGCAAAACATAAAACAAAATTTCCATTCATTGTCCCATAACTTTAGCTTAAAAAAAAAAAAAAAAAAAAAAATTAACAAAAAAAAAAAAAATTAACAAAAAAAAAAAAATCACAAAAAAAAAAACAAAATTTTCATTCATTGTCCCATAACTTTAGCTTAAAAAAAAAAAAAAAAAAAAAACAAAAAAAAAACAAAAAAAAAAAAAAATGGCCCACCCTAAAATTCCGATGGTCCGAGTGATGTCCGACTTTGCCAACTAACTTGCCCTATTACTTTACCTGCCCAATTTTAATTTTAACCTTGTAGCTTCATTAGATTCGCAGTTATTGAATCGAAAGCTTTGTATGGCAGCCCCCCCAAAATGGGGCCGTAACATTTTGAAACTTCATATAAGTGCTCGATTCATTATATAAATAACCGTGTGTAATTTTTATCGTCGTACTATAATTAGTTTTGAAGAAATTCATATTGGTGCAAATAAGTTGTATGGCGGCCCCCCGAAAATGGGGCCCTAACATTTTGAAACTTCATATAAGTGCTCGATTCATTATATAACTAACCGTGTGTAATTTTCATCCGCGTAGTATAATTAGTTTTGCAGAAATTCATATTGGTGCAAAGAAGTTGTATGGCAGCCCCCCGAAAATGGGGCCCTAACATTTTGAAACTTCATATAAGTCCTCGATTCATTATATAACTAACCATATGTAATTTTCATCCGCGTAGTATAATTAGTTTTGAAGAAATTCATATTAGTGCAAAGAAGTTGTATGGCAGCCCCCCGAAAATGGGGCCCTAACATTTTGAAACTTCATATAAGTGCCGGAGTCATTATAAAACTAACCGTGTGTAATTTTTATCCCCGTAGTATAATTAGTTTTGAAGAAATTCATATTGGTGCAAAAAAGTTGTATGGCAGCTCCCCGAAACCTTGGTCCGATTTTAACCAAAAACAATAGGGAACCTAGAAATTGTCTAAAAATGACTTTGTGTGAATTTCAAGACTCTAGCCCTTTTAGTTTTTGAGTTATCGTGCTGACACACGGACGGACGGACGGACGGACGGACGGACGGACAGACACACATAGCTAGATCGACTAATTTTTCGATTCTGAGCCGATACGTACCCTTGACACTATATCTAGCTCGTCTAGATCGATGCGTTACAAACGGAGGAGCAAATCTAATATACCCGATGTCATATATGTATGCACGGGTATAAATACAATAGTTAAAATAGTTTGTATATCTATGTTTGGTGTGAATTTCCTCTATTATTTTTCTATTATTATTTATGTCGCTTAAAATTAATTCTTTAGAATCTAATTCAATATCATTCTCACTATTTGTTATATTTATGTTTGAGAATGGATAAATATAATGATGTTTAATTTTTAAATTATCGTTTGTAAAAGTAAATCTTTTAATAGTTATAGAGCAATCTTGAAATTTAATTAAACTATTTTTATATAACATTAAATTTTCATCATTACAGTCATGGCTAATACTAGTATCATTCAGGTTCTTTACAATAATTAGATCTGGTTTTATTTCTTTTATTATTTCTTTTGTATTTAATTTCATTTCACAAGTTGCATGAGTGGAACTTGTGATTTTATTTACACATTCATCTACTACTTCAATTAGATTCTTTTTTTGATTATCTTTTACATTATTATAAAAAATCTGTTTATACAAATCCATTATATATTTATTATTTGGTAATGTTAATTCTTTATTATCCTTATTAGGAATTGGCTCAATGGTTATTTCGAAATAAGTCATAGAGGTGTAGATTGGAAGGTAAATGATAATTAATATTTGGTTTTGGAAAAACGCGACTGAAATTTTTATGTCTTTGAAGAATTCGATGTCTGATAGAATATCTATTTCATCAGGTGTCAAGATGTTTCTAGTCAAAATATTAAGTTTGCTAGATAAAATAATTTGTTCAATGTCGTCTATATGATTTCTTAGGAGAGTAATATCGTAATTAATTTGAAAAATGTGTTTTAGTATGTCTAGTTCGTCTTTTGCGTTAGTCGTTCCTGGTGAATAATTTTTATACTTAGATAAAATTTCTGCGATTGTTTTTTGTTGTTGTACTACATAGTTAGAAACATTTTTAATTTGTTCTGAGAGTTGGTTATTTATCGATATCTGTTTGTTAGATTCTGAGATAAGGTCAGAATTTGATTTAGAAAGTTGATCTAGTTTTTCCTGAATCAGTTCTTTATCGTCGTTGTCCATATTGCCAGTTAAAAATTTTATTGTTGAGCCTACAAAGTTTACTAAACCTCTTTTTAGTCTTTTGTGGGTATGTGGTTTTAACCCGTCAATTTTAATTTCTAATAAGTGAAAATTATGTATCATAGTTAAGTAGGCAGGATCGTTCAAGTTGATGCGATTTTTTATTATCATGATGTTTTCTTCTATGTGGTCTCTATTTTTTTCAAATTGTGATATGTTAATGATGTGTAGGGCTCTCTCATAGTCCCTTATTATTTTAATTGGTCCATTTTTAATTATAATGAATCCGTTGTTATCATTTAGATTTTGTATCTCGATTTCCCGTGATAAAACCATTGTTGGTAATAGTAGTGTTATTAATATGAAGAGCATTTTCTGTAAGTATTGATTATTTAATAATCTTAGTTTTGGATTGTATTTGAAGTATTATTTTGGAATTTTTTAGATCTTTTTAAATGTGATTTATAATATTTATATCCGGTATTAGTGATTATATGGTCATTGTCCAGTCTGTTAGCGATTATTTTTCTAAACTTAGAATGATTTTTGCCTCCTCTAATTTCTTTTTAGGATCCAGCCGATGGTGCAGGTGTTAAGCACCGGCCTTTCATGCGAAAGGTCTCGGGTTCGAATCCTGGCTGGGTAAATACCAATATACTCATAATATGCCATATAACAAATTATCCTTTATCCTATACTCGAATAATTTAATACCTAAAAATAAATAATTAATAACAAAATAATATAAAATAAATTACCAATAATCCTATAATCATGTTCCCGAAATAACCTATAACACCTATATATACAATACTAAATAAATACTAATAATAACAAAAAAAAACATGTCCATATGTCAATAGAGATACGCCACCAACATCTGTACGTCAAGAGATAGGGGTATGCAAAAAATCGCAGTGACATCTTGCGGAAGAATCTAGAAAAAAGAAAAAAAAAAAAAAAAAAAAAAAAAAAAAAACGCAGTGACATCTTGCGGAAAAATTTGGCGTCGCCTTGTCCACAAGGCGTGAGATTGAAATCATGTGGAATAGCTACAGCAGACTAATCATCTAGCTTAGTGAACAAAAACGATTAGCGAAACGGAAACAGAGCCTCGGATATCAGATGGAAATACGGTAACAACTATTGGCACACGAAAAAGGACAAGAATAGGAAACTGGAATGTTCGGACACTCAGAGAAACGTCAAGACTAGCACAAGTAGAAAAAGAAATGGGGAACTATAAGGTTGAAATTATGGGTTTAAGTGAAATGAGATGGCCGAACAAGGGTCAAATCACAACAGCAAATGGCAATACATTAATATACTGTGGTAATAACAATAGTGAAAGCGGAGTAGGAATAATAATAGCAAAACATCTTAGCAAAAGTCTTATGAGTTGGCAGGACGTCTCTGATAGAATTATAACTGCTAGACTATATACACCAATCAGAAAACTAACAATACTGCAATGTTATGCCCCTACAGAACTAGCAAGCGAAGAAACTAAAAATGAATTCTACCTACAATTAACAACAACTCTAAGAAACATACCCAGAACGGATATTGTAATATTGATGGGGGACCTGAACGCCAAAGTGGGCTTGGACAGCTCAGATGACATCAACGTGATAGGCAGACATGGATTGGGAACAAGAAACAACAATGGTGAAAGACTAATTGAAATCTGTCAAGAACACAATATGGTGATAGGAGGTACTCTATTCCCCCACAAAGAAATTCATAAATATACATGGACATCACCAGACCAACGCACCCGGAATCAAATAGATCATATATGCATCAGTCACAGATGGAAGCAGTCCCTGCTCGACGTCAGGACATGGAGAGGGGCAGATATAAACTCCGACCACATGCTTCTCACAGGGGATGTCCGCTTAAGACCTAAAGCAATTAGAAGTTCAAACATGGCTAGAAAGAAGAAAATCGACACTCAAAAGCTTAAAAATGAAGATACAAAGTCCGAATTTGTATCAAAACTCGAGGACTTAGTAAGAAACCAGACAACAGCGAGTGGCGATCCACAAAATATAATAAGACAAGTAGGAGAAGAAGTCCTAGGTACCAAAAAGTCAGAAAGGAAAGAGTGGATTTCTGATGAGACCTGGAGAAAAATTGAACAAAGAAGACAACTAAGAACAAGTCTATTGTTAAATCCAAACAACAATGAGCTGAAGTTGCAGTATAAACATAAAGCAAAAGATGTGAAAAAATCTGCGAGAAGAGACAAGCGACAATATTACAACAATATAGCCACAGAAGGACAAAGGGCAGCAGAACAAAACAACATGCGCACACTTTACAACAAAATCAGAGTACTGTCAAATAAAGCAAAAGGAGGGCAAAACCTTACAATTAAAGACAAAGAAGGCAAAACACTGACATCCACGCAAGAACAACTATGTAGGTGGCAGGAGTACTTTGCGGAAGTCAATAACAATAACAACATCCAACAGTATCAATCCCGGCAAGAAATCTACAGCAATAGGAACCTTAGAATTAGTCAGGACCCACCTAGCAAAAGAGAAATAATAGATGCCATAAACAAACTAAAAACCAATAAGGCTGAAGGTTCTGACGGTATCCCAGCTGAACTACTAAAAGCAAATCCCAGTATCACGGCAAACATAATATACCCAATTCTGACTGAAATCTGGAATACAGAAAATATCCCAACAAGCTGGAAGAAAGGGATCATAGTAAAACTACCAAAGAAAGGTGATCTTACCGAATGTAAGAACTGGAGAGGCATCACGATACTAAACTCAGTCACAAAAATACTGGCACTCATTATTCGCTGCAGAATTGAAAATATAATCGATGAGCAACTGAGAGAAGAACAGGCTGGGTTCAGAAGAGGACGAGGATGCATCGACCATTCCAACACCCTAAGGATAATTATAGAACAGTCAGTCGAATGGAACTCGCCGTTATACATCACCTTCATTGACTTTGAAAGAGCCTTCAATACAATAAACCGGGAAGCAATATGGCAGTCTCTACAGTACAAAGGAATACCCCACAAGCTAGTCCAAATTATCAAAGCTCTATACGAAGATGCAGAATTGTCAGTACTACACAAAGGCTACATGAGCAGCGCAATAAAATTAAGAACAGGAGTCAAACAAGGCTGCCCACTATCCCCCCTCCTGTTCAATTCGGTACTTGATGTAGTAATAAAAAGAGCAACAACCACAGCAAGAGGAATAAAATGGAATCTAACACGCAGACTAGAAGACCTGGAATACGCGGACGATATCGCCCTACTCGCAAATACCCACAGTGAAATGCGAGCGAAAATAAGAAGTTTGGAGGAAAATGCCTTAGAAGCTGGTCTCCGAATAAACGCAAACAAAACGAAAAGCCTAAGAATAAACACAAGAAATAACACACCGCTCAGCATCAACAACAAAAATATAGACGAGATAACAGAATTCAACTACCTTGGTAGTATAGTTACTATAGATGGAGGTACTGAAAAAGACATAGAAAACCGTCTAAAGCTAGCGAGAATGGCATTCGGAAGATTATGGGGCATATGGAAACAACCACATATAGCCAGGGGTACAAAACTAAGAGTATTTGATGCCTGCGTAAAATCGGTACTCTTATATGGCAGTGAAACATGGCTGGTTAAGAAATCATACTTAAACAAAATCCAGGTCTTCATAAATAACTGCCTACGAATAATATGCAGGATATTCTGGCCCAGAAGAATTAGAAACACAGAACTATGGGAAATAACGAAACAAGAACCCATAAATAAACAAATAAAGGAAAGAAAGTGGAAATGGGTAGGGCACACTCTTAGAAGGCCTATAAACAACATAGCACGGCAAGCTCTGGAGTGGAACCCGCAGGGTAAAAGAAAAGTAGGTAGACCGCGTGAAACATGGCGTAGATCAGTCCAGAAAGAGCTAGAAAGCAGTGGAAAAACATGGTCAGAGATTAAACAACTGGCCCAAAATAGAGTCAGATTCAGAAGCTTTGTGAAAGCCCTATGCTCCCAAGGGGAGTAGAATAAGGAAAAAAAAAAAAAAAAAAAATTTCTTTTAGGTACTGGGGGCCTGTTTTAATTTCGACTTCTTCTCTATTTTTGTTAAGTTTACCTATAATGTTTTCTTTTATTTTAATTATTCTGTCTTTAATGTCTTTATATTCTGATTGTTCGATTGTACCATTACAAAAGTCAATGGGTTTTCTATTTGTTGTGGAGTGAATAGTGTTGTTGTAAAAATTTATAATTTTTAATATTTTCTCTTCTACAGTTTCAAAGTTCTTATTAGGATCGTGGCGTAGTAATCTTAAATGTTCGTTTATTGTGTTGTGAAGTCGTTCGACGTCAGAGTTAGAAGTATGATTATTATTAGATGTAAAATGAATTTGGATGTTGTTATCCTTTAAGAATTGTTGCAAAGGTATAGCTTTCAGTCCTAATTCATTGTCAACTGTTAATTGTTTAAAACTTCCTACTGAACCTAAGTATTGCAAGATTGCCCGTCTGAACTCTGTCCAAGTTCTTCCTTTAATTCTAATTGCTTGAGCATGTTTCGAGAATTTGTCGATTAAAGTTAAGAATAAGGTCTTATCTAAGCTGTAGAAAACATCACCGTGAATGATTTCTCTAGGTCCACTTGGTGTTTCGGTAATTTTAAATTTTTCCCTAATAGTTTTACGTTCGTATTTTTCCATATTACAGATTTCGCAGTTATTTATGTACTTTGTGATTCTATCTTTTAATTCTGGGTTGTAAATTTTGTCTTTTAGTTGTGCGAAATTCTCATTTATTCCCCTATGGTTATTTTTTATATGTTCTTTTTCAATCATGTCGGCTAAAATATTTTCGTCCGTGATATCTTCAAGTAACTTTTTGCATCTTATAATTTTTAGTTTTTTATTGTTGAGATCAGCATTATTTTTAATAGTTTCATAAAGTTTAGTGAAGAATAATTCGTCTTCTATTAAGATTGCATTAGTTCTTTCAGCACTAAAATGATTATATATTATAGTTTTAGTTGTTTCGGTGTCTAGAAACTTGGTAAGGATAGTTTTTCTAATTTTATTGAATAATTTTTCTGTTTTGATTTTAAGGGAACCGGAATTAACTCTTTTAATAATGATTTGGTTTTTATAAAAATTTATTGGACATTTTGTATCCTTAATTATAGAATCTTCTACCTCAGGTTCCTCAACGTGGCTTATAATGACTCTGGATAATGCATCTGCATTTCCATTTTGTACACCTTTTTTATATTTTATGACATAGTCGTATTCCGAAAGTTTAAGTCTCCATCTTGTTAGTTTAGAATTTGGTTCTTTGACTGAAAACAACCAAGTCAAAGGTCTATGATCAGTTTCAATTAAAAATTTCTTTCCAAATAAATAAGGACGAAAGTATTGAGTTGCCCATACTATAGCGAGTAACTCTTTTTCAATAGTGCTGTAATTTTGTTCATGACCGTTAAGAGTACGGCTTCCATAACAAATAGGATGATTGTCCTGTGAAAGAACAGCACCTAGAGCATAATTACTTGCGTCAGTTTGCAGAGTAAATTGCTTGTTGAAATCAGGATAAATTAGTATAGGGTCGTTAATTAATAATGTTTTTAATGTTTCAAAACTTTCTCTATATTCAGGATCATTTATATTCAATTTAATGTCCTTTTTTAAATATTTTGTCATGGGCTTGGCGATTTTTGAATAATCTCTAATAAATTTCCGGTAATACCCTGTTAGCCCTAAAAGTTGTTTTATTTCCTTTGCCGATTTTGGTAAAGGAAAATTTTGAACACATATTATTTTTTGTGGATTGGCTTTTATGCCTTCGCTTGTAATTATATGACCGAGAAATTCGGTTTCACGTTTCAGGAATTCCGATTTATCCAATTGTACTTTAAGATTCGTATCCTTAAGTCTTTGGAAAATCTTGGTTATGGATTCCAGATGTTCTTGCAATGAGGTTGAGAATATTATTATGTCGTCGAGATATACCAAGCAAATTTTATTGATATAATCTGACAAGACATTGTTCATCAATCGTTGAAAGGTAGCCGGGGCTGTTTTTAAGCCAAACGGCATACGAAGAAATTCGTAATGTCCTCCTTCAACACTGAAAGCAGTTTTATGAGTGTCCTTTTCTGCTATCTCGATTTGATGAAACCCCTTAGCAAGGTCTAAAGTCGTGAAATATTGACATCTTCCGAGTTTTGCCAATATTTCATCAATATTTGGTATAGGATACCTATCATCTATTGTTACCTCATTCAATTTGCGGTAATCTATGACAAGTCTCCATTTAGCTTTACCACTTGCATCCGACTTTTTCGGTACCACCCATACTGGTGATGGGTGATGCACTTGGCCTAATGATATTGTCTTCCAACATTTCTTGGATTTGACTTTGTACTTCATTCTTATGAATGTACGGATATCTATAGGTTTTTACCGCTATTGGTGCACGTTCGGTAGTTCGAATTTCGTGCTTTATAGCATTGGTAAAAGTGAGGTTCATATTTTTTTGATAAAAGATACGAGAAAATCTTTTAACTATAGTCAATAGTTTTTCTTCCTCTTCCGGGTTTAAATGGGTAACTCTAATTTGTTGAGATAATGGTAATTCCATTTTCTCGATGTTAAAATTCGAGTGGATTATATCCTCTGGAATTTGTTTTTCATACTTGTTATTTGTATTAATTTTAACTTTTCCCTTTTTATTTTCCTTGATAAATTTTGGTTTACTACTGAGATTTGTTATCCTTTCGCGTTTTTGTTGTAATTTATTTCCAAGATTTAATGAAACGTTGGCTGTTTTTGTTTCATTTTTGATTGGTTCATTTGAATTTGATAAGTTGAATAATATAGGTATTTCTTTACCATTAATCTTTAATTTATTATTTGAAAAATCAATTTCTGCATTATATTTTCTTAATACATCATTTCCTATCAGACCGTCATATTTGTCATGGAAATTACATATTAAGAATTCGATTCTTTCATCGGTATTTCCTAATTCGAAAAATAATGGAACGCGAGCTTTAGTATCTATAGGGATTTGGTGCTTTAAAGTTTTAACCATAATTGGTTTAATTGATATTTGCCATTTAGGATGACAAAGTCCTGGATTTATAATAGAATTGGTTGCACCTGTATCTATTATGAATTAAGGGGTGTCTTTTTTGACTGTACCACTATATAGGGTAGGTTTCCCTTGAGGCTGTCAATAGAAAATTTTCATTGACTTGCGTTTTGTTAATATCCATTGGCTCTTGGCCCATGTGATTATTATTATTATTGGTATTGTTAGTATTATTATAATTTGTGTTATTATAATTTCTATAGGTATTTTGGTTATAGTTATCGTTGTTATTATCATTATTATTATAGTTGTTATTATTGTTCTGAGGCCTAAAATTACTTGGTCTCTTATAATTTTGGTTAGCATTGTTTTGATAATTCGTTTGACGGTTATTGTTATTTTGTCCGTAATTTTGACGGTTATTGTTATTTTGTCCGTAAGTTTGACGGTTATTGTTATTTTGGAATCTATTATTACAAGCGTTATTATTTTTATAATTATTGTTATTATTGTAAGTTTGTGGTCTATTACCACCATTCTGAGCGTGGTTTGGTCTTGTATTTGGAAATGTATTTGTCGTAAATGCATGTCCAGATTGGAATAAAATTTCCATAGCGGTCTCTAATGTAGTTGGGTTCCTACATGCCAGAATTGTTTTCATTGGTTCTGGTATTTTACTTTTAAACAGATTCAGTGCAGTTCTTATATTATTGCGAGCACACTCGTTGGCAGCGACTCCCGGACCTAATACTATTACTGTTTTGTTATTCAATGCCCTTAATTTATTTTTTATTTCGTTAAACAATTCTATACTTCCGTTTTTGTAGGTTATAGCCCTAAGTTCGTCATATAACTCATCTGGAGTTTTCTTTTCACCGAAGTTATTTTGTAAAATAGTTTTAATGTCTGCCCAAGAAGTTGCTTGGCAGTTTATTTCTATTATTTCCCTAGCTCTACCTCCTAGTTTACTTTTAATAATGTCTGAGAAAATTGTTTGAGATAAGACGTCGTATGTACCCAAAATAGGATGTACTCTGTCTATTAAATTAGTGAAATTTTGTAAATCTCTACTATCCCCGTTAAATTCTGGTAAGCGTTCGAGATATTTTAAAGGTTCTATTGTTAAGGTGTTTACTTGTTGTGCATTGGCCATTTTTTTTTTTTATACCCTACACCTATAGAATAGGTAAAGGGGTATACTAACTTTGGTATGGTGTTTGTAACCACCTAAAGGAAGCGAGCTAGATATGGAAAAGTATATATATTTGTGATCAGCGTGACCGCCTTAGTCGATATAGCCATGTCCGTCCGTCCGTCCGTCCGTCCGTCCGTAGGCACGATAACTCAAAAAATAATGGAGCTATCTTGATGAAATTTTAACTGTAGGTTACTAGGACTGAAAGTACGGCGGGGATTGCATATGGGCGAAATCGGCCCATGGGTTCGGATTCTGGACCTTTTAATCGGTTTCAGGGCTAACGAACAAATATAAAAAATCACGATAACTCAACAACTAATGACGCTATCTTCATCAAATTTGTGCTGTAGGTTACTAGTAATGAAACTACTTCGGACATTGCGTAAGGTCGGGATTGGACCATGGGTTCGGAACCTAGAACTTTTTGATCGAATTTAGGCCAAACGAGCATAATTCCGAAACCAATGAAGATAGAACCTCCAAATTTAGTATCAGGGTGTCCCTTCCTATTTCCTAAGTGTCTTGTGAATTTGGGTCCCATTGGAGTAGTGGGTCGGGGACCAGCCACACATTTCCGAAGACCTTAAAGCATATCTTTAAAATTAATAAAGATAACAACTTGAAAAAATTTAGAAGATTCCAATTTGCCACAAGGGTGTTCTTTACTATCTCTTGCGTATTCCCCTAATTTGGGATCAATTGAAGTGGTGGTTCTGTACCCCTCTCAGACTTCCCAAGGCTTTTAATCGAAATTACTAAAAATAGTTACTTAAAATTAGGATAGACCGTTCAAATTGTGTACAAGGGTTAACTAGTACTATAAGTACAGCGCGGACTATATAAGGGCGAAATCAGCCCAACGGTTCGGATTCCGGACCTTTTAATCGATGTCAGGGCTAAGGAACATATATAAAAAATCACGATAACTCAACAACTAATGAGGCTATCTTCATGAAATTTGTGCTGTAGGTTACTGGCAGCGAAACTACGGCGGTGATTACGTACGGTGAGGATTGGACAATGGGTTCGGAACTTAGAACTTTTTGATCGAATTTAGGCCAAACTAGTATAATTCCGAAACCAATGAAGATAGAACCTCCAAATTTGGTATCAGGGTGTCCCTTCCTATTTCGTAAGTGTCTTTGAGTAGTGGGTCGGGGACCAGCCACTCAGTTCTTAGGACCTTAAAGCATATTTTCGAAATTATGAAAGATAGTAACTTGAAACAAATGTAGAAGCTTCAAATTTGGCCCAGGGTGTTCTTTACTACTTCTTGCATGCCCCCCTAATTTGGGATTAATTGGAGTGGTGGTTCAGAACCTCTCTTAGACCCCCCAATGTGTAAAAGCTTATCATCGAAATTAATAAAACTAGTAACTTAAAATTAAGATAGAGCGTTCCAATTGTGTACAAGGGTTAACTAGTATTGAAAGTATGACGGGACTGCATATGGGCGAAATCGTACCATAATTTCGGGTTCTGGAACCCTTGAAAAGTTCAAGGACTAACAAACATATATCTTAAAAACACCATAACTCAAAAAATAATGCCGGTATTTTGATGAAATTTAACAGTAGGTTACTAGTAATGAAAGTACCATGGGAATTGGTTGTGGTCGAGTTTAATTTCGAAGCCAAAGAATATATTTCCTATGTCCTATGTGTCTCCGAAATCTAGACTTAATTGTAGTGGTTCAGCTATGTTCACAGGTACTTGCTGCATTTATGTAAAATTTATTTTTATATTTAAATGAATTATATGAAAAGGTCTAAATTTGTAATTGTATTTTAGAAATACATTTATTGCATATTTTGCGTTTATAAGCTTTTCTATTAGGTATATAAACTAACCATTTAAAATAATTGCAATTTCTAAAAATTTGGATTATTAAATATATTATGCTTTGATTATCTTTTTATCACAAAATTTAATAATTAGAATTTTTTCATTTTGTAATTGAATTGGAATAAATATATTTTCATTTATTTCAAGTTTGTTTGTTTTTTAATATTTTTAAATAGATAAATTAGTAAGAATTTGTAGTATTTTTTAATAGATAGTGTAATTAGAAAATGTTTTTAGTATTATACAGTTAATTTGGTTAGCTATGTCTTACGATCAAATTAATAACAGCTTTTTTGGTGTTAAAATGACTTATGGATATGTCCTTAAATTTGAACCAAATAGGTGTAGGGTATTTCTAAGTCGGTTGCACCGACTGACTGTTGCTTTACTTGTTATAATTTTAATTGATTAATGAAATTGAAATAAATGGATTTGCATAAAAAAAAAATTTTACTTAACTGAATATTAAATACAACTTAATTTACAAAACTTATAGAAAACTTAAATAACTTACAATATATTGATATAGGAGTTCGTTTACTGCTACTGATGTTTTGTCGACTTGCTTTGGTTGCTTGGGTATTGATGCTAGTTTCTTGCACTTTATTATTTCGTTCCGGCCTATTTTCTTTGCCTTCTTTACAGCTTGTTGATATTTAATATGTTTTTTATTATTATTTTTTTTTATAAAAGTTAAAAATTGTTTGTATAGATTTAACTTTAATTTTAGGTTTGATATTTTGTTTTACCGACCAGGTTTTAAATGTTTCACTGGCTTGTACTACGTTAATAACACTATTTTTTGTGAAATAGTTTTTATAAAATATATTACGATTGTGTTTTTGAATTATTAATAATTTTTTAAAAAGTTTATTTCTAACTGTTTTTTCGTATACAGTTCTTGTTATTAAGTTTTGGTTTTTTGCTTTTATTATCACTGTCATTTAGAAAGTGTTTTGTTTTTAAATTATTATTTATTAATTATTAATTTGTATTATACGCTTAGCGCGTTTAAAAATTTAGATTTCTATTATTATTTTAATATTAATTATACGCTCGGTGCGTTTTATATATACAAATGTATGTATATATTTATTGATTTTTTCCTTATCGGAATTGTTTGTAAATCCGTTTTTAAGTGTTAATACACAAGTGAAATTGATATCGTTCAATCAGACTCAATTGAACTTTAAGCGTTTGGTTTCTTTTGCAATATCAATTGTTTTTCACTAAACGGATCCCATACTCGTCGCCAATTTTAATATATAAATTTAAATATTTTTAAATAAAACAAGGACACTTTGTTTTATTTGTATTTTATTTATTTTATATTATTTACTAGTAATCATTTACTAGGAATTGTTTTGTTATAGTATTTAAGTAATTCTTATTAGGACCAAACTATTAAAACCAAAACTGAATTGAATTATACTTGATAATTCTTACATTTATATACTATTTCATTTCTATACGTTGGTCTTACTTTACCATTTTACTTCTGGTATTACAACATATTACAAACGTTCTTATTCTAATTTTAGTACAATGTATTCTTATTCTAATTTTAGTATTTGTATTAATTGTTTACATTAATGTTTACATTAATGTTTACGAGAAAGAAAATGCATATTGTGCATTTTTACATTTTAGTATTTATATTGAATATTTGTATTATTATAAATGCATATTATGCATTTTTATATAAAAAGAAATGTATTAATAATTTGTATTGGAATTTACTCCAATAATAAAAAGAAATGTATTTTTATGATGTAATTGAGTTTTTATTTTTAACAACCAAAAATTAATGTTTTGGTTTATTTGATAAGTGGTTTGTAAAATATTTGGGTTAATAGGTATTAAATGAATTTTACATGTTTTAATATTTAGACATGTGTTATTATGAATGATTGTAGGAGGTCCATAAAAGTGTGGGAAAATATATTTATTAATTTGATAATTTCAGCTATTGAGGAGGTGAAATTATATTTTAAGATTATTTATTTACTTTTCTTAGAAGGTGGTAAAAAGATAATATTTAAATAATGGAGCGTAATGTAACTCTTACCATCATGAATCACTAGGAAGTGGAAGTAAAAAGAAACCATAGAGTTCTTAATGAATACTTACGTTCTTATAGAACCGAAAATAAAGATAATTGGGACAGTTACTTACCATACTTTACTTACTGTCATAATTCAACACCAAATGTGAGCTTTCAAGAAAAATATGCTTCATTTGAATTGGTTTTTGGTAAAACACCAATAATACCAGAATTTATTCTTAACAGCAAAATCGAACCAATTTATAACTTTGATGATTACAGTAAAGAACTTAAATACAACTTACAAGTCATGAACAAAATATATACAATACTTACTAAAAAAAAGCTAAACTAAATAATAAAAGATTATATGTTCAAAATGTGATGTGTACGATTTTAAAATAAACGACGAAGTAAAATGACTAGTAAAATATAGTTTTTAATTTTACATTAAAATACTTAGTTTACTTTGAATTAAAATTTTTTAATCATAAAAAAATGTTTAAAGATTAATAAACTGAAATAAGTTGGCCAGCACAACAAAAATATATAAAATAGAAATATAAAAAAAAAAAGTTAAATTAAAATATAATGTGTAAGATTCTATAAAAATAATATTTTCTTAAATTTGAAACAAACTTTAAATTTTTTTTTTAGTTATTTTAATATAAAAGCAGTATCAACAATGTTTACAGTATATGCATACATAATACAGAAATTTTTCTCGTTTGGAACCCTCACTCGTTTGGAAATAATATTTCAAAAAAAAAAAAAAAAGAAGAAGCAGTTTAACGAAACGAAAAGTGAAAAAAAACCATTTTTTTCTCTTTCCATTTTCTTTTGGAGGAAGATGGATAGCATAGCATATATAAATATAATATATTATCATCAAAAATATTTCATATATTTCATAAAGGCAATGACCCAAAGGAATGTAATAATAATTATACTTATGCTATGCTTTAATATAATAATTATTGATAAGAAATGCAAATGATATTTATATAGCTTTAATAAGTATATTTACATAACTTATATATATATATATATAATATATATATTGATGCATGTTGTATACGTATACATGTATATTTGCTTGTCTTTATTTAGTTTAGTTTTAGGTTAATCTATATTATTTTATACCAAAATCAATTGTTTTGTTCATAGCACAGTTAAAAAAAAAAAAAAAAAAGTATTATATGTTATATAAAAGTAAAACTATAAAAAGAAAGCAATTGTAATAGAAAATAAGAAAGCTAAAAAAAGTATATAAATTTAAAAACAAAAAAAAATACATAATATGTAAAACTCTTAGCCTTTTAAAAATATAAAAGTGTTAAATAAGAACGGTAATTGGAAATAGTGTATCAAATTTAATTTTTTTATCTTAATTAATTTGGAATATATTATGCTTTAATGTAGTGGGAGTGGTACACAAACCGCTATTCCAATTCATCCAAAATTTTACGTGCACAAAACAAATAAGAAGAAACACAAATGCCCCAAATATAAGGTTCTATCTTCTTTGGTTTCGAAATTATACTAGTTTGACCTCAATTCGATCAAAAGCTTCTAGAATCCGAACTCGACCAGAACCAATTCCCATGGTACTTTCATTACTAGAAACCTAGAGCATAAATTTTATCAAAATAGCAGTTTCTGAGTTATGATGTTTTAAGACATATGATTGTTAGCACTTGAACTTTTCAATGAAACCATGGTACGATTTCGCCCATATGCAGTCCCCGTCTTACTTTCAATACTAGTTAACCCTTGTATACTATTGTAACATTCTATATTAATCTTAAGTTACTATTTTTATTAATTTCCATGATAAGCCTTTAAACCTTTGGAGGTCTAAGAGAATTACCTGAACCACCACTTCAACTGATCATAAATTAAGGGAACACGTAGGAAATAGTAAAGAACACCCTTGTGCTAAATTTGAAGCTTCTACATTTGTTTGAAGTAACTTTCTTTATTATTTTCGAAAATATGCTTTAAGGTTTTCGAAACTATGTGGATGGTACCCGACCCACTATTTCAATTCGAGGACACTAAGGGAATAGAAAAGCACCCTGATACTTAATTTGGAGGTTCTAACTTCTTTGGATTCGGAATGCTCATTTGGCCTAAATTCGATTAAAGATTTCCAGAATCCGAAGCCATGGTCGGATTTCGCCTATATGCAGCCCACGCCGTTCTTTCAATACTAGAGAACCCTTATACACAATTGGAACGTTCTATCTTAATTTAAAGCTACTTTTTTATTAATTTCAATGATATGCTTTAAGGTCTTCAGAACTGTGTGGATGGTCCCCGACCCACCGCTCCAATTAGTCCTTAATATCAAGGACTCTAAGGACATAGGAAGAGGCACACTGATACCAAATTTGATGATTTTATCTTCATTGGTTTCAGAATTATGCTTGGCCAATATTTGGCCAATATTCGATCAAAAACTTCTAGGATCCGAATGCATGGTCTGATCTCGACCGCACGCAGTCCCTGCCATTGTCTAATAACTTACACCACAAAATTCATGATTGTAGCGCCATTAGTTTTTGAGTTATTGTGCCTACGGAAGGACGAACGACTGACGGACATGGCTATACCGCCTCAGGAGGTCACGCTGATCATAAATATTTATACTTTCCATATCTAGCTCGCTTCCTTTAGGTGGTTACAAACACCATACCAAAGTTAATATACCCTTTTATTATTTCATGGGTGTAGGGTATAATAATCAGAAATGTTTCATTTCAATATTTAATATGTATATTATAAAAATTTCGCGAAAAAATGGAAAAACTATTTAAATACTTTGTTGTTGACTTATTATGTATGAAGAAAAATTAGGAGAGGTTTTAAAGTTGGGTACAAAATCTAGCTTTTAATAACTACTTCGCTCAGGTTTAGGGGGCCGTAGCCCCATTATATTAAATCCTTTGCTGCTAGTATATGAAAAATTCAGAGAGATTTTGGAATTACTTACAAAATTAGGATTCCAGTAATTTAATCAATTATATTATATTATTTGCTGACTCTTTAATATTAATTTTTGATTCTAGTTTTGGGTGCGAAATCTAGCAGTAATTAAATTAGTGGGGGTTCGGGGCAGCCCTATTCTTCTAGCCAATTTCATTTTAATTTTATAGGACTTTTAAAAATCTTTTTTTTTATGTATAGGTATACCCTAAATTTTTAACACCTAAAGTATATAAAAGTATAAACAACCATCAGGTATGGTTACGAAATCAGGATGTTGCCCTTTTCCAGAACATTTAATTAATTTGCTAGATTCTGAGTTAGAAGCGATTTTAGAGTTGAATACAAAAATATAGGATTGTTAACTTTTCTTTAAAAATTTAGTATTATCATATTATTTATGAAATTTTAATTTGGTATGTTTTTTTTGTAGATTTTAAAGCTCTGCATTATACATTCAAATCCAATTTAAGCATTTTATAAAAAAAGTATATGTAGTACACTACTTAAACATTTATAAAAGTATAACGACGTTGGCAAATGCCAAATTATGAGCTTTTCAAGGTTAAGAGCGGACTCAACTATCAAATATGATTAGAATATAAACGATCAACCTATAAAAAGAACGGATCGTGCTTCTGAATTGGGACTCATCCTTGATAGTAGGTTGGATTTCAAGAACCACTACAATTTCATAATTAATAAAACTAACTCAACTCTTGGAATTGTCATGCGTTGGTCAAATGAGTTTTATGATCCCTATATCACAAAACAACTTTTCGTTACTTTTGTAAGACCCATACTTGAGTATGCAAGCCATGTATGGTCTCTCTATAGTGATATAGACATTTCACGTATTGAATCAGTACAAAAACAATTTCGACGTTTCTCACTACGCGATCTTGCATGGACAGATCCAATACGTCTTCCGCCATATGAAGCTAGACTCGTTCTTAATAATATGAACTCTTCAATCAATCATAATATTTATTCAGCAAATTATTCGCGGTGAAATTAATTCACCTGTTATACGTGAACAAATGAGGTTTAGGGAAAATTTGAATAATTTAAGATCTGGCGAGCTCTTTAACATCTCACACTACGACATCTCTCTACAGACTGCGGTAAATTCGAACCAATTTCGCGTATGTTAAGAGAGTCTAACTTAAGGTCTGAGCTCTTTGATACTAACGTTAACAAATTAACATTGAGAGCAAGACTTTAGGTAAGCGTGAGTAGTTCTCATAATTAGTACGACTGATATAGCATTCGTTAATTAACTTGCATTTGTAATGCTAGGCTCAGTATTGTTGGCTTGACTTTTAAGTTTATTTTCCTTTGTTTTAATAACATAATTTGATTTGACTTTATTTTATAGTTTAATAGTAGAATAGCATCATTTTACTAACACGCTAACCCTTGTAAATGATGACTTTCAGTTTATTGTGAAGGTTCACTAAGTTAGCAACATTTACTGATGATTGATTTAAGCAATTGTCTGATATGATCCAAAAAAAATCCAAAAAAACAAATACATATAAAACAAAAAAAAACCAAAAAGAGAAGAAATATATACAAATATACACACATCGATTGACATACAAACAAAAAAATAAAAAAAACTAAAAATAAAAATAAAATAAAATACGATCAAGTTGATTTTATGAAATAAAAAAATTTGTCTAATTTGTTCTACGTGAATACTCTATGTATATAGTTACTTTATGGTGTAACTTAATACTATGACAATGTTTTTACGATACTGTACAAATACATACACTATTAAAATTTGTATATAAAATTTTATATCACAAGAATACAATACTCTAACCCAGCAAACTATATTGCACACTATTTATGATGTAAAAAAAAATTTGGATAGATTTTATATTTTTATGAATTCGTATTTCATATTAATATCAGTTATTTATGTATACTAAAATTCTTTAAATGTTTTAATATATAGTAGTGTATTGTTATATAGTAGAAAATAGTAATATATAGTTATCATAGTAGTATACATGCCACTTGGGCATGGGAATTCTGAGCCAGAAAGAGATAGCAATAGTTTGGCATAGCGCTTGGGCATGGGAAAATAATTATGCAAATTAGGCCAATGACTTGGCGTTTACTTGGTTGTTGAGAGCTTTTTTAAGGAATGTTGTAGTGTAAAAACCGGTATGCAAATTAGATGTCGTGATTGGTGTTTGCATAATTAGTTTCCGGAAAGTGTTTGTAAATAATATAGAAGGTCAACTAGATAATGTGGAACAAGTAGATAGTGCAATGACCTAAACAGGTGTGTAGTATTTCTACCGGTTGCATGATTAGTTTCCGGAAAAAGCTTTCGTAAATAATACAAGTAAGTACAATGATCTTGTTGTGATTGTATATAGTAACATAGATTATTGTAAATAATAAGAATTTATTTTATTTTTTAATAAAAAGCTTTCACGGTCAATCAATTATTTTAACGTAATATTAACACAAGAATGCAGTTGTTATTTATGAGATAAATAAAATGCAAATATTGACATTGATATTGTATCTTAGTTTTAAAGTAATTTAAAAAATGTATTTATTGATTAATTGTTATGTTTATTGCAGAAAAATTTTTTAAAGAAAAAATCTAGGTGTTTGATAAAAATTTATGTTAATGTTAATTGATTTATTATATTAACTACTTTGTATTTTGCAAATAAAAAAGTCAGTTATTATTAAATTTTCTGCTACTTTGTATAATGTAAATTAAATTTTCTGTTATTGTAGATACAAATTAGAACATTATAAAATCAAATAGATTTATTGTGTTGCAGAAAAAATTTTTAAAGAAAAAATCCAGGTGTTTGATATGAATTTATGTTAATGTTAATTGATTTATTATATTAACTACTTTGTATTTTGCGAATAAATAAACGTCAAAAAAAAAATTAAAAATAAAAAAGCAAATTAGTTTCATATAATATCGTTTTTATTTACCCAAGAATTGTGATCTTTATCAAAACCTAACCATTTAACAAAAACCTGATTTCCTTTTCTTTTCAATATTTTTTCAACAAGAAAAGTGTCAGGATTTTTGACTCGAAATTAGTTTCCGGAAAGTGTTTGTAAATAATATAGAAGGTCAACTAGATAATGTGGAAAAAAAATTTGTTCGTGTAAATTACTTTGTTTAATATACGGTATAAAATGCAAGTAGTTTAAAATAGACTTATTCTATTTAGGTGTAGCCAGTCACGAGTTTTATTTTTTAGTATTAATATATGCGTTAGATGGAATTTCAAACAAACTTTTTTAAACAACTATGTAAATTAAAATTTTTATGCTTGTTGTAAATTACTTTGTATGATGCAAAAAAAATTAAAAAAGACTTGTAAAAATAAAAACAAATAAATTAAGTTTCATATAATATCATTTTTATTTATCCAAGAATTGTGATCTTTATCAAAACCTAACCACTTAACAAAAACCTGATTTCCTTTTCTTTTCAATATTTTTTCAACAAGAAAAGTGTCAGGATTTTTGACTCGAGTAAGTTCAGGCTCATAAAAAGAACCTGAAATCGGAGTTTTTGTATATAATCAAATAAATTAATTAAGTAATTGGGTCTGTACGTTTTACTTCTTTAATTGTAAATATTTCTGTTGACCAGTTTGGCTGATAACCTTTTGAAAAACAAAAAAATTTGTAAGATTTTAGAAAAATAAAATATAATAATAAAAATTAACCATAATTTTTTTATTTTATAATTTAAGAGGTTTTTACAGGGGATTTTTTTTTTACTTTACAGATTTTTTTTTTTTAAATTTACAGGGTTTTAAATTTACAGTTTCAAAAAATAATAAAAAACTTTTACAGATTTTTTTAAAATCTTTTTTCTCTTTTTATAAAACCGAAAGGTACAGAAGAATAATTTTCATTAAATTTTCTTTTTTCAGCTTTTATTTTGTATGTTTTTATTTCAGGTACAGTGATAACTTGGTGTTCTGCTGTTCTTCTAAAATTTTTTGATAAAATGCATACACCATCTTTGTCATTAGTTAAAATCATTTCCTTAATTCTTTCAAAATTTATTATTTTTGAAGAATCGTAATTTAGTCTTATTCCTTTTACTTTACAAACAGCCGATTCAGTTTGAGTTTTGGTAGAAAATATCTTATAGCTATAATTTTTAGGTCCTCCACTTACAAATTCTGTAATGTAGCTTCCAACTCCAAAAGACTCAAGCTCATCTGTCATATCTCCAATAAAGTTTCCCGTAGGAGGTTCATACTCGCCATCTTTTGAAATATATATTACCGAGTCTGTATCGTAATATAAAACACGTTCTTCTAATTTTTCAAGAAAACTATATAATTTTAGTCGAGCTTGTGCTGTTGTATAACAAGCTATACATACGTTAACAGTAGAAAGCGAATCTACATCCTCATTTTTGTATTTCCAATTTACCAAAAGTGTTTCTGTGTTAATAATCATTACATGTACAACATCTTTACTAGGATCTGTTATCAAATTATAAAATTCGGAGGGATTTCTAACTATTAGTGTTTGTGTTTGATTTTCTTTCTGGCCAAATTTTCCCCAAAATGAATTTAATATAATTTTTGCAAACTGTCGTAAACCTGAGTTTTTACAGATTTTTTCTGCATTTAGTTGAATATTTTCTTGTTCAAAAAACTCTTTTATGTATTTTTGTTTTGAATGTTGGCAATCGCAGTCTTTAGGCCAACCTGAAGCTTCTTGTTTTATTTTTAGAAATTTATCCATCATTTCAGTAAATAATCCTGTTTTGTTTAAATTTTTATCATATTGCTGTACCTTATAACTCCAGATTTCATGTATTTGAATTATTTTATAACCTTTCTCGATAGCTTTCATTACTTCATCTATAACCCAGGTTCCTGTGAGTGTTTTTTGTTCTTCAGAATGCGTACAATCATCTTGATTGCTTTCTGAACTACAGGTTAAACAAAGTGTGAACATTAATTTATTATTTTGTTTTACGAGAAGAACTGGATGAAACAAATCATATGGTGGAAGAATGTCACACTTAATTAATCCTTCGATTTTTTTCAAATCAAGTTCGGAGCATTTTTCGTGTCCAACAAAAACTTCTGGATGTCCTATTGGGAATTTACCATATTTGCACACAAAGGGATATAACGAGCAAATATCAATATATTTTATTTTTTCTCCTTCTTTAGCTTTATAGTGTAAAACTGTATTTCCTGTTCGTCCTCCATAAAATGCATCCCTAGGATTTAAAGGAATATTCTTTAAAAGTGGATGACTTAATAAATATGACATATCTTCTTTTTCATTTATTTGTTGCCGAAAATCACATTCCCACATTTCAATTACCTCATATCCAGAAGATTTTAGTCGCTCTGATTTTGCTACAGTAGATTCAAATCTAGCATCCATTGTATCAAATTCAGTTTTACTTATCGGCTCGTTACGCCTATAACGAAAACATTTTGGGTGACCATGATAGTAGCATCCATGAAATTCAAAAATTTGTTTTGTTTCCAAACACAACCCATCTACTTTTAATCCATTTACAATTGCTTCTCGTTGTTTACCAGCGTGACGAATATTGATGCATCTCTGATCTTCTTCCCAAATTAACCATTGAAGAGCTATTTTTGATTGTATATCTGTAAGTCTATAGCCATTTTTTGGTATTAAGCCAATTATCTCTGGTTTTAAAAAATTTCTACGGAAAACTAAATTGCATGCTGATGCTATAGTTACGCCTTCGATAAAAGGACACACATTGCTTTCTTCTAACATAAGATTCCTAAACTTTATACAAGCTTCCGCTAATATATATACATCATTTTTACAGTAAGCTTCCAGCTCGGTTTGCATATTAAATTCAGTATGTTCATTTTCTTCATACCAAGCGATAAATTCTCTACGATCATTTTCTGTCATTGTTTCGATACCATAATAGTGTTTTAATGGCAATGGTCCAATGTAATTAGCATTTTCTCTAGTATTGAATAAATGTGGAAAATGACCTTTTTTTATATTAACAGATAATTCAAAAGCTTTCGGAAGTTTAGCCAGTGCCATTGGCAAATAATTTAACGAATCTAAAAACTTTATGTTATTTATTTCCATTTGAATAATTTTTGTTCCTCTCATCATTAATTTGGGTTGTAAATTACTTTTAATCAATAGTTCATTTAAAATGAATTGATGATCAAAACTTTGTCCATTATGAGCCAAAACCGTAACTTTTTTAAAGTTTTTTGCTAATCCAAAAATATAATCAACAAAACCTGAAATTACATTTGTTTTTAAAACTTTTGTCCTATAACCACATTTTAAGCAAAAATACAACTTAGATTCATTTATGCAACGATTGCATCTTGTAGAGAGAACACACAGATTTGGTTCGTGTAATTTAACATCTTGTTTTTGCTTTTGGTATATTGTTGTTCCTTGCATTGTTTCTAAATCATAAAATATAAAAAGAAAATCGTCGAGAACTGGTTTTCTTGTATCAATACTAATGTAACAATAATGATTTCTTTCTACAAATTTTTTACACTGTTTGCAAAACACAGTATAACATTTGTGTAAGCCACGCTTAACTGAATATAATTTGAAGCATTTTAGACATTTATGAACTTCTGAGCATATATGTTTAGAATGTTTTCTAAAGCAGTTTTCTCCTCTGAAAGATCGTTTACATGTAATACACGAAATATTTGTAGGTATTATATCACATGCGGGAGATTGCTGGCAATAAATACAACTACCACCACATTTATGATAGTTTTTATTGCTGTATCCCACATTGCATTTTTCACAATAATAATTTATACAAAAAACTGATGTAAGCGAGGTAATTAGGTTGTAATGGTTATCGTGATAATAGAGATTAATTCTCTTTCCACCGTTTCTTCCCTCAAATATAATATGTTTCTTGTCGCCATAACTGTAGACTACAATGTTGTACTCATCTCCGAAATGATTCTGTATTTTTTGTAATTCTGGAATTCCCGCGCTACTTGTTCTATCTCCTTGTGTTTTCTGCGCTAGCTCGTATGCTAAATTCGTTTGCAATTTGTTAATGTCTTGTCTTATTTTTTTATAATTGACGTCTTTGTCGACGAAAGCTTTTCCAACTACTATTGCACGATACAGACAAAGATTGTCTTTATTTTTAATACTCACAACTCCTGTTCGTTTCATGCACTGTTCTTTGAATGTAAAATAGTTTTTCTTTCGACCATTTCCTGTGGGTACATTCACTATGGTAGTAGTAAGTTCAAATGAATCAGTGTCCAATCCCTCAGAATTACTCTGAAAAATTTTATAAATTAACTCCCATATATCTTCAACCTTGAGGGTGCTAGCTGGTTTGTAGCTCATCCAACCCGGTGTTCGTTCTTGAAAATTATTCCCAAAAAATGTTATTCCAACAAGGTCGGTTGGATTAACGTTCTCAAGCGAGTATTCTACAATTTCGTTTATTGCATCTTTAAACCACGAAAGCATATCTTCGTTGCTTGGAGTCGATTTAATTTTAAAAGTTATTTTACGCGAAAATATTTTAAAGCGATGAGCATACTGGTTTCTTTCATTTACTATTTCGAATTTTGGCTCTTCATCAATAAATTTTTTTAAAAAAATCTTTTTGGCCATTCTAACTTAACAATTTAAAATTACTTTATTCTTTGAACAAAGCCGTAAAGGTTACTCCATATTTATAGTGCAAAAAAAAAAAAAAAAAAAAAAAAATAAACATTTATTTTCAATCGGGTCAATTTTTTAAAAAACAATTTAATTTTTTTTATTATAAAAGAATTCTTTACATTTTTTTTATAAAAAATTAAAATTAATAATTTATTTACACATTAAGGTGCAGCAAATATTAATTAAATATCAAAAACCTTGTGTCATATAAAAACAAAAGAAACTATTTGTCAATTCTTGTCTTAGTAATTTGTTTAAATGTTGATTGCAATAATGTGTTAATTAAATAGACAAAGAATTATATATTAATTATTTGAGGCTGTTGATTAATGTGTTTAAATTGTATTTTATATTACATTCTAATAAGAATTATTTTTGTGTTAAAGTTTCCAGAGAGTGTTTCATAAACTATTTTTTTTTTTTATAGTCACGATTATTTTAATTTTTTTTTTTTAGTCAAGAAAGATTATTTTAATCATAATGTTTTACTAGAAAATATCTTATTAGATTATTGAAAACACTTTAATGTATATCGTTATAATTACAAATAAATCTGATTGGATTATGGAATTTATTATTGAAAAGAGCTTTTGAGTTGTTTAAAACAAGATTTATTATTCTAACAAAGGAATTTGAATGGAAATAAATTCCGTCGTCGTCGTCGTCGTGCCAAAAAGTCATGTTCTAACAAAACAATTTAGGAGCGTTTAAATTTCCTCATAAATTTAGTTCCTTGTTAAATAATTGACGGTATTTATTAAAGTAATTTAAACTATGGTAGTAAAAAAGTATAAAAGAAAAGACAAAATTTTTATTTCTATCAATTGAGTTCTACACAAAACTTAGTTTAAACAGTACTAGTAGCAGTACCAAAAAAAAAAAAAAATAATGGTAAGTAATTTTTAAATTTTAAAAAAATTTAATAATCTATTTTTTCAAAATTTTCAAAATTATGCTATATTTTTTTTTGTATTTTATTTTCATTTAGGATTTTGTAGACAATCTCATAGCAATCGGAAAAGGGAAACAAGAGAGCTACAAAACGATAGATGCTCTGGTGAAAGACGTGATGTACGAGGTAGAAGAATGGAAATTTCTAAAGACCAAAAAAGGTCAGCGGGTGGTTCTATGTAAGGTAACATGCCCAATTGAAGATTCAACTAACAGCATTACTTTTTTTATGCCGGAGCGGTTCTCCAAAAAAGTAGTGTCAGAGAAAGAATTAAATGAACTGAACAGCAAGGGCTTCTATTTTAAATTTTTGGGACGGGATCCTAATAGGTGGAATATGGCTCTGTTTGAGTTAATTCCAAAAACGAGTATAGACTCGCAAGAAAAATTTTATAAATAAAAAAAAGTTAAATAAAAAATTTACAAAATGAAATATTTTTTTTTATTTAAATTTTTCAACTTTCCAGATTTTATTTAATTAAATTTATAAAATTTTTAATTTCTTCCAGGACACCTTTTTTATTTATATTTTTTCAGGTTACCTTTTTTATTATTATTTTAATTTTAGGTCGGCTTCAGCAGGCATCTTCTCCTTGCAAATAAGTCTTGTAAGCACATCCAAGTCGTGCTCACTTGGCATCTTTTCTGTACATACCAATTTTGAGCCATTATCACCGCTACCTGCTGCTCCTCTAGAAAGGTCCTTAAATTCAAATTCGTAATTGAAAGTTAATGTTCCTTCTAATTGGAAAATATCGCATTTTCCAATTATTTCTTCAAACGGCTCCTGTACTTCCATTTTTAATTAAAAATAATTTGAAAACTTAAATCAATTTATACTTTTTATGCAACATACATAATATTTTGCATCATACATAACACTTAATACTTTGTAGCTACCAATATAAAAATCACTATGTAGAGGAGTTAAAATATTAGTCAGCAAGATTTTTGCAACTCTTTCCACATTTTTTTTTTTTTTTTCAGGTTAATTCATTTAAATCAACCGATGTTTCTGGAGAGTCGATATCCGCTCCCCAAAAGTCCAATACCGGTCCCCTGAGGTCCGGTCCCCTTTATAGCGGGGCCTGTATCAGGCGCCTCCTTTATCGGTCTTTGAAGGTCCGGTATCAGTTTATACTACTGCTAAAGGCTCCCTTCCCCTCTTTTTTCCACTCTTTTTAAATCGTATTAGTTATAAATTAGAGGATTTCAAGGTATTTTAAAATAGTAAGGCACAAAATGAGCAGCAGGAAGGCAGTAGCAGATTTACAATTTATTGTTGGAAATAATAAGCAATATTTCTTGAAGGAATTTGCTTTGATAGCTGATGGGTCACTGATACCAATGCTGTTTATATTTAAAGCACCTTATTCGTTCGAAGAGTTAAATACTGATGTTAAACAGCAAAATGAATTCAATAAAACACAAATAAATGGCCTTGACTGGGATGATGGCTTTATAGAATATTCAGCAATTAAAAATACCTTAAAGGAACATTTAAATTCATTCAACGTCGTTTACGTAAAGGGGTACAAGAAAAAGGAATTTTTAGATAAATTTGTTTCGAGTTCAGTACAAGTTATCAACTTAGATAATGACATTCCATCTCTTCAGAAACTAAAAAATTTCACAACCATTTGCCCTCACCATAACATTACTGAAAATTTAAAAAGATGTGCTGTAAAAAATTGTATGAATTTATATATGTATTTAATAAAAGAAAATAATTGGTTTTAAAAAATATTTGTTTTATTTATTGTTGACCAAGATAATTTTTCTGACAAAAACATAGGTATTTCATAAAATAGTCTGGAATAATTACACTGAGCTATGTGTAAATTCATTGGAATGTAGAAATCTTCTTGTTCCAATCTTAGTTTATTCTTTTCAATACATCTCTCAAAATATTTGAATACATATTCTCTTATATTAAGTTCAGCTCCGTTGTTATATGACATCACTGCTTGTATAAAGTCTAGCATAAGACAAAAACGAGTGCACTCATCTAACTGCAATACAAGTTTTTTAGTGCGCTCATCATGATTAAATGTTAACGAAAATCCTTTTGCATTTAATTTTGCTTGACTGTTTTTAAAGTCGTGATAAAATGTATACCACTCCAAATAATTCATTTCGCTTATGACTTTATTTTGTCGTTGGAAAATTATTGATGCAGCAAAATTCTCAATATTAAATCCAATTTGAATTTTTATTGTTTGTTTTTTATCCAAAAAATAAATATAGCTTAATAAAAGGTTCTGCGGTGGCTCACCTTTTTCTGTTTTAAATACTTCTGAATTTGTAGATTGCTCCATTGTTTTGTTTTGGTTTAACTGATGAATTCTATTTTAGAATTTTGTATTTATAGTTTTTCTTCCACATTTTTTAAAAATTTTTCGAAATATTCTTTGTATTTTTTTATCGTTTTTAAGTGGGGATGATGTGTCGAATAAATTAAGAAAATATTTTATGCTTTTACGGGAACTTCGCATCCATAGATATACACAACAATAATGTCCACAAACAGATGTTAAATTACTTTGTAAACGCTTATTGTTGAAAACAAAACATGTTGATTGATTTTGTAGAAATTTTATAATCTTATTGTGAAACGGGGGATTTCCAAATGAATCAAAATATTCTGCACACCCTTGAACTGGAACAAATATTGCTAACCAATGTGTTCCCTTTTCATTAGAATTATCGGTATTTACCACCAAAATACTAGGTTTTAAAACTTGTTTTGGTAATTTATCAAGAGCATAAACGCCTCTAAATATTTTATGTGTTAACTTATTACATTTCAGAACCTTTGAAATCTGAAGTGTATTCATTATCTTGCAATCGTGAGATATCAATTAGTCGAGTTTTTCCTCGTATAAATGCTATCAAAAATTCTGCTTTAATTTTTCCATTTGTTAAGACTATATCGAATTTTTCAAGCAAATTTATTAAGTTATTAGTTATTTTTTCGTTATCGATATGTCCAAAAGAGTAATTCTCAATATCCGTTTTTTTCAAATCTCTGACAGGAAATTTATACTTTAATTCTTTTACAATAGTTTTACATTTTTCTTTTATACCAGCCACAGCAACATTTTTTACAAATATTGTATTGTTATCGTCCGTACAGAACGATAAATCTACTAGAGCACATGTCATTTTGAAATGAATAGAGATGATTTACTAAACTTCCTTTTATATGTTCACGTAGACGTTACGATTTTTATCAATTTCGATATTAGCATCGAATTCTGCAAATACAATACAAGTTAATGTTGAAGTTAATGGAGAGCTGAGTCTTGCTTCAATCTTTACTACTCCCTGGTTTAATAAACTCTGACATGTGTCTGTTCCCGAGCCGTCTGGTGATAAATCAAAAGCCAGTATTGTATAACCTTTTGAAAATAATTCTTTTGAAATTTGATGTCCTCTATCAGAATGATGTATACCTGTTCCGCTAAATAATGTTAAATATGCTCGAGAATTACAAGAATTATTCGGTGTAAAACTTGTTTCAATTGAAGAGTTTGGTGTAGGCACTCCATTCACATATAATTGAAATTGTGTGAGATTTTGATGGTCGAAATGGTATGGATTTTTTGATCTCTTACCATTGAAATTTTCATTATTAACCATACAAAATACTAGAGCTTTTGGTATTTGCCCTATAAATATATTATCCAATGGTATATTAGATGTGTTAGCTGGAATTGTAAATGTTTTGATTTCACTTCTGGTATAAAAATATTTCGCGTTAGCCTTTTCCAATACAGTATTATGTGCTATCAATATGCTAGGATTAATTGTTAAATGTTTCATGTATAACGTAGCTTCGAGAATTTTTAAATAGCTTTCATCGGCATCGTTAAAGAAAATAAAAAAATCCTGTTTTTCTAGGACTAAAGCAATTCGAATGTCAACATTATTTAAAAGTAATTTAGGAGTATTGAAGAAATCTACATGTAATTTTCCCATTAATTCTACTACAGTAGAATTGTTGTATGATTTTTGTCTTGATTTAGAACCAGAATTATTAAAATCATTTACATTTGGTTTATCCAATTCCCAACCAGATGCTTCCAGATGTGTTTGACTGGAATCTGTACCATAATTTAGTAAAGTAGTTAAGTATGCTTTATAATGGTATAAGGAGTCTGAAGGAGTGATGTTTTTTCCGTTTAGAGTTACATTACATTGTTTAATTAAAGAGTGTAATAAATTATTTACAACACTAGGTTGCGGAGCTGACTTTGCTTCAGTTCCGGTTCCTACTTTATCATTTGCACTCCAAACTGATCCATCTTTTTTTAATATTTGAACTTTAAATTTTATATAGGTGGAGGATAAATCTCGATATGTATCTCCATTTCCAAGTGAAATAAATTCAATAGTTGACGGTGATGCCTCTAAAGAAGCTAAAGGATTGTATGCTACCTCTTCTGAACGCAAAATACTTGTTTGTACGGGTAATGACGCAAAAAGATCAAGTTCAGATTTCATACATTCCATTTTTAATTGAATATGTCGGATGTTTTACTTTGCTTTTTTCGTCGTTTCGACTTCAAATGTGTCTTTTTAGAAACTGTTCGTCTTTTAATAGCTCTTTGTCTTTTTATAGTTCTTTGTCTTCCACCATACATCGAATGCAGTTGGTTAACTACTGATTTCCGTAAATTTTTTATACCGCCTTTGCTTTGATCAATTAAAGCTTCTTTTATGTTTGCACCAGATGCTATATCATTAAAAATATTTTTACTTGTGTTTACAGCCTCTTTTTTAATTAAGTCCCAACCTGATGTAAAAACTGGCTTTAAGTAACGAATTAAACTTCCGAATATATTTCCAAAACCACGACCTCTTTGTATAGCTGGATAAAATTGTAATAAAGGCCCAATATCGTTGACTCCTCCACCTACTTGAGAGGAATAATATCTCACGTAAGCTCTTTCCATGTTTGATAGGATACCATATTTGAGTAGTAGTATTTATATTGTTTTTGGGGAATTAATGCTTTTTAAAGTGTAATACAATTTTTGTTGGATAGTAACTGGAAACAAAATTTATTTCATCACCGTATTGGTTACAAATTTTAATTGCTATTGTTTCAAAACAATTTTTTTCTACGGGTATGTAATGAACATTTTCAAATTCAATATTTGTAGGTATTCTACAATTTTCTATGTTGATAGCTCTCAACGCCCGCACTTTGCTACTTCCAAAAACAGATGATTGAATGATATCTGAATAAATCATCACCATTCCATTCAATTCATCTTTATTATTAGCAACAGCTAATTTGAATAGTTCAGGTAATTTTGTTTTGAAATTTTTTATATTTTTTTTCTGTTGAAATAATTCAGTTAGTAATGTTTTTACATTATAACTTTGATTAACTTTTATATAGAAACTGTCTTCATCAAAAGTCTGCGATATTCGAATTAAATCCCCTCGGTTAGATTCTGACACTTTTTTAAATATTATATCATCATAATTTTTAGGATTAGAGATATATGTCAAAACTTCATTAAAAAATTCTTTGAAAACTTGATTTCGAGTAAACCCGGGATTAGGAGTTATATTTTTAATAAGCGTTGGCAAAAAATTAAACTTCCAATCATCCAAATGTAATTCCGAATCGTTATATGAATAATATGTGTAGCCTATAGATTTGGTTACTTTAATTTTTCGAGAGGTTTTTCAATATTTGTTACATAAACATTATACTGTCCAATATTAATAAAAACACATTTCTTTTTGTTTAATTCTTCTGTTTGTAGGAAATCGTTCAGATATATTTCTGAAAGACCAACTTTCCAATTTCCATTTCTTAAATCAAAGGGAATAGGTAATTTATTTTCAAATGAAGCTAAAGTGCTGTTTGGAAACAGTGTTAAATTATCATTACTAAACAATGTTAAATAGAAGTCATCTTGACTATCCATCTTTGTTAACTTCTACTAAAACATAAAATGTTGAACTATTTATATGTTGTCCATTCCGGTGTTGATGAAGTTCTTAGTTTTGGACTTCTTAGTAAAGGTTTTAGTTTTCGTTTTTTTGTTTCAGGAAATTGTGAAAGTATAGTTGAGGAAATTGAACTACCGGCTGATCTTAGTGTCTTCTTTTATTCAGGAGATGGTACAGCAACGGTAATTACATCACCGCTTGGTGTTTCAAACATTCGATAATCAGAACTTAGAGATGGTCTTTCGACTAATTTTTCATCTTTCAACATTTCAGTTTGAGCTAATTTTTTAAATGAATTTTCATCATCCAAATCATAATGTGTTAAATCGATATCCATACTTGAATTTTCTTTTTTAGGATCATATTCAAACACATCATCAGTAACTAATGGTAAAAAATCGGTCTGTGCTGATGTTGATTTGTATTTAGGTAATTCAGTTTCTGTATATGCATTTCGTTTAGAAAAAAATTTTGTTTGAGTGCCTATATCAAATGTAAGATTATTAGTCTTTTCTGGTAATTTTTTTGCGTGTCTTTTGTTAATTCCATATTTGAGGAGATTTTGCCGATATAAGTACCATTTTTGCAATGGTTTTAATTTTTTGTCATATAAAACTTTTTTCATTTTTTGATCTAATAAATCCAAGTTTTTATCATCTTGAAATAATTTACTAAATTTTGAAAATATTTCTGGTGACATAACAATCATTCGCTGCATTATGTCTTACTGAGCAATTTTCCTATTACACCAGATAATATAGTACCGATTAAAGTTGGTAAAAATCCACCATGTTGAACTAATATTTTTCGTTTGGCTTTTATACTTTTCTTTGCACAGGCTAGGAATCTTAATTTTTTTTTATGTTTTTTTAATTTAGCTTTTTGTGCTGGTGAAATTTTATTATTACCATTTAATATATTGATTGCAATTTCGGCAATAGTTTTTATAATATCATCATCACAAAATTTAAGAATATTTTCACGAAATTTCTTCTTCTTACACTTTCCTAGTACATGTAATATATGTTGGTTTTTCTTCAATCGTTTCATACTTTTGACAGTTGTTCAAATCACTCGTATTACAGAAGCATATGCAATATTCTTTTGAAAAAATATTAGTTCTAATACGAAACAAATCGTTAACGTCTTGTGTTAAATCCAACACAATATAACCATGTGGACTTGAGGTTGATTCATTATATACCCCCAGGAAACCTTTTATATTTTCAGGATATAGTTGTCTAGCAAGAGGAAAAATCTGTGATTTGTCTCGAGGGTTTTTAAAAAGCACTAAATATTTACAATTTAATGAAATATCTCTTGAATATTTCCCCTGATGAAAAACGTTTTGCGTTAACAATACAATAGATAAATTACGATGGTGAGAACCTTTAGTAAATAATTCGCATACCTGTTTATTTGCAGAATCTAACATTAAATCATCTAAAACTATTAATGTAGGTTTATTTTCATTCTCACTAAACTTTTCAGGAATACTGGTAAAAAAGTCTATATCAGAAAAATCTATATTTTTCGGAATAGCTGAAATTTCTGGGTTACACCATTTTATTGTTTCAATTCTTGGATGTATCAATCTGTTAATATTTATAATTAAGTTGCATATAAATGTTGTTTTTCCACAACCAGATGGTCCCGCCACCATCATTGTAAATGGATGATTAAAATATATCATCATTGGTTCGCGTTTTAAAAGTAATTGAAAGATAATTGGATTTGTTTTTCAAATATATAAAAACGTGTAAAATTTATTCTCATTTTGAAAGATGGAGGTGAAGGAGGTGGAAGAGTTTTTAAAATTATATTCCTCTGTCTTATTAAATGAGCATAAGCAACGTATTTTTCACATGTTTAAATACATTCAAGAATTTTCAACAACAGAAAAATTTACGTCAATATACGGAACTCATTTGGCTCTTTGTCCTTGGGCTTACGATAACTCGTCATCTGGACCGGATACATGTAACTGTTGCTTTATAGAAAATTATAAAATAGAATTGAAAAATCTGATTAAATGGTACAAACATAATGTCAAGGGCACAAATAGTATCGGAAATACATAGACCAGCCAGACGAAACTTCCGTCGAAGAAAATTTATTCAAAAAGGTTTAAACGATACATGGCAAATCGATTTAGTAGAAATGATTCCATATGCAAAGTATAACAAAGGAAATAAATATTTATTAACTGTAATAGATATCTTTTCGAAATATGCTTATGCTGAACCAATTAAAACTAAAAATGCTAATAACGTTTTACTGGGCATGCAAAAGATTTTTAAACGTGCTGGAACACTCCCAAAAAATATTCAATCTGATCAAGGTAAAGAGTTTTTTAACAAAGAATTTAGAAAACTTATGGAAATAAAAAAAATTAATCATTATCATACATATTCTGAAATGAAAGCATCCATAGTAGAACGTTTCAACCGTACTTTAAAAAATGCAATGTGGAAGCAGTTTAGTTTTCACGGTAATTATAAATGGATATCTATTTTACCCTCACTTATTGAGAAATACAACTCAACATATCATCGTACAATTAAGCTTCAACCTAAAAAAGTTACAAAAGCAAACGAGAAATATATTTTGAAGAATATTTACATACAGCCGAAATTTTATCAGAAAGCTAAATACAAAGTTGGAGATTATGTACGTATAAGTAAATACAAAGGAAACTTTGCAAAAGGTTATCAACCAAATTGGTCAACAGAAATATTTACAATCAAAGAAGTAAAACGCACAGACCCAATTACTTACAATTTACTTGATTATACAAAAACACCAATTTCAGGTTCTTTTTACGAGCCTGAACTTACTCGAGTCAAAAATCCTGACACTTTTCTTGTTGAAAAAATATTGAAAAGAAAAGGAAATCAGGTTTTTGTTAAATGGTTAGGTTTTGATAAAGATCACAATTCTTGGGTAAATAAAAACGATATTATATGAAACTAATTTGCTTTTTTATTTTTAATTTTTTTTTTGACGTTTATTTATTCGCAAAATACAAAGTAGTTAATATAATAAATCAATTAACATTAACATAAATTCATATCAAACACCTGGATTTTTTCTTTAAAAATTTTTTCTGCAACACAATAAATCTATTTGATTTTATAATGTTCTAATTTGTATCTACAATAACAGAAAATTTAATTTACATTATACAAAGTAGCAGAAAATTTAATAATAACTGACTTTTTTATTTGCAAAATACAAAGTAGTTAATATAATAAATCAATTAACATTAACATAAATTTTTATCAAACACCTAGATTTTTTCTTTAAAAAATTTTTCTGCAATAAACATAACAATTAATCAATAAATACATTTTTTAAATTACTTTAAAACTAAGATACAATATCAATGTCAATATTTGCATTTTATTTATCTCATAAATAACAACTGCATTCTTGTGTTAATATTACGTTAAAATAATTGATTGACCGTGAAAGCTTTTTATTAAAAAATAAAATAAATTCTTATTATTTACAATAATCTATGTTACTATATACAATCACAACAAGATCATTGTACTTACTTGTATTATTTACGAAAGCTTTTTCCGGAAACTAATCATGCAACCGGTAGAAATACTACACACCTGTTTAGGTCATTGCACTATCTACTTGTTCCACATTATCTAGTTGACCTTCTATATTATTTACAAACACTTTCCGGAAACTAATTATGCAAACACCAATCACGACATCTAATTTGCATACCGGTTTTTACACTACAACATTCCTTAAAAAAGCTCTCAACAACCAAGTAAACGCCAAGTCATTGGCCTAATTTGCATAATTATTTTCCCATGCCCAAGCGCTATGCCAAACTATTGCTATCTCTTTCTGGCTCAGAATTCCCATGCCCAAGTGGCATGTATACTACTTATCATAGTTGTACCATAAAGAAATCATATACATAGAGAATTATTGTTGAACAAAAAATGTTAGTCAATTTTGTTGATTTGAAATCACCCTACTATCGTATTTGGTATATTTCGTAAAAAGATGACCGTATTTTTGGTATACATAGTAAAATCAAATTGAGATTATTTCTTTGCTTTATTTCTCTTTTTATTTTGCTTTTATGTCAATCGATGTATGTACAATTGTTTATAATTCTTCATCAAGTTGGACGATTTCTTTTTAAAAAATTTTATTTCATATTTTTATTGTTGTTTTTTTATTTGTATGTTAATCAATGTACGTAATATGTATTACATTTGTCTATTTTGTATATATGTATTTATTTATGCAATTTGGACGATTTCTTTTTTATTTAGAAAACAGAGAACCCTTAAAAGTAAATAATAATTATTCAAGCACTAAATGCTATTCTAGTAGCATTATATTTATATTCTATGTAAGAAATTTTCATGTACTTTTTGAAAATTTTCAAACTGTCTCGTCAGACGAAAAAAGTTGTTTTTGCAGGCATTGTTTAAAATTTCAGAAGAATGCAGATTTTTATTTAAAAAAGTATTCGACAGTTCATAAAAGGTTAGCTTTCTTTAAGAAACAAAATGTAATTTAGAAAAAAAACATTATTTACTTAAAAAATCAAAATAAAAGTTAAGGCAAAAATTAAAAAAAGAAAAACAGGATTTATCTTTATGCAGCATTATTAATAGGCAGTTTCAATTGAGTAACGAAACCAAAATATTTTTAAAAATGAATTTTAAAAGTGTTAGTAAATGGTCCGAAGATGAAAAAAACGTAGCATTAAATATTCATTTTAATTCACGTAAAGGTTATAAATTTTTTGAGAAATGGTGTAAAGCTTAATTAGCTCCACTTTAGTTCCCTTAATAGATGGATCCCCATCAAACATTTAAATATAGGTTTTAACGACAAAAATATAATGAGCTAGGCATTATTTCTCAGAAAAAGATTTAATTGAAAGGTTGGCTGTATTAGTATTCGATGAAATAGTTATTAGAAGGGACCTATACTATAACAGTGCACTGCATGAAATTAGTGGTTTTTCTGATTATGGTTCCGACAAAACAAAAGACTTCGCAAAATACATATGTGTATTTTATAATGTGTATTTACATATCTAAAGGATTTTTTATGCCGAGTGGAATAAGAATTTGAAAGCTTACTTATATACTTTTCCATAATATATTTCATCCGGCTTTTACCCTTTTAGAATTCTAAATTAAATAATAAGATAAACAAAAATTTTTAATTATATTTTTTTAGTAATTAAAAACCTAAAAATTATAAAAAATTTTACATATTTTAAACTAACGAAAATTTAAAATACATAGATATATTAGAAGACAATTTATGGAATTATTTTCTAACGATTTGAAAGATTTGGAATAAGTAAATAATACAAGTAAAAACATATAAAGAAAAAAAAAAGAAAATTCATTCTTCTTTTTCTATCAGTAATATTTTTTTTATTTTATAATCAAAATGTACACAAACTGCGTAAAAGTTTTATGTATTTATATATATATATATTGTGAAGAAAAAAATTAAAATAAAATATGATTTAAATAAAAACACAATTTTTATATTAAACAATTTATTGATTTTTATTTTCAAGACCGTTTTAAAGAATGGTTAAACTTAGACTAAATTATAAAAGAAAGTTTTCAATATAAATTTTAAAATTAATTTCTTTTTAAAATTACAAAACAAAATTATTATTATATTATCTTTTTTTATTTTTCATTACTTATCCTAAAAAAAATAAAAATTGCTTAATACAAAAAAAATATATTAATAATCAATAATATACTTAACATCGGTTTCCGATATTGCAATACACAAGAAGAAAAAGAATTTATTTTTGTTGTAATTTGACACTTAAATAAATGTCAAATGTTTGGTTTCAAAACGAAATTACAACATATTTAGAATGAAAAAAAAACTAAGTCATATAACAACGTTCATTAACATTTTAATTTTTTTTTTTTTAATGAAATATGATCTAGTATAAAATCGTTCAACTTAATTTAATATTTGAGTACTTGAATAATAATAAAAAAAAAATTATATTTGTTGCGTTAGGTCAGGAGACCTATAATTGTTATTTATTTTACGTAATTAATATAATTAAAATATATTTGTTTGGAAATTTATTTTAAGGAAAATTTCGTATTAAGTATTTTAAAAATATAAATTATGTTTTGATAACGAAATTTATGAATTCTGGTTCTGAGAATTAGCTTGAATGATCTTGTTCAAGATTTCGATATATGACTCCCCCATCCTTAGGATTTTTGTACTCCTGAACAAAATATTTAGTTTTATTTATATTTAGATCACTTATTTGATTTCTTTTTCTTGATTTTATTTGATAGTATATTATCTTGATTACAACTAAAATAATAATTATTACAAAAATAGAATTAATTTGGATTACAATTTTATTAATTTTTCTTTCAAAATTTATTTCTTTTATTTCATTATTGTTTTCAATTTGTTTGATATGTAAGCTTTCTAATTTAATAGTATGATTTATATTTTCAACTGTAATGTAATTTGGTATTACAATGTTATGTTTGAATTCTTTCTTTTTATTTGAATATTTAAAGTTATTAATTTCAATAGAACAATTATAGAAAAATATTATATAGTTTTTATTCAATGAATACAAGATGTTATTACAATTATTTGTTAAGTTGAGTTTTTGTGCATTTTTAACTAATACAATTCCTTGATCAATTTCTACAGTTTTAACATTACGTTCAATAGCTTTAGCACAGTTTTTAAATGATTTTATAAAAAGATTTGAAATACAAGTTGAATTTATGTTTGATATCTAAATCGACTATATGAAGAAGTTTGATATAGCTTTCTACTATTGAGATATTTTCTTGTTGAATTATGGTATAACCGGATTCCGTCTCTAACTTTTCTAAGGTAAACGTTGCTTCAGTTTTGATCAAAAAAAGGCTCACTAGTAAGAGTTGTAAAATTATTTTGACCATCATGGTTATTAATTCTTGGATTACCTGTAATAAATTTATAATTTTTTTTAATTCTAGTTGGATGTATATTTCGATTATTATTATCTAACATTTTGTTTCCCTCTAGTTTGCTTTTAATTTTAGTATATTTGGGTTGTGTTTTATAACGTTGAGAATCGAGGTTATTTACTACGATTTCATCTTTATCTTGTGCCTTAAATTCTAATCTTGTAGTATTTATTTTATTTATTTTTGTAACTTTTTTCCTATGAATTAAATTTTTAATTTCTTCTCTATTTGTAATTTTACCATTAATTATATCTATTGGCCTAGTCATAATGGTCGAGTGGGTTGCACAGTTATATTTTTCAACCGCTAAGGATACTTTATGTACTACATTTAATTTGAGTTTTTGAGCTTCGAAAATTCGGAGATGTTCATTTAAAGTACCGCGAGCTCTTTCAATATCAGAATTTCCTGTATGAGATCTTGGGGAAGTAAAATGTACTGCTATACCTTCTTCTCTACAGAAATCTTTAATATTGAGATTATTCAATTCATTATCGAACACGAGTTTATTTGGTCTTCCTAGTATTGCGAATCGAGTTCTTAGAAGGTCTATAATGGTTAATGCATTCCTATCGGGTAGTTGTTGAACCATAAGATGTTTTGAAAATTTATCAAACGTGGTTAGAAATGTTAACTTGTAACAATAGAAAACGTCACCACATATAATGTCATTTGGATAGTTTGGGGTTTCGCTTATCTCGAACTTGTACTTTACGGGTTTACGATCATATTTAGCAAATATTTCTTTAATTTTTGGATAAAAGTATGATTTCCTAATTTCGTTAAAATTTTCAATAATCCCTCTGTGATTTGATTCAGAATGGATTTTTTCTATTATTTCTAATACTTTATTTTCATTCAATAAATTCATAGCTTTAATTGTACATTTAAAAAATTTTATTTTGTTATTATTACTAAATAATTCAATTAGTTTTTGTTGTAATAAATTGTATTTACTTTCTTCTAATTCCGAGAAGATTCTAATACATCCTTTTTTTATTTTACTACGTAAGAAATCGTTAAGATAATTATTGTTATTTAAGTCATTTTCCTCAATAAAAATGTGAGTATATTTATTATAAAGGCGTTTTATTTCACTATTTTTATTTTTGACAAGGTAGATTTGGGTGTAATATTTATTAACGATATGATCTACAATAGGAATATGGTCGTCCAAATTTTCGATACTCCTATGTATTGTAGCCATATTAGAATTATTTTCATTAACAGAATTTCTTTTTCTTTTCATTAACAGAATTCAGTTCCCAATTGAACTGTTAAACAGTGCGGATGTATATTTTTATTAATAATTATTATCGGTTAAAATTAATAAAAAAAACAATAAAAAAAAATAAAAGAAAACAAGAATAAAAAAATAAAAATAAAAACTTCAGCTATACTTTACTTATCATGATAACACAGGAATACCCAAAAAGGAAGTACTTAAAGACTTAACTTATTTTAGAAGACATATTGATAATAAATACAGAGAACACCTACAAAAAATTAGAGAATCTTGGCAAAATTACATGATTAGTAAACCATGATACGTAACAAACACAATAATATAAATATGGTGCATTTTAATGCTAGAAGTTTAAGGAAAAATATGACTGAAATCGAACTTTTTGTTAAAAACAGGATAGATATTGGTATTATTATGATTGGTGAAATTTGGTTATATACAGATTTTTTAATATACCTGGTTTCTCAGCATTTTTTAATTCTAATAATGAATCAAGAGGAGGTGGAACCGCTATTTTTATTAAGCAGAATATTAAGTATACGGTTTTATTTATTTTATTTTTTTATTTTATTTTGAACCAAAACAAGGTTTTTACAATAAATTCTTATAGCTAAAACTTAAAATTAACATGAAATTTGATTACAAAACATAAATTTACATACATAAAAATCAAAAGTTTATTTATTTATTTTTTTTGTTGATTGTAAAAAATGCATACATAGCGAAAACACAGTTAAAATGAATTTACAAAGTAAAAAAAAAAACAAAAATAACTATCATCAATTTAATACTATAATTGTTCATTAAATAATACTTCTCCATCTTTAAAAATTGCAGTTTGTTACAAAAAACCAAGGGATAACAACAGCGATTTATTAGCACATCTAGATTTAATTTTTGATAAATATAAGAATATAGTTCTGATGGATGATATAAATATTGATTTATTTATTTATTTATTTATTTATTTGAAACCAAAACAAGGTTTTTACAAAAAAATTCTTAAAACTAAAACTTATAATTAACATGAAATTTGATTACATTGCCAAAAAAATTTTAAAAACATTAAGAACCAAAAGTATAATTATTTGTTTATTTGTAGAAAATGCATACAAAGCAAAAACACAGTTGAAATTAAATTTATGAATACTAACTGTATTAACTAACTGTAAAAAATAACTAAATTAAAAAAAAAAAAATAATATGAACTTGAAGTGTAATATGATTTAATGAAGGTTAAAATTATTGTCTTAGGTCATGAATGAATTTTAAGTTTAATTTATGTTTAAAAGTGTATCGAGAAATTTGTGTAGAATAAAGATGACTGTGTTTATTGAATGTAATGCAACATCTATTTATTGGTTCATTTTTTCCATATTCAGTTCTATGAGTATTTTCAACTAAGTATTTAGTGCTTCTCGTATTTCTCGCACCATTGTTTATTTTAAAGCTATCCAATAAATACCGAACGTCAATGTTTTTTCTTAAGACGTCAAAAGTAAAGCAGGAAGAAAGAATTTGCCTGCGTGAGGATAACGTTAACATATTCAATGAATTAAGTCTTTCGAGATAGCTAGGCAGAATTGAATAATCTCTAGGATTATATTGATTTCTTAAAGCGAAAAGAAGAAATTGCTTTTGTACGGATTCTATTCTATCAGAATGTATTTGAAATGCAGGATCCCACACAATATTACCATATTCAAGAATACAACGTACTAAAGAACAAAAAAGAGCTTTAGTTACAGCAATGCTGCTAAATTCTTTAGCTCTTCTTTTTATAAAGCCGAGCATTTTGTTTGCCTTGGAAATCATATACTCATAATGGAGATGGAAGTTCAGTTTATCATCCAACAGAATCCCTAAATCGGTAATGCTTCTAACCCTTTCAAGGGTTACATTATTTATATTATAACCGAATGAAATGGTAGATCTCTTACGTGTAAAACTTATAACCTTGCATTTTTCAATGTTTAGTTCTAGTTTATTAGAGAAGCACCATTCTTGTAGAGAATTAAGATTTGTTTGAAGTAATGCAACATCAGAGCTATTTTTAATTACATGATAAATCTTGAGATCGTCAGCAAATGCAACATGTGACACACCGAAAAGTTTACTAGAAAGATCGGAAATGAATAAATTAAACAAGAGTGGTCCTAAGTGGCTACCTTGTGGTACTCCTGATGTAACATTAATTGGGTCCGACAAAAATCCTTGAAATTTGATATTTTGCGATCTATTTGAAATATAGGAGAATATCCAGTAAAGAAAAGAGCCAGAAATACCTAAAGTTGCAAGTTTGTTAAGTAGAATTTTGTGATCAACACGATCGAATGCTTTGCTAAAGTCCGTGTAAATAGCATCAACTTGGTGCCCATTTTCCATTTCATTAAGGATTTCAGAAGTATAAACCAAAAGGTTTGTTGTTGTGGAACGACCTTTTCTGAATCCATGTTGTTGTTCGTTTAGTTTTGTATTAATGATGGGCGTAATTTTGTTAACAACCATTTTTTCAAACAACTTTGGAATAGTTGATAAAATAGCAATGCCACGGTAATTTTCGACGAATGATTTATCTCCCTTTTTATGAATAGGGGTAAGATAAGAAGATTTCCAAACAAGAGGGAAAATACCTGAAGAAAGAGATTTATTAAAAATATAATGAAGTGGATAAGTTAGATAATTAACACAGTTGTATAAAAAAGTCGGTGGGATTAGGTCAGGTCCTATACCTTTTTTAGTATCAAGTTTAGTGATTGCTTCAAATATTTCAATTTCGGTAAGATATAAGTCCGTAAAAATAGGATTTGAATTATTAATTAAGTTAGAGAAATCGAAATTAATTGGAGACTCGTGTGGACGATAAACTTTTTGAAAAGACTTAGCAAAGAAATTGCAGATCGTTTTAGGACAATTAGAAAACGTATTGTCTTTTGACATTACGCTTGGATAACCATAACTTTTACGTTTTGTGTTAACGAAGTCAAAAAACTTTTTAGGATCTGTAATTAATTTGTCGCCTACGTTAGTGAGATATCTATCATAAGCCAAATTAGATTTTTGTTTAAATTCAAAAGCAAGATCCTTGTACTTGTTTAATAAGTCATTATTAGGTTCTTTTGAATTTTTAATTATTTTGTATAGTTTATTGCGTTGGTTACGCAATGTCCTAAGTTCACTGTTCAGCCAAGGTTCGGTTGTCTTGTCCTTTTTGCGAATTTTAGGAACAAAGGAGTTAATTATCTCAAATAACTTTGCATAGAATTGAGAGATAATCAAATCAATATCCTGTTCGATTAACAGGTCGTCCCAACTGATGACCGATAAAGCATTATTAATGCTTTGATAATCAGCATTAAGAAAGTCATATACAAAAGTATTATTGTAAGATTTGGTAAAAAGAGGTATAGCAGTGGAAAATTCGAAGATGATTGCGTTATGATGCGGAGTGTTTGTAAAAAGGTTTTCTGAATCATCAGCGAGCTTTACCACCACTTTATCATATGCATTCGTGAATGCAAGATCTAACCACTTGTAATAATTATTCGGAAAGCTGATAATTTGTTGTAAATCGTTACCATAAAATACATTAATTAGATCGAAATCTATTTCGTCCTGAAAGTTGATTGGTAGTAACAAATTATCAGATTCGTCAACAATAAAAGATAAAGAAGGACGGTTAAAGTCCCCTAAAATTATAATTGAATCATCCTCATTCATATTTGATATAACCTGCTGGTATATCTCGAAAAATTCCGAATAAGAGGAATTGTCAGAATTAGGAGGAAAGTAAACAATACCCAGGTATAAAAAATTATTAACTAAGTTAACTTTAATAAATTGGTGATCAAAAGAGTGGTAAGTCCTAGTGATTAATGCCACACTAGATAAGGTATTGTTTACTGCAAGTAGTACACCACCACCACGAGAACAATTTGTAGCAAGATAATCCCGATCTTTTCTATAAATCGACCAAGTACTGTCCAAAATTTCTTCATTAACAAAGGAATCGTTTAACCATGTTTCAGTGATAGCAATAATATTAAATTCACATGACTTAGCATCAATATATAATTTCTAAAGCTTTCCCCTCATACCACTGCAATTGTGGTAGAATAATTTCAGTTTATTAGAGGAACTAACGCTATTTTTGATACTATGGTTAGACAGTGTGACTAAATTGGAATTAGTGTAAGAATCGATATTAGGATTTTGTTCGAGACTTGCATAATTATTTCGTGTTTGGACGAAAAAACTTGTTATAGTTCTCGCGAGATTGGTACAAATGATTATAGTAGTTACTGTCACAATGACTACGAAAAGCCTTAAGGTCCGCTTCGACATCTTTAGCAGTGAAGCCTATATTTTCATGAAATCTGAGATAGAGGCTATACAAATCTTTATAATTAGATGGCAGTCCTTCATTGTGAATAAGTACTGATAAGTGAGTCCTCGTTTTGCCTTCTAAGACGCGATTATTGGAATCATTATGTAGATAAGCAAGAAAGAGTCTCACATTATAAAGAATTCTCTCATCTCTGAATCTAGAGAGTGCATATCTACAATCTTCAGTTAATGATTGCTTTGTCATTCTAATGATTGGAGATATGAGCGGATCTTGTGAAAGCAAGACCTTATTATTGTTATTGTTATTAATAATATGTTGATTGCTGTTATTATTATTAATACTAGTATTATTATTATTACTAGTATTATTATTGTTGTTGTTGTTTTTGTTGTTGATGTTGTTGTTGTTGTTGTTGTTATTGTTGTTATTATTATTATTATTATTATTATTATTATTATTATCATTATTATTATTATTATTATTATTATTATTATTATTATTATTATTATTATTATTATTATTATTATTATTATTATTATTATTATTATTATTATTATTATTATTATTATTATTATTATTATTATTATTATTATTATTATTATTATTATTATTATTATTATTATTATTATTATTATTATTATTATTATTATTATTATTATTATTATTATTATTATTATTATTATTATTATTATTATTATTATTATTATTATTATTATTATTATTATTATTATTATTATTATTATTATTATTATTATTATTATTATTATTATTATTATTATTATTGTTATTATTATTATTATTATTAATGTTATTATTATTATTATTATTATTATTATTATTATTATTATTATTATTATTATTATTATTATTATTATTATTATTATTATTATTATTGTTATTATTATTATTATTATTAATGTTATTACTATTAATTTTATCAATTGGATTACTACATGACGGTACCAACGTGTCTCCCTGAACAAAATTTGGATAATTATTGCTTTTATTTAATTCAGCTTCATTGTTATTATTTAAACCCAGTTTCAACGTTACACCTTGAACAAAATTTCCATCTTTTTTTCTTACCGAGGATTGTTTATCAGTGTTAATTGTTTGAGTGCTGAAATGAACTTTTTTTGGTTTAACAGTGTTAAAAGGGATAGCAAAAGGATTGAGAATAGTTTTATTTGAGCTTGTGTTTGATTTGTTTAGTGTAGAATCTTTAAAGTGTTGAACTATGGTACCTTTTTCCCATTGTTTATAAGCTATTATATCATTAACATTGGAAATAGGTACCATAACCTTGAACGATTTGTATTTTGGTTTATATTTTAAATTTTTTGGTGTAATGTTAACTATACTAATATTATTACATTTAAACTTATTTTTTAAAAAACTATTTAAACTTCTTACGGTTGTAAATGCTGGACATTTTGAAAAGTAAAGGGCGATGTTACCAGATGTGCCGTTGAATGTAGGTTGATTTGAAAAGTTGGTGGAACCATTGGTTGGTAAGGTAGCAATATTTGCTGTGTTAGAAGAAGATTCCGCTTTTGCTAATTCACTATGTAATGAGATGTCATTCCCGGCATTAGCGGATAAACTCGACATTGATTTGACAGCTGATACAGTAGTTGACGGTTTGAAGTACTCAGGCCCCAAAGTAGTAGTAGCAGTATCGATAGAAGAAATAAAACTGACAAACTGATCCGTTTGCGATCAAACTTCTTTAACGGTCTTTTTTTCATTTATTTGAAAGCATTTGTTCACATGACAGCCGGCTTCGACTTTTTCAGAAAGCTTCCTTATATCTGTTTTTAGTGAACAGATCTCGTCTTTCAGTTTGTCTACATTATTTATAGACGTATTGGAGGCTTTCGACCCAATGACACAAAGCTTCCTAATATCCGCTTTAAGAGAGGATATTTCATCCTCTAGTCTGTCCGTTTTATTTGTTTTTTCCAATTTATCGAAGATCATTGATTTCATTTCTGCCAGGTTGTGGGCAACTTCGTTCTTTATATCTGCAATCGTCACCGTCTCGTTAGTTGACATAGATAAAACTAATGGATTTGTGTCGTCGAAGCGTTGACACAAATCCAATAAGACATTGTTTGTGTTGTCTATAACTTTAATCGCTTTATTTAACACTTGCATTTGATCATCTTTGATATCAAGCAAGCTTGTTAAGTTTTTGTTGTTCATATTTGCCAAGAGATCATGAATGTTAAGGCATTCATCACACACGAAATTGTTACAAAGTCTAGAAGAATGCCAATTTCTTTCTAGACCTACACAAGTTCCATGTAGTTTTTTACCGCAGAAGCCTTTACATTTCAGCAAATCCAATTTTGCGTCATGATTACCGCACGTGACATGAGCACATTTAATTGCGGAAATATTGTTGTTAAGAATTTTGTTTGACATTGTGAATAGTTAATGAAAATACAGGTCAACAAACAAAACAATTATTAATTAGCACAAAATTCAAAAGTTTGCGAAATTATTATACACTTTACAGAAATTTTATCGTTAATGTTTGTATTTAAATTATTTTTTTTTTTTTTTTTATTTAATTTAAAATTTAACGCAAGTGTCAGCAAAATTGTATTATTATTATTGTTCTTTTTAAAGGTTAAATATTTTTAAATTTAAATAATGTATGATGATTCACTAAATATTTTCATTAAAATTAAAAAAAAAGCGAAAGAGTATGTCTTAACTGAACTAACGATAGATTAAGAATTTATTAACAGACACAGAGCTCTCCAGATCATATAAATTGATGTTAGAATCTAACGGAGTAACTATAAGGAACGTACTAAATTATGAATCTGCTACTAGAGTGACTGAAAATACTTCTACAATCATTGATTATATTCTGACAAATATAGATAAGTTTGACTTTGATATTAAGCTTCACGATATAGTAAATCTAGATCATAAAGCTATTAGTGTCAAATTAAATAAAGTTTTAAAAAAAGTTGAGCCTATTTTTAAAAGGGAATTCTACACCACAAATTTTAAGAAATATAAAGAGAATGTAAGAAAACTACTTGAAATAAATAAATGTCAAAACTTGGATGACCTTATTAAAATATTGCAAAAAGCGAAGGTAATTCTACAAATAAAACGCACAGAAGAGTGAGGAACAACAGTCATTGGATAAAGGAATTATTGAATATGATCAAAAAGAGGAATAATCTGTTTAAAAAGTTGAAAAAGCAGCCTAACAATATAGATATTCAACCAAGTTTTAAAAATGCAAAGAACAAGGTTAATTATGAAATAACTAAAGCCAAACAAAATTATTTTAATGATAAACTACAATTAGCTGGTGGTGATCAAAGGAAAATTTGGAAAATACTAAATAATCTCATCTTGAAAAAATCAACTGAGTTAAGCAAGGTAATCACAGAACAGTAATGGAATCAGAACATGCGATAGTTTTGAAATTGCAAATTCATTCAATTCTTACTTCAGTTCTATCGGAAACAAACTAGCTGATAAAATTGTTGATGCTGAAAAATACATAATAAAAAATAGATTCGTTGAACAGTCTATTTTTCTTAAACCAACAGATGAAACGGAAATACATAACATTATCATGCAGTTAAAAAATAGTTCTCCCGGAGGTGATAATATTTCAGCTTCAGATTTAAAACATGTTGCAACTTTAATAACACCTACAATTGTATGCTTGATAAATAGGTGTCTAAATACTGGTATATATCCCGAGTGTTTAAAATCAAGTATTGTTGTACCTATATTTAAATCGGAATCAACCTCAGATGTATCAAATTGCAGACCGATTACTCTCTCAAGCTGTATTGGAAAAGTATTTGAAAAGGTAATTAACTCTAAAATGCAGGAGTTCGTGCAAAATGTTGTAAGATTTGATATAAATCAATTTGGTTTTCAAAAGAAAATTGGAAATGACTCTGCAGTCCTTGAATCCACCAACTCAATTATGAATAAACTGGATCAGGGAAATTATGTATGTTCGGTATTCGTTGATCTAAAGAAAGCCTTTGATACTGTGAACCATAATATTTCACTTGACAGATTGCACGAAATCGGAATAAGGGGTACTGCTAATAATTTACTTTGCTCATATCTTAATAATAGAAAAACCATGACAAAAATTAATGGATTTTTCAGTATATAAATATTATAAATATTGGTGTTCCTCAAGGATCAGTACTTGGTCCCACACTTTACTTACTTTATATTCATAATATCCAGTATACGAATTTGAGAGAATTTGAGATCTTGCTGATGATACTCTACTTATTTATAATGCTAGAACCTGTGAATAACTTGAAAGTCTTGTAAATACTGATTTGGAGATATATGAAAGTTGACTTAAAGGTAATAAATTAACTATTAATGCGGAAAAAATAAAATATATAGTATATAAAATAAAAAATAAAATTGATATAACTCCGAATCTATTGGTAAATAAGACTAAAATTGAAAGAGTTACTACTTATAAATACCTTGCGGTTGTAAAAGATGAAAAACTGAAGTGGGAAGATCATATTAATAGATTAGTAAAAAAAATTGTGCCTCTGCTTGGTAGTTGAATAAAAAAACTGCAGATAAGCTTTATTATTCTCATATTATCTCGCACATCAGATACAATTTATGTAATTGGTCCAGCTGTTCATTACGGTTGAAAGATATAATTTGTGTTTTAATAAACAAAGCCGTAAAATGCTTACATAAGTACGATTGGCTTACCCCAAAAAACGAAATTTTTAAGCGCACCGAATATCTGAAGTTACACGAATTCATTATTTTGGAAAAATCTAAACTAATTTTCAAAATAGAAAAAGGGGTTTATAAAAAAAACGTCATAATTACCAAAAGAAATAATATTCATAATTACAATACAACAAGGTTGAACAATTTAAATCATGCCAAATCAAGAATAGAGTTATCACGCAATAGCTGTCTCTCGTCATCAATAAGAATTTATAATAAATTGCCAATGGATTTAAGAAGAAGCTCAAACTTGGATATTTTTGTCAAAAAACTGAAACAATTACTAAAGAATAATGCTAAATTTGTAAATGAAACAATGAAACAATGCTTATAGCATATAATGTTATGAGCTACGATATTGTATTTATGTAATTATATATGTATATATGTAAATATGTTAAAATTTTTAATTTACTTTGTTAATAATATTAGGAAGTAACTGCGATGTTTTATACCAAAACTATAAATTTTGTTTATATCAAAGTTATAAAATAAAACAAAAAATAAAATTACAAAAATAAATGCTGTGCTTTTTAAGGGGGAAAAAAAAATTGTAAAAAAATATGTATACCACTAAGTAAATTTAAACAATAAATAAATAAATAAAAAAAAAAAAAAAAATTTTCTTCAATTTAATTTTCATTTATTTCTTGTTTGTCAGTATTTATCCTATTAAGAAAATCTGCTACTCGATTTTCTTTTTCTTTCACATACTCTATATCGAATTTAAATTCATTTAGTCTTATTTTCTAACTTACAGTTAGGTTCCTTCAGGGAATGTAAACAAGTTAAAGGTTGGTGATCGGTTTTATAAGAATAAAATAAGAACGGCGGAAATACTTTGTCGCCCATATTATAGCCAGAAGTTCTTTCTCTATGGTTGAATACCGGGTCTCATGTTCATTTAGAGTTCTACTTGAGAAACAGATAGGATGACCATCTTGAGATAAGACAGCACCAATTGCAAAATTTGAGGCATCAGTTGTTAATGTGAACTTTTTTTTAAAATCAGGATACCTCAGTGTAGGATAATTGGTTATAAGATCCTTTAATTTTTCAAAGGATAAAATATAATTTTGATCTTTTATATTTATTTTTTTATCTTTTTTTAAATAAATTGTCACGGGTTTGGCTACCGCAGCATAATCTTTTATAAACTTACGGTAATATCCAGTTATGCCCACGGTTATATCCAGAAGCTTTTTATTTGTTTCCTTGTTTTAGTGAGTTTAAGATCTTTAATAATTTTGACTTTGTTCTCATTGGATTTAATACCTTCCGGAGTAAGGATATGCCCTAAATATTCCGTTTGTTTGCAAAAGAAATTGCATTTATCTATTTCGTAATTTTTCAAAAATAATTTGAATTGCTTCTAAATGTTCTTGAAGTGAGGTAGAAAAGATTAATATGTCGTCAAGATAGACCACACATATTTTATTTATTAAATCTCTCAATATATAATTCATTACGCGTTGAAAGGCTGCAGGTGCATTTTTCAACCCAAATGGCATTCGTAGAAATTCGTAATGTCTTGGGGTTGAAAAAGTAGTTTTGCATCTATCTTTCTCATCAACTAAAATTTGATGGAACTCTTTTGCCAACTCTGAAGTAGTAAAGTATTGTTCTTCCGGATTCATATATTCTGTTTTTAAATTATTAATTATATCCGAATGGTTCATTTGAACGGTTTCCAATTGGAAAATCTCTTTATGAGGACAACCGTTCTTAAATTTAATTTTAACTTCATTAATTTGGAGAGTTTTTTCTAACAGATCGATTTTGGCACCCATTGGAGTAAGGACATTTTGCCCAAGAATAGCATCGAAATTTTTATGTTTTAAGTTAAAAATTTTCCAAGACATAGTGGAATTTTCATTGAATTCTGATGGTGTTTTAGTTATTATTTCGTATTTTATTTCCCTGTTTCCTGATAACGTAATTAATTTGAGGGGTGTTTTTAGTTTAGAAAATTTATTTGCTTGAAAAATGCTATCATCTATAATGGATGTAGCAGCTCCAGCATCGATTAAACAATCGATTTTTTTATTTTCAACTGTAAGTTGCACTATGGGTAATGAAATATTTGAGGCATTACTTGAAAATTTTCAAACTCTGTATTTTCACTTTCATTTTGTCTATTACTATTTTTCTTCCTATATTTATTTCTATTTCGGTTATGGTAGTTTTCAATATTATTTAGGGTTCATAACCATTAATACGTTATGATCTATTAGTATTTCTAGTCTGTTGACTAGGGTTAGGATTATTTCTAGGATTCATACTATTATTATTGTTATACGAACGGTGTTGGTATGAGTTAGATCTATATTCATTGTTTCCGTTATTATTAAAAAAACTACGATTGTTTGAATTTTTTTTAATATTTTTTTTTTTTTTTTTTTATAGTTTAATATTTTATTAGATAGTTATATTTAACACGATTAATTACACTAGCTTGCGATCCTACCGACTGAGCCAATTTTATGTATTTATATATATATATTGTAAAAAAAAAATTAAAATAAAATATGATTTAAATAAAAACACAATTTTATATTAAACAATTTATTGATTTTTATTTTCAAGACCGTTTTAAAGAAGGGTTAAACTTAGACTAAATTATAAAAGAAAGTTTTCAATATAAATTTTAAAATTAATTTCTTTTTAAAATTACAAAACAAAATTATTATTAGGTATATTATCTTTTTTTATTTTTCATTACTTATCCTAAAAAAGTTACAAATTGCTTAATACAAAAAAAATATATTAATAATCAATAATATACTTAACATCGGTTTCCGATATTGCAACACACAAGAAGAAAAAGAATTTATTTTTGGTGTAATTTGACACTTAAATAAATGTCAAATGTTTGGTTCCAAAACGAAATTACAACATATTTAGAATGAAAAAAAACTAAGTCATATAACAACGTTCATTAACATTTCAGTTTTTTTTTTTTAATGAAATATGATCTAGTATAAAATCGTTCAATTTAGTTTAATATTTGAGTACTTTAATAATAATAAAAAACAAGTAAAGAAACAGTCAGTCGGTGCAACCGACTTAGAAATACCCTACACCTATTTGGTTCAAATTTAAGGACATATCCATAAGTCATTTTAACACCATAGAAGCTGTTATTAATTTGATCGTAAGACAGAGCTAACCAAATTAACTGTATAATACTAAAGCATTTTCTAATTACCCTATCTATTAAAAAATACTACAAATTCTTACTAATTTATCTATTTAAAAATATTAAAAAACAAACAAACTTGAAATAAATGAAAATATATTTATTCCAATTCAATTACAAAATGAAAAAATTCTAATTATTAAATTTTGTGATAAAAAGATAATCAAAGCATAATATATTTAATAATCCAAATTTTTAAAAATTGCAATTATTTTAAATGGTTAGTTTATATACCTAATAGAAAAGCTTATAAACGCAAAATATGCAATAAATGTATTTCTAAAATACAATTAAAAATTTACACCTTTTCATATAATTCATTTAAATATTAAAATAAATTTTACATAAATGCAGCAAGTACCTTTGAACATAGCTGAACCACTAAAATTAGGTCTAGATTTCGGAGACACATAGGACATAGGAAATATATTCTTTGGCTTCGAAATTAAACTCGACCACAACCAATTCCCATGGTACTTTCATTACTAGTAACCTAATGTTAAATTCCATCAAAATACCGGCATTATTTTTTGAGTTATGGTGTTTTTACGATATATGTTTGTTAGTCCTTGAACTTTTCAAGGGTTCCAGAACCCAAAATTATGGTACGATTTCGCCCATATGCAGTCCCGTCATACTTTCAATACTAGTTAACCCTTGTACACAATTGGAACGTTCTATCTTAATTTTAAGTTACTAGTTTTATTAATTTCGATGATAAGCTTTTACACATTGGGGGGTCTAAGAGAGGTTCTGAACCACCACTCCAATTGATCCCAATTTAGGGGGCACGCAAGAAATAGTAAAGAACACCCTTGTGGCAAATTGGAAGCTTCTACATTTGTTTCAAGTTACTAGCTTTATTAATTTCGAAAATATGCTTTAAGGGCCTAAGAACTGAGTGGCTGGTCCCCGATCCACTACTCCAATGGGGCCCAAATCTCAAAGACACTTACGAAATAGGAAGGGACACTCTGATACCAAATTTGGAGGTTCTATCTTCATTGGTTTCGGAATTATGCTCGTTTGGCCTAAATTCGATCAAAAAGTTCTAAGTTCCGAACCCATTGTCCAATCCTCACCGTACGTAATCACCGCCGTAGTTTCGCTGCCAATAACCTACAGCACAAATTTCATGAAGATAGCCTCATTAGTTGTTGAGTTATCGTGATTTTTTATATATGTTCCTTAGCCCTGACATCGATTAAAAGGTCCGGAATCCGAACCGTTGGGCTGATTTCACCCTTATATAGTCCGCGCTGTACTTATAGTACTAGTTAACCCTTGTACACAATTTGAACGGTCTATCCTAATTTTAAGTAACTATTTTTAGTAATTTCGATTATAAGCCTTTAAAACTTGGGAGGTCTGAGAGGAGTACAGAACCATCACTCCAATTGATCCCAAATTAGGGGAACACGCAAGAGATAGTAAAGAACACCCTTGTTTGGCAAATTGGAAGCTTCTACATTTTTTCAAGTTGTTATCTTTATTAATTTTAAAGATATGCTTTAAGGTCTTCGGAAATGTGTGGCTGGTCCCCGACCCACTACTCCAATGGGACCCAAATTCCCAAGACACTTAGGAAATAGGAAGGGACACCCTGATACTAAATTTGGAGGTTCTATCTTCATTGGTTTCGGAATTATGCTCGTTTGGCCTAAATTCGATCAAAAAGTTCTAAAACCCATGGTCCAATAAGGTTCCGAACCCATGGTCCAATCCCGACCTTACGCAATTCCCGAAGTAGTTTTCATTACTAGTAATCTACAGCACAAATTTGATGAAGATAGCGTCATTAGTTGTTGAGTTATCGTGATTTTTTATATTTGTTCGTTAGCCCTGAAACCGATTAAAAGGTTAGAATCCGAACCCATGGGCCGATTTCGCCCATATGCAATCCCCGCCGTACTTTCAGTCCTAGTAACCTACAGTTAAAATTTCATCAAGATAGCTCCATTATTTTTGAGTTATCGTGCCTTACGGACGGTTTATTGGTTTTTTTAATTTTTTTCCTAATTTTTGGTTT